>CP125850.1:49491699-50091699 GCA_030408175.1 Trifolium repens | reverse complement strand
ATTTTTCAAGTTGGTTGTTGTGTCTAAAATGTAAGAAACTAGGTCCTATTTATACTAATACATAAGAAGACAAAAAACAATTATGCCCGATGTGGGACTTGGTTGGATTAACAGGATCCGTTTGATCAATTGCTGCTGGACGGTGGAGATCATTGTGCCGTGCGGCACAAGTTCATTAAATTGGGCTGATTTTCTTGGGCAGCATGTACGTGTCCCTTTGTTTGTTGGGCCACGCAGGTGTGGTCCTTAATGGGCTGCACTTGTGTGGTCTTTTTGTCCCGTTTCGCTCCTTTTCGGTCCATTTTCGTTCCTTTATTTGATTCGTTCACTTTTCATCTGATAAAATAAAATACCAGGAATTAGTAACAATTTATAAAATAAAATTACGAAATCGAAATAAAAATAACTGAAATAATATATTAATTTAACTAAATAAATAGTACATTTTTCGGTCTATCAATTGTTAACTATTTGGTTAGCCACATTGTTTCCCCAGAACTTAACTTTCAACAAAGAAAAAGATTTTTACATAAAGTTAAGGGTTATTTCTGGGATGAACCTTTTCTTTATAAAAAGTGTGTTGACCAAATGTTGCGCAAATGCTTAGATGATCAAGAGGCAAGACTTGTGTTGACTAATTGCCACTCTGCACCTTATGGTGGACATTTTGGAAGCACCAGGACTGCTGCTAAGATATTACAATCTGGATACTACTAGCCTACAATTTTTAAAGATGCTTATGATTTTATGAAACAATGTGATAGATGTCAAAGAATGGGTAATGTCTCCAGTAAACAGGAGATGCCTCTTACCAACATTTTAGAAATTGAATTATTTGATGTTTGGGGCATTGACTTCATGGGGCCATTTCCCAATTCTTTTGGAAATCTATATATTCTTGTTGCTGTGGATTATGTTTCCAAGTGGGTGGAAGCCATTGCTTCCCCCACTAATGATGCAAGAGTGGTAACCACCTTTTTAAAGAAAAATATTTTTACCCGATTTGGCACTCCAAGAGCCATCATTAGTGATGAAGGTTCTCATTTTTTTAACAAAGCCTTTGAGGAGTTGCTGGCCAAATATGGGGTAAGACATAAGGTTGCCACTGCTTATCATCCTCAGATAAGTGGGCAAGCAGAGCTATCCAATAGAGAGATAAAAAGAATTTTAGAAAAAATGGTAGACCCATCTAGAAAGAATTGGTCTAAACTGTTGGATGATGCTCTGTGGGCCTACAAGACTGCTTTTAAAACACCTATAGGAATGTCCCCATTCAGATTAGTCTTTGGCAAAGCTTGCCACCTACCAATTGAACTCCAATGTAAAGCCTTTTGGGCTACAAAGAAACTGAATTTTGATTATGAGGCAACTGGTAGGGCAAGACTGTTGCAACTAAATGAGTTGGAGGAACATAAGTTGTTTACATATGAAAATGCTGAGCTATATAAAGCTAGAACCAAGGCTTGGCATGATAAAAAGATTCAAAAAAGAGATTTAATTGAGGGACAACAAGTTTTACTTTTTAATTCAAGATTGAAATTGTTCTCTGGTAAGTTAAAGTCAAGATGGTCAGGCCCATTCAAACTTTTAAAAATTTATCCTTATGGAGCTATTGACCTTCTTGATGAAGGAACTGGACATGAATTCAAAGTCAATGGACAAAGAGTGAAGCATTATTGGGGTGATGACTCAAGGATGAGGGTCACCACTACCTTTGATGAGCCTTGATTATGTGGAGATAAGTCTGGCTGAGGACTTTCAAAACCAAGCGCTACTGGGAGGCAGCCCAGGTTACTAATGTAAATAGTTTTTGTTTTGTTTGTGTAGATAACTTTTGTTTCAGAAAAGGCAAGATAACTAAAGAAAAGGCTGTTGTGCAAAGATGTCAAGGCTATGGTTGACTGCCACTAAATTGGGTGCGAATCTATAAGCCTCAGGTGTCTTGTCAATGGGTTTTCTAAACTCCGGAGATGAAGAGTTCGTGGAAAATAGTTGTCATTACGCCAGACACACGCTTTTGACATCTGTCTAATAAGCACTGATCTGTCAGGAAAGTGGACAACACGCGCCAGCGTGACCACTCCTTATCTTTTGAGTAAACGGTTGTGTAACCGCTACAGCCCACTACATTTTCAACTGCCATCATTGCCTATGCCATTACTCAGCCTAGTTATTTTTGCAACGGATCTTTACTAGATTTTGCTCATATTTTTCAACTTCCCCATTACTCTATATAAAACCCCTCTTTTAACCCTAAAACACTTTTACTTTACTTAATCCTAATTTCTGAGAATCTACACCGTACTTCACCTTCTTCTCCAAACATTCAACTTCTAAATTTTCCCAAACATTTTCCTCAAATCACCATGACCAAGAAAGCTACAGCCATGTCACCCGTTAACTCTGCTTCTGATTCCGACTATGACACGTTTGTCAACGTCAACGCTGAAACCCGTTTCTCCACCTATATTTCATCAAAATCGTTCTTCACTGAGCAAGGATTTGTCTTCAGCGTGGATGATGCTAACCCTATGATCCCCGAGGAAATCTCTACCATTATTAATGGCCTCGGCTGGAAGAAACTAGCAAAACAACCTCAGTCCTATAATGCTCAGATGGTGAAGGAATTCTATGCTAACCTCACCAACCCAAGTCAAAAGAAGAGGGAAGTAGTTGTTCGAGGCAAAAAGATGTTATACTCTGAAGCCAACATCAACCGTTTCTTTGGTATCAAGGATGAGGAAGATCAATACGAAGCAACGCTAGCCTCCATGACGGATGAAGAGCTTACCAATGTGATGAAGAGTTTGAATGTGGAAGGGACGGAGTGGAATCACAAGAATGGGGTGAATGAATGGTCTATCAAAAGAATGAGTCTAAAGCCGGTGATGAGAGTTTGGTACCAGTTCTTGAAGCACTCAATCCCGCCAACTACCCACAACGAAACAATCAACAAGGCTAGGTTGGTGCTACTGCATTGCATCACTTGCATGCAGCATGTTAATATTGGAAGAATTATCTCCCAAGAGATCATCACTTGCTCACAAAAGAAGGAAGGTATGCTATACTTCCCATGCTTGATCTCTGGGCTATGTAAGAAGCAATTGGTACCTCAGGATGGAAAAAATGAAATGCTAAAGCCAACTGGAGGTTTTGATGCAAGAGCAATAGAGACTTTGATGAAGGGCAATACAGGGAGGAAGCCAAGACTGCAGTTGTCTGATGCTGAGGCTAAGGTGCCTGCTGCTACTGCTAGCTCGCCAGAAGTCATGGCTGAGCTTATCAAAATAAGGAAAGATGCGCAGATTTTCTATGGATGGCACAACAAGTTCACTAGCTGGTTGGAAGCACAACTTCTCTACAGTCTACCTGCAGAAAAGAGATTTGTGTTTATGCCCCTGTTTCCCATGGAGCTTTTACCTGAAGATGATCATTTTGAAGACCTAGAGCCAGAGCAGCCAACTACTGATAAGGCTGAACCCTCTGCTAAGGGTGAGAAAATGAAGAGGAAGAAGTCAAAAAGTGTAAAGAAGAAGAAAGCTGAGAAGACGAAGGTTGAGGAGAAGGAAGTTGAAGAGGAGCACCATGTCACTTCTGAGGCAAAGCATCAATCGCCTGTTGTTGGGTCACAGCAACGCTTGCCTGAAGTTGACCAACATTCTGAGGCAAAGGCAAGTAATGACAAGCCTGAGCCAAGTCAAGAGGTGCTGGTTGAGGAAGAGGTTAACCAAAATGAGGATGATGGAAGTGAGAAATCTATTGCCGAGGAGGATTTTTGTATGGGAAGAATCCTAATGAGGAGGAGCAAGTTTCATAAGAGAAGGACGAGAATGAAGGAGGGCCGGAAGGACAAGGCCAAAATACTGAGGAGCAGATAACGACTGACCTGCCTGTTGAGCAGGCAAATTTGAAGAATGCAATGTTGCTGGTGGAAGTGCTCCTGGGGGAGATCAGTTGGCGACGACGGAAAAGGCCATAGCTGGAAATGAGTCTCCAACCTTAGGGACCATTCTGAGAAAGAAGAGAACTACAAAAAGAAAAGTTGTGCCACAGGCAACTGCTGACATGCCTGTGGGTACCGATCCTGAGCCAACTAGATCAGCGCCAGTGGAGGAAGAGAAGGTTGATGAGGGGGTTTCCAACGTCGTTGGCCCCAAGAAGAAGAAGTAGAAAGTCCCACCTACTGTGGTGAGAAGAAGCAAGAAGCCTCGTGCCTAAGTGGTATCTGTCTTACCTTAGCTTTTTATTTTGTTTTTAATTTTTGTTTTACGTCTATCTTGTCTGTTGTTGCCTTTCCCTTGTTTCAGTGGGGACACTATGTAGTTTAGGTTTGGGGGAGAGGCATAATAAATTGAGTCTGTTTTGTGTACGTTTGTTAGAGAGTCGGATCGCATTTAAGTTGACATGATAAGCATTCTCTTGACATGTAATGGAGTTTTAAGATTATAAGTGGATGTAGTCTAGGATTGGAGAAATTTTTGGAAATTCTTGTTTTTGATGTTTGATTTGATAGCCTCTGCACATTAATGCACACTGCTGGTATTTGTTAACCTTGGAATTGATTGGGTAGGTCTTTAGAATACACAGTCGCTACCCTAAGTTATCTGAGTATGGACTACTATTAAGGGAATGATTTAGCTCAAGTTTGGGGGAAAGAGTTAGGAAAAGATTGAATAGGCATGGCTAGATAAAACAATGATGGGGCACTACATAATAATGTATAAAAAAAAAAAGAATAAGTCCTTGTGCCCGAAACTGGAAGGACATAATTAAAGGTTCCTGTTACCAAAATGGGGGAACAAATGTTGTGTAGGGTACTCTATTCGGAGTAACAGGTTGGACTCATTACAAGTGAGATCCCGTCAGGTGTAAATGTAGAGTAGCACCTAAAGCATAAAAATGAATGAACCTAAGTAGTGTCCCTGCATCTAATGATCATAAAGCCTGCTGAAACTTGAAAAGAATGACTCCCCCTCCTTGCTGAAAGCTGGACCTAAACTCTGAAGTGTAGGAAAGAAAAATGGTAGCTTAGTGTCTTGACTGTGTAGATTTAGAGAAGGACTTAGTCATGACTTTGGTTGACAGTAGGAAGCAGTTCACACACACACGCATGATTGTTAATGATGACTGAAATACAAGAGTTATGCCAATCTTTGAAATACAATCTGAAGCTTGAAGCTTATGATCTAAATGTGCCATTGTCATGTCAATAGAGTGAGTAGCTTGTTAATTTCTTTGCTTTCTACCGCATTACCTGCGGACAGGCAATGATTCAAGTTTGGGGGTGTGATAACTCATATTTTGTGAGTATAATTAGGCCCTTGACACTTGATTTATTGCCTGCTAATACGGTTTGCATTCAATGTTTAGATTTATTTTAATGCTTTTATGAGTCTAGTATGTATTTAGGAATAAAATGTAAATTCATGTAGTTCTGGTGTCATCTGGTGTCAAGACAGACCACTGGGCCATCTAAAAGGTCCAAGAGCCACTGCAAAGAGATAATCAGAGTCAAGACTATCAGTCCGTACAACTATGAATGGCGGCTAGTCAGTCAAGTCAGCAAATGCCACCACGTCAGAAGAAGATGATGAGAATGAGCGCTAACGCGAGGAAAGACAGCTGGCAGATTTCCCATGTGCAATTGTACTATCATCGTACTAATCATTTGGGGGGAATATGCTTTATTCTTTTGGGTTGTCTTATCCTCAATAGGGAAGGCCCAGGATCCAAGACTAGGGCTATAAAAAGGAGCCTTAAACCCTAAAGTTAGAGAGCTCAGCCGTTTTGAAAGAACAAGAGAAAAACCTAAGTGTGCCGCCGCTGCTTGCTGTTTACCGGAGTCGTGACTGTTGCCGATACTAGAGCTTGAGACATCTTCTCTAGTGCCGTCACGGTTATAGGTTTACCTTTAGAATTCATTTTAATGTGTAAGCTTATTATTCTGGTTGTTATGGTTTCTAAGCCCACCATGAGCTAAACTCTTGATGTTGAAATTATGTGAAGTTCAATGAAGGTTTAATGTTATTCATGTGATGTGATGTGATGTGTGTATGTTTACTCTTTTAGTTCATTTGATATTTTGTCATATATTTGCATCTAGGATTGATCATCTTAGATCTGAATACAAGTTTGTTGTTAAGAGACATCTAATAACAAACAGACTTAATGAGCTAATATGGTTAACTGAGGTATAGACATATATTCTCTACCTAGGCTTAGACATAAGCTAGGGCCATAGTAAGAAAACAACCACGGATTTCTGAACTGTAATGAAGTAAGTTTGACCTAGACATAGGACCCATCTTATCACACATTGCATAATTTAACGTTGTAGGAATACACCACAAGGCAAGAGGGTCTTGCAGGAGTCTTGCCTTCACTTATCACATCACACACCTACGTTAAACCGGATTTGAATGAATCATAGTTT
Organism: Trifolium repens; assembly: GCA_030408175.1. Classification (NCBI taxonomy): domain Eukaryota; kingdom Viridiplantae; phylum Streptophyta; class Magnoliopsida; order Fabales; family Fabaceae; genus Trifolium; species Trifolium repens. The sequence continues at coordinate 50,085,266 of CP125850.1, read as the reverse complement.
CAACATACTTTCTCAACTGTTTTCTCAAAAAACCTAATTTAATCATTCTTGCTGTTACCCAAAAATTGCTACTTTTATTTATTTGTTATTAATCACTCATAAGCGTAAAACTGTTTGGATTGCTATCGGAACGAAATTCCCTTATCACAATCCATGTGGGATCGATACTTTTTCTTATTACTTGCTGAAAACATGACTGTGTATACTTGCACATTGCTTTTAAATACTACTGACAAACAAGCGAACCGCAATCTCATCCTCTATCGAAACATCTCCTCTGGCCAATTTTTTTTGTTGCATCTAGAAAATGTTGGACGACAATTAACAAAATACCTCTTCCAAATAATTAGAGACAGCAGAATCGACAATCAATGCATCAAAAATAAAAACAAAGTTCTATTATTGTCATGACACCCACACCATACCTTTTAAAGAAATCCTGCAAATAAAACAAGTACTTAAACTCACATTTTTAGTGCACAACACAAGAGGAAGGCGACAAGAGTTATGTAATTTACAGATAGTGCCTAAGAGAACTTACGGATACGTCAATACAATCTTCAATCAAAAACTTAAGAGCACGAGGAAGGTCAGGGTCAACCGCTTGAGAAACATCAATAATATACAAGTGGCCCTGATAAATAGAGAAAAAATAATTAAGCTATTTACGAGAAACATTTAGTCACTAAAATACAAACACCCAATGGAGTATTCACTATATAATAAAGTATATTATATTCACTGAGGTCACCATGCACCAATCTGCAATTCTGATATAAGACCATGTACAATGGTCAACATCCCTCAACACCCTCAACATCCACTTTTTACACTCCACATCATCTTCTCTCTCTTCCACCTAATCATTCAACACTCCATTCAACTTTTACCTCTCCAATAGTTTTTTCATTCAACACCCTACCCCACCACATTCTCTACCCCACCACTTTTTATTTCATATTCTTATTTAAATTTTTATATTTATTTTTTATGATTAAATAAAATTATAATTATCGATTAAAAATAAATTAAAATAATAAACACTTAACAAAAAAAAAATTTAAATAATTTTTTTTATTATATTATTAATTTAAAATGCATTATATCACACAAATTATTAAAGCACAACACTGACATATTCGAATTGGATGGTGGACAGCTTGCGGATTTCAAATAATAATTGTATAAAGTTAATTATCAGATAAGAATTGGACACAATAATCAAAACAAACATGTAGCAAAGACTACACTGATTTATTCAATCACAATAATTCAAGCAAACACTACAAACACTACAGACAATTGTTGGGAGGATGTTGGTTGGAAAATTGATTTGGATTTTGATAATAGTTGGGATTTTGATAATAGTTGGGATTTTGATAATAATTTGGATTTTGATAATTGTTGGGATTTTGGAAATTGTTGGGATTTTGATAATTGTTTGGATTATTAGAAGAATTTTGGGTGTTGAAATTATTATTGGGATCCATTTCACTAAACAGAGACTAAAACTTAAAAATAAACACTAATAGAAGTATAATAATAAGATTAAGAGAGTGAAAAATGTGGTTTTTTTTTCTGTGTCCAAATCAAATGAACCAAGTCTCTATTTATAGAGAAAAAAAAATCATGAATTTTGGTATAAAAATAAAAAAATAAAAAATTAATTTGCAATGAAATAATTGAGTTTAAAGATAAAATGGGATAAAAATCCGCCCAGCCAATCACATTCTGCCATGTGTCCAGCTTCTCTTTCTCTTTCCGCGTTAACCAAGCCTTCACGCGTGCTGTCTGGCCGTGTACTACACGCGCCAGATTGAGCGAATTATTCGCTGCCACGCCACCCCCCTCTGCAGGCTTCAACGCTGTTGAAGTTCTTCAACACCCCAAACTGCCACATCAACTTCAACTCCCCATTGCAAATGACTTTATGTGTTGAGACTAATTTCAACACCCTCTCAACTGCCCCATTGCTCATGGTCTAATGTTGGCATTGCAACGATTATCTGAAACACAAATGCTTATAATATCAGCCTCAAAAATTGGCACAACAGAATAAACCTTAGCACTTTTAGAATTTAGAAAGGTTTCCGTGTTGAAATTTCACAATACTACGACCATAGCCACAATTTGACAACTCTAGCTTTTAGTAACAATTCTAGATGAAAGGCTTATAAGGACTAAAACAGGAACTGTATATTAAAGTATCCCAACAACATACAAAAGAAACCTGCTGAAGGGCTAATTTCTAACTTCTAAACCATGCTAACATTACAAGACTATAGCATAACAGACCTCAACATAGCCTTTCCGTAGCTTGTCAAAAGATAAATTTGCATCTTCGAGACGTGGAGCAGCCCAACCATCCTTTCCTGCATGATTCAAACAACCAGAGAACTTCAGTTTAACACCTAATTGCATTTCATTTGTCTAAACTGCAACATGTATTACAAGAATGAGATGATATGCTTACAGCAAGAAAATGGAATTTACTCAATTGAAACCCTAATTTCTCAATTAAGCCTTACTAATAGTACCAATTAACAGATTATTTACTCAATTGAAACCACCCACGTACGTTTGCAAAAATCACTTAATCCAAACGCAGAAAAATCTCAGCAACGAAAATCACCAGCATGCAATTAGACAAATAGAATGAAAAACGAAGATGAATTATATTCCACAAATCGCAAATTGAACTTCATGATTTTAAACGCAGAAAAATCTCAGCAACAATGTAATCTCGGAGAAGAACAAAATAGAGAGAGATTTTCACTTACAATGACGAAATCTTCTTGCTCCGAAGAAGATCCAGCTCTGATTTTGCTCCGACGAAATATTCTTCCTTCGATTTTGCTCCGACGCAATCTTCTTCGATTTTACTCCGATGCTCTGAATGAGAACAGAACACAGACGTACGAATGAAGAAGAAGCGAATGAAACTGAGCGTGATTCAGTTCCCATTTAGAGTGTTTTGCGGTTGAGATTTTCCCTCGATTTAGCGTGTGATTTAGCTCCGGTTAAGCGAATTGATAGTGACGATGGAATGATGGATAGAAAATTTAAATTGAACGGGATTATTTATTTACGTCATTATTTAAAATAAAATTTCAAAGATTTAACATTATTTCATCAGGTTTGTGAGGGAATATTTTCCTCCCAAAAGTTTAAAATCTGTATTAGTGATGAAATTTTGTGAGGGAATATTTAGAGAGAGATAATTTTAACCCAAATTCCGTAATAAAATAAAAACTATGTAATTTTATGACCGATTTTGTGATGGAATGTTTGTGAGAGAAATTAATTGTGAAAAATTCCGTCACTAATAATAAGGAATTTTATATTAATAAAAAATATGATTTTCCGTCACTAATTCTGTCACAATTTTTTAGGGATTATGTTCTCTCCCTAAATTCCGTCACTAATTCATGTGTTTTTAGTAGTGGAAGAAGTATCTCAAAATAAAGAAGAACAAGGAAAAAAAACTCCATAAAACAAATAGAAATCATTTGAATAAAAATTCACATCAAGGATATAATTTCTTTAGAAAAGATAGAGTTGACATGGTTTATTTGTAGGAAACTTATTGTAGTAGTAACAATATAGTGGCAGAAGCAAAGGGACTTGGACGGCATTTCATTGTTATGGAACCGGTGATGATGAGACATATTCCTCTTTCACTTAACTAAATTATTTGTAGGGTCTCCATCATAAGTATATATGTTATGTTCTAAAAGAAAATAAAAAATTTGAAAGTTGAAAAATCATATACAAACATGGATGATTCATGAAGACAAAAGAAACAACAACAATAAAAAAAAGGTTGATCGTACATGATCAGAGTTGACCTTATCCAATGTTCAGCAGTTGTGCTTCGCCCTGTTCTGGTGAATGGGAGGGGGGGGGGGGGGGGGGGGGGGGTTGTATACCTACAGGCGCTCGACGCTCAAGTTAGATAAGAGTGTGAATCAACGTTTTCAGAGTAAAAGATTATGTTTCTGGCTGGAGAGCCATGATGAGCAGTTAATGCTCATCATTCCGGTGGTCGGCCATACAATATGTAAGGATATTGTGACCGTTTACTAGTGGCAAGTCTTCGCGGGGTGCTCCCGTGTTGGACTTTACTTGATGGCCCAAGAAGAGATTTCCTCAGCTATTTGGGCTTTTAAGTCCTGTCCAAAATAGGAGCCCCTCAAGTCGTTATGCTCGGGAGCGAGCATAATGACTTGATGTTCGTCACGTCTAGACCCTTGAGGATTGTGAGCATAATCTTGTAGATTTGTCGAACCCATTTCAGTACTTTGTGCTCGAATTTAGGGTTTTGACGTTTATCGAGGAGGCTCATGTGCTAGGAGATTTGCGTTATATTTGAAGAAAAATTCGTGTTTATCGTAGGGCAGCTGCCCCCACTTGCTTAATATTATCTTTAGTAGTCATAGATTTAATATATTTTATCTTCACTACAAAATAAGATATATTACCCCCACTAATTAAGTCTTGTAAGTTATCAAAGTTATATTTTATTTTAATCTCTTATATTATAAATATTAGATACTTGATCTTTTAAAATACAAATGTTAGGTTAAACTCATTGATATCTTAGGTTTTAAATATTAAACACTAATATAGAGAAATATACTGTCTAATTTTGTAACTTTAAGTGTTAAGAAGTTTCACATCGGTTGTGAGAAGACCTGAACAAGAGTTTATAAGTAAGATAAAATCCTCACCTTACAAACCGGTTTTGTAAGAATGAGTTCGGCCCAAAATCTAATATGGTATCAGAGCCTCTCCAAGAACCGTTGGGCCACCCGTTATGAAGGCATGAACAAGAGTTTATAAGTAAGAGGCAATCGATCCTCACTTTACAAACCGGTTTTGTAAAGATGAGTTAACCCCAAATTTAATATTAAGAAATCAAAATGTCTAACATTTATAACTTAAGAGTGCTAAAATGAAGCAAAGAAAATTACTACAAGAATAAAATGTTCAACATTTGTAAGTCAAGAGGTCAAAATAAAATGGAAAAATTTTAGAGACCAAATTGAAGCTTTAAAATAATTTAAAGGGTCAAAAAGGTATAATTTAATCATATTTTTATATATACAATGTTTTATAATATAATATAATCCCCCCCCCCCCCACTTTAATTTTAAAATCAACATGGACTTAGAAGCCTAACATATATTTGAATCATTCAAATCTTAAATTGACAGCCAAAATTGTTTTACTGTTTGATCAAAATGAGTCAAAATTGTTACAATATGAAATTGGACATATGAACCCGGGTCCTTCATTCAGTTACTAGTAGGAGTGAAGAAAAAAAACAGAAAACCAAATCGAACGGTTAAATTAAACCGAATCGAACTAAAAAAAATTGAACCATAACCAACAATTTTGAAACCAAACTGAAACAGTTCAGTTCATGATTAACAGTTCAGTTCGGTTTAATGGTTCGGTTTTTCTAGTGCAAATTTAGTTATGGTTTGGTTTAAAACCATAAAACCGAACCACTTTAACAGTTCGGTTCGATTCAGTTTTAAAGACAACAGTTCAGTTCAATTCGATTATTATAAATTTTAAAAGCAGTTTAGTTCAATTCGATTCAGTTTTCCTCTAAAACTAAAGAATGTCTATCCCTAGTTACTAATACGTTAAGCTAACGGAGACAATATCTGTGGATCTAGCCATCTAGGTGTTGCCAACTCGAGACGGTACAACTTTGATTGTGGCACTTATGGTCTAATGATTTGAGCAAAAAGATGTACTACCCTTTTTCTTTGTTATGTCGTTTCTAATTTGGTGTATTCATAAAGTGCCATGAATCAATATATAGTGCGCTCGTATCTCAAGCTCATCGATATAATAGAGAAACCCGATTTTAATTGGTTCACGATGTTATTTCAAAATTATGTATTACTCTAAACTATTAATAATATTTTATTAATATTTTAAATTAAAAAAAGTATGATTATGGCAATTTAAATCTATGAATTTACAGGTTGAGTCGTGATCTGTCTTAGTTTTTTATAATTAATTGCATTTTATCACTTATAATTTGATCCATGATCCACTATCCCAAAAGAAAGGTCTAAAATTGTTTTGTGTATTTCTAATTTTTGAGATTTCTTTTGTTTAACTTTGTTAGAAATAATATAAAATCATTGATGTAGCTAATCCTAACAACTTAAGTTTTTGGGATAATCGGTTATTTGACATGGTATCAGAGCCTCTATGACTAAGTGGTCTATAGTTCGATTCTCGCTCCCCTCACTTTCTAATTAAAAAGTGGAATTTAAGCATATGGTAGATGGGTCTATGCATTATCCACGCTTCAAGCCCAAATGCCCTCTTGCGTGAGGGGGCGTGTTAGAAATAATATAAAATCATTGATGTAGTTAATCCTAACAGCTTAAGCTTTTGGGATAATCGGTTATTTGACAAACTTGTTATAACCAATTGCATATAAAAGATAGGTAAAATTATAAAAATGTTACAAACATATTAATGGTCAAAAGTTCTTATCAAGCTTGTTCTTACAACTTATAAATTATAACATAAAGTTATCAACATAGTAGCTTTTATAAAAAAAAGGTTTAATTAGTCAAATGGTCCCTTAAAGATATTTTAGATTTCACAATAGTCCCTTAAAAAAAAGGTCTGGATTGGTCCCTTAAAGACATATTCGTTAGTCATTTTGGTCATTTCCGTTAGTTTTTTACAAAAAAATGTTAAATGATGCACAAACCTTCTGAAGCTCAAACCAAGTAAGTATTGGTTGATTTATGTTCGATATCACGTTCAAAAGCTTTTCCAACTGTTAATTTTGTGTGGGTTTGCTTGAATCATGTTTTGGTCATTTTTATGTTCTTAAGTTGTTGTTTTGATTTTCAAAATATAAATCTAAGCATTGATGCATGACCAGTGCGAAAAATCAAGTAAATTTGTGTATTCTTTTGTGATTTTTGAGGCAGATTTTGAGTTTTTTTGTGAAAGCTCCATTGAAGCTTTAATGGTGTGTTCATGGTGAAGATGAACAAGGAGGGGTGAAGAAGATCAAGAAACCGAGAGAAAAAATTGATGTTGATGGTGGATGTAGTAGACATAAATAATCTAATGGTTATTATTTTGACAAAAGAATCAAATGTTAAGATTAAAAGATTTATTAAGATCTATGGTGGAACACATATAATGTTGGTCCACCTAATATATTTGGTATTCAAAAACTAACGGAAGAGACCAAAGTGACTAACGGATTAAAGGACCAATCCGAACCTTTTTTTTTCTTTAAGGGACCATTGTGAAACCTAAAATGTCTTTAAGGGACCATTTGACTAATTAAGCCCAAAAAAAAATGGATTTTTATAATACAGTTTTTTAATTTCTTTTTAGAAAAAGTGATTTTTATTTATTTATTTTGATATTGTCTTCAGATCAACCTATTAATAACTTATTGGCCAAATGCGAATTAGATTCAAACCAACATATCACAACTCATTATCTTTTATAGATCTATAAGGGTCATCCCGACTATTTAACGTGGAAGTTTATACAGAATGTGTTAATTCGGATAAGTGTCACATACCTAACTCTATTAAGTATATTATAGACCCTTTTGAGAAATTCAGTTGTCCCATTTTTATAAGATTCTTTTAAACGTTTAATTGAATTAATTATTTATTTATTTTTGCCAACATATCACAATTTTTTTTTTTTACAATCAACAATAAATATTGTGTTGAAAACAAATACAAATTCTCTCTTATGAAGATAAACTTAACAAAATAATATCACTATCAATAAATTTAATACTATTACTATTCAATTTTTTGACTCTCATAATTTATTCCACACGAGATTCTAAGGACAAATGTACATATTAGCTAAGATAATGTGAATAGGTAATATCAAAAAAAAAAAAAAAATAATGTGAATAGGAAAATAATCATTTTTAGTTTTTACAACATATCACTTATTGTTACAAGTACAAGTACCACTCTTCAATTCGGATCTTTAGAATCTTTCCAAGATTTATTTAAATTTATATATGCATATGAAATAGAGCAACTTTTAATTGTCATCTTTCAGCAATTCATTCCTTATCTGTTGGTTACTCTTCCTGAAAAATGACACTAATTTTTTCAATTTAAAGTTAAAATCCTATTGTTATAAGTAATGTTTGGGTAAAACAATTTTACACATTAAACTTAATCATATTCACCTAAGCTATAATTAATCTTGTGATTATATTATGAATTACTTAATGAATTAACTAGTTAACTAGTATTTATAAATAAAAAACAAATATTTTTTTTTAAAGGATCTGTGTGCACTTAGATTCTTGTCTTATGGATGTTAGTATTTTGTAATCCAAAATTTAAGAGTTCTATGAGACATTTTCGATGAATACATAGATCTAGGAAGCATGTATGTCAGATTGATTTGAAAATCGATCCACTCACTTGGAGTGAACCATATACTCCACATAATTTTCTTCGTATATCTTGGAATTTTCTGCCATTAAAAATTGTCCTTGAAGAATTGTAATGGAATTTCAATTTAATTTCAACTATAAGATAAAATAGAAGTTTCATTTATTTATTTATTGGTACCTTAAATTTTAACTCTTCATGCAGTAAAATTTAAAATAACAAATGTGTAGTTGTGTACAAAGAAAAAGCCCCTTCATTTTTGTTTTACTCGTTGCATTGAGAAAATAAATAACTTAAATTATTATTTTGTTTAGATAATGTTCAGGTTTTAGATTATATACTTTGTCATTTTCCTACAAGTAATACCATATGTTATACATAATCTGCTATATCATGGAAATGGACAATCATGTTGTCAAACAAGTTTGTTGGTCTTTGTCTTTAACTTCTCTTGGTTATGTTTTTTATGGTACGTTTTTTGCTGTTGGTTGAACAAAAATATAACTTTAGTTTTAATTGAAAACAAAGATAAGAATGTTTTTTATGGGAGAAAAATTTAGATTACGAGAGAGGGAGCTGTTGGAGTTTTAACTTTTATGTTCTGTTTGGCCGGGTAGTAGCTTTAGGCTTTAGCATCAATTAGAGTAGTGCCCAACTGGAAATTATTTGGGTAATCCTATGTATATAAGATTATGAGATATGATATAGAAGCTAAAATAAGATTATGAGTATATGATACCGACATGGCGATATGAGAAGATTTTCAAAATTACCGTTATAATATGGTTGCGATATGTTATTTAAAAAATTAAATTTAAAATTAAATATATAAATACACAAATTGATAATCTATAACTATAGATAAAGAGGACACAATTTTTTTATGGTATGAACTTTTCATAATGACAGCACTACCCTTGACACCACAATACATATAATAACTTCCAACTACATAATATTATGTTTAAAATTGTGACAGATCCTCAATCTTAAGTAAAAAAAAAACCGCTTCTCCAATTCTCAAACTGCTATTTTCTTCTTATTTCTTGAAAATCCGGTTGCTCAAATTGAGAAATGAGACTTCAATTTGAAGGAATTTTGAGAGGAAGAGGGATTGGGAGGGGGTGACTTGAATTTGAAAGGGGTGATCTAAGATTATACATTTTACAGCATTCTAGACAAAGAGATATTTCTAGAGAAACATACCGGTCTCTTATCCTTACTTAAATGGAATAGCGTAGAAGCAGCAAGGAGAGCAGGATCATCAACATTTTTCTCCAAAATCTGCACGAAAGAAATTATATATTAACTTTTTTTTGAAGCCAACAAAAAACAAAACAGAACAGGAACATGCTATTTTTTTTGTAATTTACCATCAACTATTTATTATTATCTTTTCTTTCAATTCTTCAATTTATTTTTCCAATATCATTAATGAAGGTCAATTTTGTAAACTAACTCATAATTTTTCTTTTCTATACAACATTAATTACATTTTTAAATGAGTGGTGCTATATAGCACGACACTCTCTCTGCACGACGAGTCGACGATGCGCAAAATTCTTAATTTGCTCATTTGATAGTTAACCGATTCATTAATACTACTGAAACAAAAAGGATACATAATCAAAACATGCTATAATAAAGAAATAAAATCCCCTCCATTTCAATTTATATGCGAAAAATAAAAATAAAAATTGGAGAATCGAATTAATGGTTGTATTAATCATATATTTAGTTCAACCTAGTACATACAACAACTCACACCTAACAATGACTCAATTTATTGTAAAAAAAAAGTCCGATTTAGTAACATAACACTCTCGCAAAAATACCTTAAACAAACTTTGTATTTGAAAACCTATGGCTTGTATTTTTTATTTGAAAGTCTATTGATTTATTATTGTCATCTTTTTTTGAATTGAAAATATGTTTGAAAATTATGTCATTGTCTTTTCTTTTATGTATGGTGTATGATGATAATTGATTGTATCAAGTGTTACATGTGATTGAAAAAATTATATAAGTATATCGAAAAAAATAACAACTGAAATACTTCGTAAAAAAAAACGTTGTAAACCGATTAAAGTATTCGAACGAAACCGATTAGTTTAATTTAATTTAAATTGAATCAAACCGAACTAATCGAGAGTTCATTTATTCGACCACTAAATTTACCAAAAATCAATCCAAGCCAGTTCAATTACAACCTAGGTCCATGTAGATAAAACCATAGTTTATAAAAATAAAATAAAAAAATCATTATGAAAGTATTGCGTGCTAGCAAAATAAATCATAGGCAAAAATGTAGGTTTTTTTTTTTTTTTTGACTGTGGCAAAAATATAGGATTTGTTGTGTGAAAAAATGTAGGATTTGATTTGGAGCAATAACAAAACTGATTGTTTTAATTTAAAAATCAATTAAAGTGGAGAAAGAGTAATTGTGGCAAGTCGTGCAAATTGAGACGACAAATCTTGTCGAACTTATTATCATTTTCCTTTTTAAATTTGTGTAATACGGTCAAAAGACTTATATTGTGGTATGGAGGGAGTAGTGTAAAATTTATTTATTTTAAATATTATTATGTGTTTGGTGTTGAAGTGACAAAAATAGATTTTGAACAAATGACTTAGTTAAAAGTGAGTTGAATGTTTTTTGAACGGCAAATATATTATATTAATAATCAAATCTTTGCACAAGACGAACAGAGACACATAAAAGATAGGCTATATAAGCGGAATACCAGTGAAAATATCAAAAGTCAAACAGACGCCACCTGATAGAGGTCCGTTACTAATCTCATTCTTAGAAAATGACACTCTTTAGCTACCAGACCATCAGAGAAGAAAGCAACCTGACCCACAGAGATGCCACTAGACACTAACTCTCGATCTCGAATCAAAAGTGATCGGCCCTTAAGCAGTGGCGGAGCTAGACAAAAATGTCTGGGCGGGCCGCAACGGACTTCGAATATTTTTTATATATAGTCACCATTTCTTTAGAAAAAAATAAATGAGTATAGCAATTCTTGTAGTTGTGGTGGCAAAAAAATAATGATTTGAGCAGCATTTATAGTTGTAATGGTGCAACATAGAAATTTTTTTACATATAAATTCAATAAAAAGCTAAAAAAGCAGCAAGGAGGATTTGAAGTCAGGACATGTGAGTTTAAACTCCAGTGCCTTACCACTGAACTACGCGGATACTTGTGATATTTATTGACGCTTACGTATATATATAACATAAAATTTAATAAAATTTTAAAAATACATATATACCTATTAAAAAATGAAAATGTTGGGACGGGCCGTGGCACTCCCCAGCCCTAAAGGGGCTCCGCCCCTGCCCATAAGAATCCAAAAAACAGCTCTTTGAGTCAAAAGTTGATAGGCACCGGTAGCTCACAAACCGCCTCCAAACAGTCAACGCCGACACATTATGATTCAACCAGATACAGAGAGACGTGTAAATCTCACCAGATTTGAAAACCATCAATGACTCAAAAAAGGTCTTGCTTGATAACGGTTAGAGAATCGAATATCAAAGAAAAAAAAAAACCAATCACATACGGCATCAACCACACCCCTCTTTTACATAAAGTGAATTATATGGAAGTTGTTTAATTTGATTTTTTAGATTACAAGCAGGTCAAGTCCAAGAAATAGTTTAATTTACATTTGAATACGTAAACAAAATTGAACGAGATACTTTGTGTGTAAAAATTGCATTTAAAGTAAAATAAACCATAAATATTTTATATTATTTTAAAATAAAAATGGGTATCCGACCAAAGGACAAAAACCATAAATATTAGTTTCAAATTAGAATCGATATTAGAAGCAAAATCAATTTTACTTGAAGGCATCAAAGAATATCAAAATCATTTATCTCTAAAATCAATTTTATCCATTCCCAAAAAAAAACAATTTTATCCATCTAAAATTGCAACATTTAACATTATTGTGTGCTTTTTTGTCTTTTTTTTTTTAAGCATATGGGTAGAAGATAGTGACCAGTTGCAACACTCTTAAATATATAGATAAAAAAAAGGAAAACAAGTACAAATTAAAAAAGAATGGGAACAAGCATCAAAATCTTCTCAAGCAAATAAACCAAACAAAAATTAACTATTAAAATTTTGAACAAGTTTTGAGAAGATACTCAAATTCTTAGATCAACATGTTTTAAGAAAATAGTAGAATTCTTAAAATTTTAAGTTTGATCTAACTTAATTCTACAAAACTAACTATTAGGTGAGAATTGTCCTTTGTTATAAACTTGTGTTCAAGTTATCTCACACTTGATGTGATACCTTTAACACTGGTGTATGGATATAAATTGTAGGTAGTTGATTTGATAGTAGAAATCTGATAGTAGATAACTCAACGAATCTTAAAAAAAGCCATATTACCATTTCATAATTTTGAGTTGGTTATAACTTAATCAAGACAAAATTAATTGTAAGGTTAAAATTATCTCTACTTATAAATTTATGTAAAATCCGATAGAAACTTTTAACACAAATTAATCAAATAAGATCATCATTATATTTTTGAAAAAAATCATCATTAGATAATACTAGTTATTAATGTATTATTGTGTGTGAACAGTGAACATGTGAACTTCCCTTCCCTTTCCAGATCGAGCTTTTCAGAATTTATATTTCAGCTTTTCCCTTCCTTTTTTAGGTTATCTTTTTCTGTCTCAACAAGTTTACAGAGAAAAAAAGGAACTTTCTTTGATCAGAATTTTTTTGCATAACGACAAAAAGGGGATGATAACTCTCCACCTTACCACACTCCCATCATTTTCTTTTTGTATTGGTTTTGGTAAACATAATGTCCCATTTGATTAAAATTATTTGTATATTTGTGGCCATATATATGTGACAACCGTTACTTTACTTTCTTTGATATTGAAAGAAAATATGCTCATCTCCTAATTCAACCAAAAACATTTAGACAAATAGAAAACTCACAAAAGCTATATTCCTTTATAAGTGTACAACGTCTTTATGCCTTAACTTTTTCATCCCTTTTGAGGTAAATCCTTGCTTTACTTTCTTTGTAACCAGGTTATTTTGTTACCTAGTCACTTGTTTGATGTTTCCTAGTTATTCAGTTAAACTTTAGTGCTCTAGTGGGACTCTATTGTAAATAAAATGCCATTTTCATGATACTCATGGATTAGACTTGACAAGTATCACTCCAAATATGAATCAATTCAAATTATGTTGGGAGTTTTCCCCATAATATGTTACTAAATTGGTTTTCGAAATTGTAAATGTGTCGGTCGAATTAATTTTTGAATTTTGTAAATTAACAAATACAAATTTAAAATTGTAAAGTGTTAATTAAAATATATAGTTCATACGTATTATTTTTTGTATAAAAAAAATAGTTCATATGTAAACTTATTATATTATTATACACTATGATGTAACCAACCACGTGATTTGGTTGACGTAAATAGTTAATAATTTTTTTAAGATGAATCATTTCTAAGAATTCAAATCGATTTCTGTAAGGAATACTCCTTGATCAAGCTTTAATTATCTTATTAACGCAACAAAAAAACTATGATATAACCTACTAATTGAATATGTGACTCCTCTACATTGATCACATATGTATCACATAGGATATTAATTTGCCTATGGAATTTGACAATCTCGAAAACAAATTTTGTGTTGAAAATGATAATTTATAAAAAATAAATAGATAAATTCCAAGATAAATTTTTTATCTGTAGTTTAATTTCTTATTGTATGTTATATCAATGCACTTTTTAGCATTTTTCTAATTGTAATCGTGCAACGACAAATTATTGGAATATTAGTCTACAAAAGACCTAATATAAACTACCATAGACAAAAATCTTGTCATTGATATAATTTGTTTAGCATGTCATTGATATAATTATAATATGGATTTTAAGATAACGGTCAGTGTAAAACATTTAATAAAAATCTACCAATTTGGTATATCATCCCACTTTTATGTGGTTATTTTGAAACTACTTGTATGATGTAGAAGAATAGCGATTGCTCGCGCTACTAAAAAAAGTTGAAATACCGACGGAATTTAGAGACGGAATATATTTCTTCTCTAATAGAGATGGAATTAGAGACCGAAAAAGCAGTTAGAGACAGATATATTTACTTTAGAGATAGATATTTTCATTTTAGAGATAAATTTTGTCCGTCTCTAATAGTTTAGAGACGAGGAAATTACCGACCGCATCAAATCCGTCTCTAGCATACTTAGTGACAGAATTTTTGCATTTTAGAGACAGATTTTGTCCATCGCTATTTAAAATTTTTCTAGTAAGTGAGCTCGTGGCTATAAAAAGTAAAAACCATTAAATTCTTATAATATATTAAACCGTTGTTGAAAGTTGAACTACCAATGACGAAAAATCATTTGAAGATAAGATAATCACCTGCCTTACCCAACACTGTATACAGATTAGTCCAACACAGCTATAAAATTAAATATGACACAATTGTAGCATGGTAAAAACATATCTCTTCAACTAAAAACAAACTACTCCTATGTAACTAACTATCATATAATTTATTTCAATTTTCTGTCCTTTATTTGTTACATAAATTCAATTGGATTATAATTAAAGAATGATGCAAAATGAGACAAATGGTGGAGGACAGTCACCAACTCTTACTTACTTACCGACGAGAGTAAAGAACATTGCATATGCATTTGCACTGTAGTCAATGAAGATGTCTTTGTCTCTACCCTAGTCATCTACTATGTTCACCAAAATAATGTCTTCATTTTTAGAGGTATACTAACTCAAATACTATTTATAGATTCTTAGTGACAAGGGAGACAAGTTATATAAAATCTCACTTCTTCATTCAAATGAAAATTAATGGATGATCGATCATTTTGGTGTTTGAATATATTAGACGCAGTTATGATAGTTCTTGAACATATAACAATACATTATGGAGTATCACTATATTTAGTCAATTTGGTCGATACATATTATTTTATTAGTTATTTTGATATTTAAATATATTTTTTGTTATTTAATTTTAGTCCATGAAATTATAAAATATTATATATTTAATATGAAATGCACAAGTTCCAATACAAATTTATTATTTTAAACTTCTTAACATGTGCAAGTTTGCATCCAATTATAAATAAGAGATATATATTGAGGGTATATTTATAATTTTTGTACGCTCAAAAATTATAATAACAATGTACATGTACTAATTAATGAGGTACACAATGAACTAAAGGACACAAAAATACATTTTTAAATGGATTGAATAAGGTAAATTGTTAGAAAAAACACTAAACAATATACATATTTTAGGTAAATTGTTTTTGTACTTATGGTTCAGGGGCGAAGCCTTTTGTATCAATGGGGTAGCCCTTGCTACCCCAAAAATTATTTATTTATTTAGTAGGTATAATATATATTAAGCTACTTCTAATTATATATATTTGGCCACCCTAAATAAATTTATTGATTTAACAAGAACAACATATATATTAATCTATTATTAGTCCAAATAGATATATCGGTGAATTTGAGTCTTACAGGAATTGCCGAGTTTGATTTTTATAAATAGCTACTACCATTTTTCATTTTATTATCTTTAATGTTTTTTTTTTGGTACAACTTATGTTGTTGCTTACTTACAATTTATATATAAGTCAACTTTTTATTTCCTTTGTTGTTTTTTGGTGCAACTTTTGTTGTGTGCAGTACAATTTATATGTAAAAGTTATTTGTTAATTTTTTTTTTGTTTATTGGGTTAATTTTACTATTATTTTTGAATATTTTTATTTATATTTAGCCACCTCATAGAAATATGGTTAGCTTCGCTCCTGTTATGGTTCCTCAAACTCAAAGGTTCAAATTTTAATTTGTTATACTGTGAAAGACCAACATTTATGCTCAAATGTTGCCTAACTTCGTACTCCTATTTATTTGTGGACTACAGTATTATATTATATAATATATTAGCCATGCCTTGTCTTTTGTTTAAGTGTAAAAGGGAAACAACTTTTCCATAGTGCATTTTTACACCTATTTATTCACACTTACTTATTTGAAGAAAATTAAAATAAGATAGGTGCATATAACATTGTTAATTAGAATATATTTTATGACAAAAATATTTTCTTTATGCCGTATTATTATTATTATTATTATTATTATTATTATTATTATTATTATTATTATTATTATTACTATTGAGATTTTATATTGCATTATATAACACTTTTAAGATTATTTATACCTCTTTCTCTGATTACAACTTTCAATTACATTTAGCTTTTGAATATTTATTAATTATTTTATCGAGATAAAATGCTATAAAATACGAACAATTTATTGGTTCAAGTAGTAAGAATCTTGAACTTCTTATACAAGTAGTTGAATTTGATCATAGATTCTTGCATATGGAAAATATTTGATCGATCTATTAACGAAATTAATAACAGCTAAACAACAGTAAAAAATTTATACGTATAAAATAGTAAAAAAAATATGGCAAATTTTAACATGTGCCGCAAAGATACTAGATTAAAAATTAAATGTAAAAATATTTTCTTTTGTTTTCACAGTATATAAAAGTATTTTTTTAATCAATCGTTAGTTGTTTCAGTGGTAATTGGCGCTGAAACCACTTGATACCAGATTCAACTGGTAGTGAAAGCCAAAAAAAAATTATTTTCTTAAAAGTTATACATTTAATACTATAAAATTCAAATTTTAGTTTTGTTTTTTAAAACAAAACTCTACTTTTATTTTATTTTATTTCCTAAGAAATGCTTTTAGCAAGACCCAAAAAATATTATAAAATGTATGCTAAAAATTCCATATACACATTGAGTGTTCACTTTAATAATTTCTACTAGTAATAAATTAGTTGAACTTGTACCACTAAGATTATTTTTGCCTAATATAGTCTTCATTGAAGATAGTGAAGTTGGTCACTTTAAAGCCCTTCTTCTTCTCTCTAATGACATTGGATCTCTAGACCCTTTATGGTAACTTTTGAATGTTTTGACATTTTGCTTAGTCTATCATTTTTTCTTCCTTCAACAAACCCCAAAAGGTAGTACTAGTAGTAGTAACCCTTTACAAAAGCCTAGGATCATACCACAACACAATAATCATTGGTGTATTAGTCAACAACAAAAGCCTCATTAGTCAAAAAGCCCCATTCTTTACTCTAATGGGTTTGGTTTGGTTTTTTTGTTGTTTCATATAGTGCCATTAACCGTTCTGTTTAAGTTTTAAGCATTATTTGCTGAAAAAGGAAACTTTTTTCTATGGTGAAATGCAACAAGAGTACAAGACAAGTCAAGTCAAGTGAAGATTTTAGCTAAGAAACTGTTTCTTTTTATGTTCCTAGGTAGGAATTTTGATTCTGTGTTGCTTTGTTTTTTCAGTATTTACAACAATTGATGTTGTGTTCTGTTAAATGTAATAATTTATTTTTTATTTATTTATTTGTTTATTTTAGGAATGGGGCTTGAAGGTTTGATTCCAAGGCACAACCGTTCTAAGAGGTGCTTCTTCTATTTAATGTGTTTAAGTTCTTTTGTTGCTTAAAGTTAGGTTCTTTATGTATATGCTGTTTTGATTGTAGAAATTATTCATGAGGGGTTGCTTGTTTTTCTGGAAAATAAAGGTTTAACATTTATGTCAATATTGTTCTTTTTTTACCTTTTGGGTATAGTTTTGTATACCCATTTGGATTTTGGAGAGAATGGAGTAATTGTTTCAAAATTAAAACTGAAAGTTCATAACTCTTGAAAGGGTATCTCAAAATGCAGTTTTTATTATATATGAATGAATATTATTATCATTATAACTTTTCATATATTAATTGTGTTTTACTGTTTTTATATTATATGGCAGCTTTCCTGATAAGAAAACAGGAAAAGAGGATAGTCCAGATAACCTTGAGACTTCAACTCAAACAAAGCTGGTATAATGAATCTCTCCTCTATTTTCATCTAAAAGTTTTTTTTTGACAGGTTGTTATCACTTTTATCTACCTTTTTTAACTAGGGAATTTGAAGGCACAATTCTGATATACACTTTGAGTTTAATTTTCATTTAATTTCAGTGTATGTCAAAAATAGTTTTAATTAAAAGTATTGTGCTGAAAAGTCATCATTTTATTTAGTTAAATTGGTATCATGAACAGTGAACACCAAGGGCAGCCCAAAATTTCTTTTTATTTTTGTTGCAAAATTTAGTATGATATTTTCGGACACTTTAGATCGAAGGTGTGTTCGGTGTTTGACAGCAATACTTGGAATTACATACAATTACATCCATTTTTCAAATTATTAGCAGTATCGATGTGTGTTAGTAGTATCAATATCATGTCTAGTGTTTTTGTGTTTGTGTGAGTGCTTCATAGAAATCATGTATACGTGCTATAACTAATCCTAAAGTATGGATTTGATCTGGTTCCAGGATGCAGGTTACCTCACTGAATGCAGTGAAGCTCGAAAACAGCAAACCCCGATGAATAATGCTCGACATAATCTGAAGCAAGAGGTACATCACCAGAACTATTTAATTACAACATTTAGCCATATGATTCAATCAGTCATTTTGTTTTAATCATGTTTTAACTTGTGTTTTCCAATTATCTATGTCTATTTTGTGCCAGATTTTACAATTAGAGAAAAGACTAGAAGACCAATTTAAAGTCAGATGCACGCTAGAAAAAGCACTCGGATACAGACCTATATCTCTTGTTAATCCAAATGACATGACAATACCTAAGGTTGGAATTTCTTCGATAAATTTTAACAATCTTTTTGTTTTAGTTATGAAACCATTTTTCTGTCCAACTTGAATCTTATTAAGATTAGTGAAAAAATTTGCATTCTCTTCTGACACCGTAACTTTTAACTAATTATAATCAAATAACGTTGATTTTGCAAGCTTACATATGGTTTTGGTTTATCGTGTTTGCAAATTTCTTTCTGTCTGATAACGGTTTTTTCTTAAACCAGCCAACCACAGATTTAATTAAAGAAATTGCAGTTTTGGAGTTAGAAGTTGTATATTTGGAACAGTATCTTCTTTCCTTGTACCGTAAAGCATTTGAACTACAACTATCTCCCGCCGCGGCAGCTCCATCTACCGTGGAGGAAAGCGAAAAGTCTCCTCCGCTAACAACACCTAGAGCAAGATACCTTGAAGTTTCTTCACCTGAGGTCTTAACCAAAAGAGGATTTTCTTCTGTACAATGTATTGATCATGAGCTTAATACTCCTCAAAAGGAATGTAATGGATATGAACTCGAGACTCCAGATAAAGAATACACTGTACATCATCCGGAAGAAAAGCATTTAGACTCCAGTGTGCATCGCTGTCACTCCTCGCTATCTCAATATTCAGCATTTACAGAAAAAGTATCTCCTCCAGAAGAAGAGTCGACTGATTCTCTACGCGCATGTTATTCTCAACCCTTGTCCATGTTAGAGGTAAATCATTGAGTTACTCCTAGTACATTGTGTTAATGCGACCATATCGGTCTTGGTTACACAAATCATTTTTATCATTTTGCAGAGTACTTGAAAGCATATATTCATGTTATTATTAAGTTCTGTTATGTCCATTTCTACTTGCAACTATATCAGCATTAATAGTGAGAATGATACTTTTGTAGACCTTAATTGGATTCTGACTCATTTCGTTTTATTTTATACAGTATGCCGAAAGTGTTGACGCTTCAACAAAAATAATCAGTCTAGCAGAACATCTCGGTACTCGAATATTTGATCATATTCCAGAAACCGCTAATAGGCTTTCCGAGGATATGATTAAATGTATATCAGCTATATATTACAAACTTGCAGACCCACCTGTAACAAATCCCGGCCTTTCATCTCCTAGTACTTCAACAAGTGCGTTTTCTATTGGAGATCAAGGCGAAATGTGGAGTCCAGGGTTCAGAAATAACTCCTCTTTTGATGTACAGTTAGACAATCCTTTTTTGGTTGAAGGATTCAAAGAGTTTAGTGGTCCCTATAGCACCATGGTTGAGGTATCGTGGATTTATAACGAGAATCAGAAATTGAGTGATACAGTGCAGTTGCTTCAGACTTACAGGTAAGTTTATTAATACCTAATTGTTGCGTATGACTTATACTATAGTTTACTGATATGTCGGCAAGTCGATCAAGTAGGGGTAATCTTTTAAACTGGATCGTAGTATTTAGACACAAGTTGTACTACGTAAACACTAAGCTTGAATAATAGATAGACGCTGCAGTCATTCTGCAGTCAGAAACGTAGGTACAAGCATCATGAGTTATATTGGTCATGTACTTCTATGTTGTTTCAGGTCACTTATTTGTCAATTAGAAGAAGTAGATCCGGGGAAGTTGAAACACGAGGAGAAGTTAGCTTTCTGGATCAACGTACACAATGCTTTAGTGATGCATGTAATTATTATTCTCAAAGCCATTTTACCCTTTAATACATTCCATTTCTCTCACTTGATTGATTAATTGGTTTAGAATATGCTCTTTGTTTTCTGATAGGCTTTTTTGGCTTATGGAATTCCACAAAACAATGTGAAAAGAGTCTTTCTTCTTTTGAAGGTAAAAAACCAATAGTAGCATTATTATTAGTCAATTTGAGAAATGAGTGTGAAACTGAGCCTAACTGCTCTAGCCAAATTGCTCATTACAGGCTGCATATAATGTTGGAGGTCATACAGTCAGTGCAGACACAATACAAAATACTATACTAGGTTGCCGAATGTCTCGTCCTGGACAGGTGAAACTTACAATCCCGACCTTTGCTCTATAAAAAAATAGTGTGCTATTGTGCCGTATATAGAATAACATCATTGAAAATTCATATTGCATGACTTACCTGGGATCTTCTTCTAAGTGGTTATACTTGCTTCGTATTGTAGTGGTTCCGTGTGTTCTTTTCTTCGAGGACAAAATTCAAGCCTGGAGATGGACGACAAGCATATGCAATTAAACAGCCTGAGCCTCTTTTGCACTTCACACTTTGTTCCGGAAACCACTCTGATCCAGCGGTACTTATCTCATTTATCATATATATATATATATATATATGATTTTCATTTGATTTTAACATCTCCATTTTTATAATACTGAATGCTATCTTCTAAATCAGTACTTAATATTTGTTTGAACAATAACCGTATTTTATATGGTTAACGTAAGTGATTTGTTTATCTTGTACTGAACTTAATAACAGGTACGTGTATATACACCGAGGAGAGTGTTTCAAGAACTAGAGATTGCCAAGGAAGAGTACATTAGAGCCAGCTTTGGGGTACGCAAAGACCGAAAAATACTTCTACCTAAGATTGTAGATTCATTCTCCAAGGATGCAGGTTTGTCCCATGCCAGTCTTATAGAGATGATCCAACAGTCTCTACCTGAATCCCTGAAAAAGAGTGTTAAGAAATCTCATCTTGCGAAATCCGGGAAAAGCATTGAATGGATTCCACACAACTTCACTTTTCGATATCTCATACCTAAGGAGCTGGTAAAATAATTACTTGGTAGCTTTATGAGAGACCATATGCAAATGTTTGGTTAATTGTTATGTATTTTTTTGGGATTTGCTTTTAGGGCAGTAATTGTGTCACGTAGTTTTCGATCTCAACTGTCTGATTTCAAATGAACAGTTGAGATTGTTTTAATTTTAAACTGATTTTGTTATTGTGAAATCTGCACTTCTAATCGCAGATCAACGGCCGAGATCGAAAATTACGTGTAACTGCGTCTATTGTTTACTGCAGCAGATCCTAGTCCTTTTTGTACAAAATTAACAAGGGTAGCACCAACTGATAAATCTAATATTGCAATATGTAGTAGCATTTGCATATCTGATATGTCTTGCCATGTTATTTTTTTGTAGTATCTGTAATTGTAGTTAATCACAAATTAATGATTTGTTGATATAATTTATTGTCAATTGAATTTCTTTGGACTTCAACATGGATTATGAATTTGAGATTCAAATTTTCAATACCAAGACCTATTTTTTGAATCATGGATTAAATCTTAACTTTTGGTCCTGTTCTCCAATTAAATTTAAAATTATTCTGTTTATATATTTAAAAATAGTCTACAAGGAGTTGCACTTATTTTTGTGCTAGTTGGTATGTTAATGGTGAGTGTAAGTCGAGCAATTTAATAGGGGACGATATGTCTTATGCCTTAAGGTTTTGGAATATATGCCGTGTCAGAATTACTTATGTGGTTGTTTTTAGTTCAATATGATGAATCCTAAGCACACTTATGATCCAACAGTAATACAAGAGCCGATAGTTTGATTAAGGTGACGGACTTATTGGATCGAAAGTCTTCCTCCCATTGTGAAGGATGTTTAGCAATATATAAATAACAGAATCCGTATATATACTTTGATGGCTCAAATTTTTGTGAAAATATAGTGTTGAAATCACTTATATGGTTGCTCAAAGCTCATTATAATTATCCCTTATTGTTTTAAGCTCCCCTCATAACCAAACAATGCTTTAATTGAAACTACACATTGAAAAAATAGATGAGGCAAACAAAATGACATATTAACAAACAGGGACACGACACAGATACTGAGACGTCGACATCGATAATAATTTGGTTAAAATATCCAACAAGTATTAACAACACGGACACAACACGGATACTGACACGGATACTGACACGTCGCCATAGATAATAATTTGAAAAAATTACATAATTCAATATTATTGTAAGTATTGGTATCGTGTCGGTATCCGACACCAACACATGTCCACCACAAACACGTTTAATCCAAGGAGTATCCATACTTCATAGGTATCATCTATTGTTGTTGCACGATGCAATGAGTTATAGAATTGTTAAACATGAATCTAACTGTTCTATAATCCATTGCACCATGCAGCAACTATTGAGAATCCAATCAGGGAAACAACAGTGAAGATTCTCTAACACACTAGTAAAGTATTAGTATACAACATAAGAGATTTTGGATTGACTTGAGACAAGAAGGATTGGAATGGATCCACAGTGTGTGCCCTCTGCATGTGCACGTGACCTCCAGGTGTGATTCATCGGATTCATATAATAATGTTAGTGACCAGCGGGTCGAGAGAACAGAACCCCACTAAAACATCTTTGCACCTCTCCGTGCAAACACATGACTTCAATAATGACATTAAATTTTGGCAGTTGAGTAAGTAACACAACCATTTACCACATAGAACAGGTTGAGAATTGGGATAGCTGAGATTTTAATGAGTTTATCACAAGTAAAATATTCGCTCTAACTTCTTAGTAAAAGTTTCTTCTTTTTTGTTTCTCCCAATTTTCTGATAATTCAGAATTCAACGGTAAATTATAAAAGTATGATAAATAATTGTTTTACGGATGATTGGAACTCAGATTTAAGTACATATTTTGAGGGAAAGTTGGATTGTGAAAACTTATCTTTATCAAATATAAGGTAGGTGATTAATTGTTATACTACTTGGTTGCTATGTATGAATATTGATGTTTATTTCACAACTTTTTAACAGTGTAATTCAGTTTCTACGTGTTAAAAAATAAATAAATCAGTTTCTCATAAATAATAATATGAAAATCAATCTCTATTCAAGGATCAAATTAGTCTCTATTTTTTTTTTAAAACTCGGTATCCAACCCAAAGACCGACTAATTCAAGGGAATCAATGTCAATGATTTTGAAACGAAAGGATGATGCTCAAATCCAAAACAAGTGACCTTTTTAGTAAATAGACGATATCAAATGGACCGATGAACTGCAACTGCACAATACCGACTTTGAGATTGATTGCAAAAGGGTGGTGGATAGTTTGTATAGCAAAAGAACCTACAATTCCAACCTTTGAGCTATTCTAAATAACTGCAGGACTATGTTAGCAACAAATTTTGTGAACTCTGATGTCAAGTTCATTAGAAGACAAGCAAATAAAGTCGCCCATAAGTTAGCTCGGGTGGCTTTATCTTTAGCTAGTTTCCATATTTTCAGCGACATACCGACATATATTTATGATATTATTATTAATGAAATGAGATAAATCTTTTACTGTAAAAAAAAATTACACACATTATAAATGGAAGGACCGAGATTCGAATTCTAATTATAGCATCCGATCTAACTATTTTTGCCAGAACTACCACCGGCCCAAATCTTTGAAATATTTGAAACACAAATTTAATAAAATATAAATTCACATCAAACTTAATTTTAACAAAAAATAATTTTACAAAATCAAAATAATATTTGATAATATTTGACTACTCCTCCAAACATACACACAAAAATAATAATCTAAGATCTAGTTAGTGTATCAAACAATGTGTGTAAGACAGATCAAGATCTATAAACTAAAATTATTATTTATTAATTAGCAATTTAGAAAGTTGCAACTGCAAGAAGTTCAGATCAGACCCAAAATCAAGCAGAAGAACACTAACAGAAACAGAACAACATTAAAATTACAAGAACAAGTGAACAACACAAAATCAATAAGGACTCTCTCCAACATAATTCCCAGGTGGATAATAGAAACAAATACTCAAACTAGTTTCATCTTTACCACAACTAGTTTGAGCACAACCAAGTTCAACACTATTTCTCCAAACAACTTGAGTATAAACACCACACCTATGATTTGGAACACAAGAGTTATCACTATGATTATAAAACTGTTTCTCCTTCACCCATTCTTCTACAACGGCACGTGGCGTAACTGCCGTGCCACGTGCCATAAGCTGATTGGCGCCGTATTTTCCGGCTGTTAAGTTGGCAAACTGGCAACTCATTTTGTCTCTTTGATAGCGGACGAGTTTGCTGGTAATGTTGGCTATCTGCTCGTTCCATTTTAGTGGCTCTACGCCTACTGATGCTCTTGCTTGGTTGTGTGTTTGTAGAAACTCCGTTGCGGTGGTTGAAAGTGGTGGTTGTGGTGGTGCTGCTGAATTTGATGACACGTGGAAGGTGGTTAGAATTGCTAGCAAAAGAATTAATTGATGGTGAACCATTTTTACTGTGTAGTTTTTTGTCTGATTTATTGTGTGCATGATGAATAGAGGAAGTACCATTATTTATAGGTGATAGTAATAAGTAGGACATTAAAGTATTTAAATTATTATTGTCTTTGATATTTTAAAATGTTGATCAGTGCCAACCGTTTATTCCGTCAAATCACTCCACTAGACCCCACTACAATTGTATGATATGGAGAAATGTTTGATACCTATTGGATGTCCGTGTAAAATTAATTTACACTGACAGAGCATATCTATTAAACTCTTTTTCTATTTAATTTCTTTATTCAATTTTTTAAGCATTTTTCAAATTTGTAAGGTAAGGAAAATTATTAATGTAATAAATAGTGTGGATTTTTCATAATAAAAATGTTAAAAACTTTTAGAAGAACAAATAATAAAAACTACTGCTATTTTACTATGATAAACAGGACAAAAAAATTCTTAGAATTTTTAAAACTGTGGAATTTTTATAACTAGTGTTATAGACCAAAAAAAAAAAAAAAAAGAAATGTGATGAGTGAATTAATGTTATAACATTTATTGGGGGTCTGCTGCAAATTCTAGAACAAAAGAAGATGATGAAGAATATGATGAACATTGCACATAAATTCCAAAGCGTGTGTATCACACTAAGCTTTAAGTTCGATTCGCCCCCACCAATTTATGTAAACCGGATGCAAAAGGGTTAACCGGTGAATCCCCTTCAGAATTGTAACACCCCGTTTTTCATAAGCCAAAAAGGGCATTATTTTTTTTTTCTTTTTCGACTAACACTCAAAGTGCGCATAATAGTTTTTAAATGAACCGGCATTCAAATATACAAAAGAACTCATTACCAAAAGGTGCTTCGACAAGCAAAGTGTATTTCCTGAATAATTACAATCCGAGTCTAAATACCAAAACAAGTTAGAAATCCTATGCTAACCAAAAAGCACGGTGCACAAAACACACCGGCGCATAGTCTAACTATCCTAGGCTACAGCTCCAACCGCTCACTGGGGCCTGGAACAGCCACCGTCGTCACCACGACCTAACCCATCATCTGGGTGGGATGAGCCCGCAAATGAAAGAAAGGGTCACCACAAAATACAAGTATATATATATATAACCGGTGCGAAAATTGTACACATAACAAATATTTCCACAAACACAAGAGAAAGCTCTTAATCTCAAAAGTAGTTCCCACCAACGGGCTTATATAAATAAATGCACACCAAGCCTAATGCAGACTTCTACAATGAGTGTGACACCAATCACTGGCCGCCACATGCATGATTTTCCGGAAAATTAACCTCTCCTCGAAGAGTCGTGGGGTAGGCAAAGCCACACAGAAATATACGTACCCGCACTAAAATTTGCCACACAAGGCAGGTGAAGTCACACAGACAAACACCAGGCGAAGTCACACAGACAAACACCAACTCAATATAAATCCAGAGGGATTTGGCGAAGCCACACAGTCAAACGCCCGGTACGTAGGCAAAGTCACACAGACATACACCTAGGCACGCAACTATGAAATGCATGGCATATATTCTCTTCGGCATATACGGGATAGTCACACAAGACAAAATCCTCGCGCAGTCCTATCTGACGCACGCATTCATATATGCTCATGCAAACATTCACATAGCCTAAAGCCTATGCACAAGCATCACAACATACATACATTTTCTCAAGCATATGTAAATTGCACATGTATTTATAACCACGTTCTCATCAACGAGAATATATAAGTACAAACATGCCAAGCACACAGCAAATGCATAAACAGCAAAAACAAGCATGTCGTAACCGTTTTAAAAGACGGAAATAAAGTGGAGCCCTTACCTCGTCAAGCACTCAACTATCACACGTTCGCACAACACTTACTTGCTTCCTAAAACAAGCAAAGTATTCAATCAAAACCATATCCAATCAATCCTTAATGATTTGGACTCTAAAACCCCAAAAACCAAAGGTCTTCTAAGGAAAAACCACTCTTTCGGACATCGAACCAAAAACTACCGTATTGATCAACCCCCATGAGTTATTTGTACTATTTTTAGGACCCAAAACCATTGCCAAAAGTCTTAAATAATTTGAAATGCAAAATGGCCGTTTTCTTGCGTTATAAGTTACGTACTTTCCGAGTACCCGAAAAACTCGTTTCCAATCCCAACCACTTCCATAAATTAATAAAAAGGGATTAGAAAGTAAAAAACCAAGTTTAGAAATCAGAATCCAAAATCTCAACTCCCAGAGCTCGCCCTGGCGAGTTGGTGGCGAGTAAAGGCAGAGAGTACTGGTCTTACTCGCTCTGGAGCTCGCCCTGGCGAGTTGTCAAGACCTGTGACACTCGCCCTGGCGAGTAACCACTCGCCCAGCGAGTTGCACCTGTCATGACAGCAAAAGACAGCAACTCACACCACCTTTTTCCACCCCAAGCCTAGTTTGATTCTATTAGTTCCCAACACTTTATCAAGGCATAAAAGCAAACCATTTTCATAAATTAAGCAACACATTTCCGAAAGCATGTTGGTTGCTTCGAGTGCAAGTTATTGGATTTTCATTTCCAAAATCAAAACCAAATCCAAGCACAAGTTTTATTACGGGCCTTAACCGTCCGGTAATCATTTTCAAACATGTTTTCAAGGTAAAAAGCGACACCACATGTCACAAAAGTTTTAAACCATTTTTGACCCCAAAACACTCCCCAAAAACTCTTAGAAAATATTTTCATAAACCACAAAATATTTTTCATCGGATTTTCTAAAACAAAACCATACAACGCATTTCCCTTTTGCTCAAAGGTCCAAAGACAACTTTTCTTTTCAAAACCTTACAACATAACCTCATGAAATGGATCAATACATAAACCAACCAAAACCCTAACTTTTCTCATGAGATTTTTCACCAACTCATGGAAAACAAAAACAACAAAGCCTAGCATGCTTACTAAACTCTCATGAACAACTTTCATGAAACAAGAACTAGCAAGAACAACATTTCTCACCAAACCCTCTTAAGAACATAAACCCAAAAACCTCACAACTCTAAAAATCTACCAACCTAGGAGATGAGAAGAGAGGGTTACCTTTAGAAAGTGATTCTCTACACTTTTCCTCAAAGCTCCAAAGCTTGAAATGGAGTGAAATGGTGAAGAATGGAAAATTTAGTGAAGGTTAGAAAATGAAATGGAGTTTCACGTGAAAGAGAGAAAGAATGAGATGATTTGGTGATGTTTTTCTAAGTGACCAAGTGACCAAACCTCCTTACTATGCCATAGCTCTTGCTCACTCATGGCCATTGGATCAAAAACAAAATGCCAAGACAAAACCCTAGCCATTGGATCAAACCAAACCAAATCCACTTGAGATAAAACTCAAAACCTCATAGAAACACTCACACGTTCAGCTCTCGCGCGCCGCGACGAACGAAACTCGCCAAAACAGAAAACCTACGGAAAGAACGTCTAACGTTTATCATTTCCAAAACTTATCGCCGAATCTTTTTCCGCGACTGTAATTTTCTTCCATACCTCAGAAAATTAATCTCAGAATATATCCTAACTCGCGCAGATATATAAAACTTCCATCCGAAACCTCACTCAAAACAGACGCAATAAGATTTTACAACGACGGGTAAAATCCTACTCGATTTCCAAAAACAAGAATAATCCAAAACTTATTATTCTGAAACCACAAATAACTTCTTATACAAGCAACAGGATCACAGAACCAAAGTCTGTACAATTACAGTGCACGAGCACAAAACAAGCTCCAATACAGCAAAAGCTAATAATTACACGATGTTTCGTCACACGAACACATCGAACCCTAATATTCCTTAAACCAACTATACAAGAAATCTTGGGTCTTACAATACTACCCCCCTAAAAGAAGTTTCGTCCTCGAAACTTAGACGTCGACAAACAAACTGGGGTATAATTCCCTCATCTTACTCTCGAGCTCCCAGGTGGTATCTCCTGTAGCTTCGTTCCATATCACCTTTACCAAAGGTATCTCTTTCGTTCTCAAACGCTTCATCTTCTTATCCGCAATCTTGATCGGCGGAACCTCAAATGACAAGTTATCCCTCAACTGGATATCATCAGGTGTGATCACATGTGATGGATCCGGTGTATATTTCCGCAATTGCGACACATGGAACACGTCATGAATCAAAGATAGTACCGGTGGCAACGCGATCCGATATGCTACCTTCCCAACCCGTTCCAAAATCTGATAAGGCCCTATAAACTTCGGAGTCAACTTCTTTGCTTTCAAAGCCCTTCCAACACCAGTTGTTGGAGTAACACGGAGAAATACGTGATCCCCCTCCTCAAACTCTAAAGGCCTCCGACGCCTATCCGCATAACTTTTCTGTCGATCTTGAGCAACCTTCATCATTGCCCTTATCTTTCGGACCTTGTCCGTCGTCTGTTGTACCATTTCCGGTCCTACTATCATACTTTCCCCATCTTGGTACCAACACAAAGGAGTCTGACATCTCCTCCCATACAAAGCCTCGTATGGTGCCATTCCAATACTCGCGTGAAAACTGTTGTTGTATGTGAATTCTATCAAAGGTAACACATCATCCCAACTTCCACGGTCATCCAACACACATGCTCTCAACAAATCTTCTAAAGATTGATTTGTTCTCTCGGTCTGCCCATCTGTCTGAGGATGATAGGCGGAACTCAATCTCAGTTTCGTCCCCAACGCCTCATGCAAAGTCCTCCAAAAGTGTGAAGTAAACTTTGGGTCTCTATCCGACACTATACTTGACGGAATCCCATGTAACCTCACAATCTCAGCAATGTAAACCTCGGTCAACTTTGCTGCTGTATCCGTAATCCTTACCGGTAGAAAATGAGCGGACTTCGTCAAACGATCCTTATCACCCAAATGGAATCATGCTTCCTCCTGGTCTTAGGTAAACCAGTGATGAAATCCATAGAAATGCTATCCCACTTCCACTCGGGGATATCTAATGACTGCAGCATCCCTGCCGGTCTCTGATGTTCAATCTTCGCCTTCTGACAAGTCAGACACGACGCCACATACTCAGCCACATCCTTTTTCATACCCGGCCACCAGAAATCATGCCTCAGGTCTTGATACATCTTTGTTGCTCCGGGATGTATACTAAGTTTACTCTTGTGTGCCTCCCCTAGAATGGTGTTTCTCAAGTTCATAGCATCGGGTACACACACCCTACCTTGACACCTCAAGATGTTGTCTGATCCCACCTTGAAATCTCGGTTGGTTCCTCGAACAATCAAAGCTCTTTTCTCCATGAGAAACTTGTCATCTTGACAATTAGCAATATCCTCCAACAAACCGTTTGAGATGGTAATCATACCCAGTCTCATATTCCCTAAAGCAAACTCTACCTCTAGGTGCAAGTCACGAAACTCTCTCAACAACTCCTGTTGACTAGCCATTTGTGCCGAACAAACCGACACACTCTTCCTACTCAAGGCATCGGCTACCACATTAGCCTTTCCAGGACGGTATTCCAACGTAAAATCAAAATCTTTCAAAGTTTCCATCCATCTCCGTTGCCTCATATTAAGCTCTTTCTGATCAAACAGATACTTAAGACTTTTATGGTCACTAAACACGACAAAAGTGCAACCATAAAGATGATGTCTCCAAATCTTCAATGCAAAAACAACGGCCGCAAGCTCTAAATCGTGCGTAGGATAATTCTTTTCATGCACCTTCAACTGCCGTGATGCATAAGCCACTGCTCTCTTGTGCTGCATCAACACACAACCCAAACCCTGATGAGACGCATCACAATAAACCTCATAAGGTTCATCAGACTGAGGTAACATCAAGACTGGTGAAGTCGTCAAACGCTCCTTCAACAACTGAAAACTCAACTCACACTTCTCTGTCCACGCAAACGGTTGATCTTTCCGCGTAAGTTGTGTCATCGGTGCCACAATCTTAGCAAAACCTTCAATGAACCTTCGGTAATAACCGGCCAAACCCACAAAACTTCTCACATCAGTCACTGTTTGAGGCTGCTTCCACGAAAGTACCGTATCAATCTTGGCTGGATCCACGGCTATTCCCTCTTTTGATATAACATGACCGAGGAAATTCACCTCCTCCAACCAAAAATCACACTTTGACGGGTTTGCATACAGTTTACTTTCCCGCAACACTTGCAATACCAAGCGAAGATGCTCTCCATGTTCCTCTTCACTCTTCGAATACACCAAAATGTCATCAATGAACACCACCACAAACTTGTCCAAAAATGAGTTGAATATCCGATTCATATACGCCATAAAGATAGCTGGTGCATTCGTCACTCCGAACGGCATCACTAGAAACTCATAATGCCCATAACGCGTCCTAAACGCCGTTTTCTGAATATCCTCATCCCGTACTCTTATCTGGTGATAACCCGATTTCAAGTCGATCTTTGAAAACACTGAGGCTCCCCTCAACTGATCCATCAAATCATCGATACGCGGCAATGGATATCGGTTCTTGATAGTCACCTTATTAAGCTTCCGATAATCCACACACAAACGAGATTTACCATCCTTCTTCTTAACCAATAAGACCGGTGCTCCCCAAGGCGACACACTAGGCCTTATGAAACCTTTCTCTAACAAGTCCTCGATCTGACCTTTCAACTCTACCAACTCAGCTGGAGCCATCCGATAAGCTGATTCCGAAATCGGACCCGTACCCGGTTGTAAATCAATAAAGAATTCCACCTCTCTACACGGAGGAAAAGCTGGAATCTCCGATGGAAACATATCTTGGAAATCCTGAACCACTCGAATTTCCTCAATCCGGATCTCCGACGTCACTCCTAAGCTAGCAAGTGAAACTATCTCCGGTTCTCCATTACACATAACCACAGAAAGCCGATTTGCAGACAAGTACCTTCGCACACCTGGCTCGGGAAAGAAAACCAATTTCCGAGCACAGTCTAGAATCACATAATGATATGACAACCAATCCATCCCGAGGATGATCTCGAGAGATAAAAGCGGTAGACAAACCAAATTGACCAGAAAATCCCTATTCTGGATTACTACCAAACAATGCAAACATGCAGTATTCACTACCAAATCCTTAGCAGGAGTCAAAACATTCAAATCAAACGGAAGCACAGAAACATTCAAACTCAAACGATTTGCACATGCCAAAGATATGAATGAGTGGGTTGCCCCCGTGTCAATCAAAGCAGTTAAAGAATTACCTGCGATGTGACAGCTCTCGTGGATAGCATTGCTAGCCTGCCCACTCAGTTCAGTGCCCATACAGTAAGCACGTGCCTTTGCCGCAGGTCTGGCACCCTGTGAACCTTGTGCCACATTTGCCGACGGCCCAGTCTTCGGGGCTCTGCAATCTCTAGCAAAGTGTCCCGGCTTCTTGCAATTATAGCAGGTGTTTCCCACCTTCGGTTGCGTGCACTCATTAGAAAAATGCCCCGCTTCCCCACAGTTGTAGCAAGTCCCCTTACTACCCTCAGGTTTTCCCCGGGTTCCCTGATTCACCGATCGGCCTGGTCCTTTATTATGCTGAGGACGGTTATAAGGCTTACTCCCTTGCCTCCCACTATTCTGAGTCGAACCACGATCATTGGTGCGACTTGGTCCTCCGGCATTAGAATTCCCTTGGCGGTTCACCCGCTTATTCTTCATGTCTTCCACCTCTTGGCACTTTTCAACCAAGACCTGGAATTGTCGAATACCCAACGGCACAACCGCATCCTGCAGTTCGTACCTCAGCCCATCCTGGAATCTACGACACATATAAACCTCATCTATCACATCCCTAAAGAAGCGGAAGAAACGGGATAGTGATTCGAATTTCTTGGCATATGCTTCAACATTCATGCCCGCTTGCCTCAGCCTCAGGAACTCTTCACCATGCCTTTCCCTAGCTGTCTCAGGGAAGTATTTGGCCAAGAACCTCCTCTTGAAGTTCTCCCAACTTAACTCTTCATGAACGTTCTCCATGATCAGTCGGGTGTTCCTCCACCAATACTCAGAACCCCCGAGTAATTGATAGGTAGCTAAGACCACCTTCTCTCCTTCCGGACAATGAATTGCCCCGAATATCCTCTCCACAGATTGGAGCCATAGGTCAGCAGTTTCCGGACCTCCCTCCCCGTTAAACTTTGGAGGAGTCTGGTGGTTGAAATTTGAAAGAAGTCTAGATCCAGCCGCAAGTATTTCCCTCTCGCGCTTTTCCAGATCCCTTTGCGCCTTAGCATGGCTCTGAGCAGTCACAGCCGCTGCCATCGTATGCATGGCATAAGCCATATGGTTTATATCAACATTATCCGCCATAGGTGCTGTAGGTGCCCTTCTTGGAGGCATTCTATTCTGCACAATACCAATTCTGATTAGATTCCTTATCCAAACATTTCTGAGTCTCAACAGAAATCTCATACAACGGTTACTAGCACATAACCCGACACCGAACAACCACTAGCACTGACACTACTCTAGCTATGTTCTAACCGACTCTGGACTAACGACTCAAGTATACACTTTCCCTTTGAAGATTTAAAGCCGGGCTCTGATACCAAATTGTAACACCCCGTTTTTCATAAGCCAAAAAGGGCATTATTTTTTTTTTTCTTTTTCGACTAACACTCAAAGTGCGCATAATAGTTTTTAAATGAACCGGCATTCAAATATACAAAAGAACTCATTACCAAAAGGTGCTTCGACAAGCAAAGTGTATTTCCTGAATAATTACAATCCGAGTCTAAATACCAAAACAAGTTAGAAATCCTATGCTAACCAAAAAGCACGGTGCACAAAACACACCGGCGCATAGTCTAACTATCCTAGGCTACAGCTCCAACCGCTCACTGGGGCCTGGAACAGCCACCGTCGTCACCACGACCTAACCCATCATCTGGGTGGGATGAGCCCGCAAATGAAAGAAAGGGTCACCACAAAATACAAGTATATATATATATAACCGGTGCGAAAATTGTACACATAACAAATATTTCCACAAACACAAGAGAAAGCTCTTAATCTCAAAAGTAGTTCCCACCAACGGGCTTATATAAATAAATGCACACCAAGCCTAATGCAGACTTCTACAATGAGTGTGACACCAATCACTGGCCGCCACATGCATGATTTTCCGGAAAATTAACCTCTCCTCAAAGAGTCGTGGGGTAGGCAAAGCCACACAGAAATATACGTACCCGCACTAAAATTTGCCACACAAGGCAGGTGAAGTCACACAGACAAACACCAGGCGAAGTCACACAGACAAACACCAACTCAATATAAATCCAGAGGGATTTGGCGAAGCCACACAGTCAAACGCCCGGTACGTAGGCAAAGTCACACAGACATACACCTAGGCACGCAACTATGAAATGCATGGCATATATTCTCTTCGGCATATACGGGATAGTCACACAAGACAAAATCCTCGCGCAGTCCTATCTGACGCACGCATTCATATATGCTCATGCAAACATTCACATAGCCTAAAGCCTATGCACAAGCATCACAACATACATACATTTTCTCAAGCATATGTAAATTGCACATGTATTTATAACCACGTTCTCATCAACGAGAATACATAAGTACAAACATGCCAAGCACACAGCAAATGCATAAACAGCAAAAACAAGCATGTCGTAACCGTTTTAAAAGACGGAAATAAAGTGGAGCCCTTACCTCGTCAAGCACTCAACTATCACACGTTCGCACAACACTTACTTGCTTCCTAAAACAAGCAAAGTATTCAATCAAAACCATATCCAATCAATCCTTAATGATTTGGACTCTAAAACCCCAAAAACCAAAGGTCTTCTAAGGAAAAACCACTCTTTCGGACATCGAACCAAAAACTACCGTATTGATCAACCCCCATGAGTTATTTGTACTATTTTTAGGACCCAAAACCATTGCCAAAAGTCTTAAATAATTTGAAATGCAAAATGGCCGTTTTCTTGCGTTATAAGTTACGTACTTTCCGAGTACCCGAAAAACTCGTTTCCAATCCCAACCACTTCCATAAATTAATAAAAAGGGATTAGAAAGTAAAAAACCAAGTTTAGAAATCAGAATCCAAAATCTCAACTCCCAGAGCTCGCCCTGGCGAGTTGGTGGCGAGTAAAGGCAGAGAGTACTGGTCTTACTCGCTCTGGAGCTCGCCCTGGCGAGTTGTCAAGACCTGTGACACTCGCCCTGGCGAGTAACCACTCGCCCAGCGAGTTGCACCTGTCATGACAGCAAAAGACAGCAACTCACACCACCTTTTTCCACCCCAAGCCTAGTTTGATTCTATTAGTTCCCAACACTTTATCAAGGCATAAAAGCAAACCATTTTCATAAATTAAGCAACACATTTCCGAAAGCATGTTGGTTGCTTCGAGTGCAAGTTATTGGATTTTCATTTCCAAAA
Organism: Trifolium repens; assembly: GCA_030408175.1. NCBI lineage: Eukaryota > Viridiplantae > Streptophyta > Magnoliopsida > Fabales > Fabaceae > Trifolium > Trifolium repens. The sequence continues at coordinate 50,049,351 of CP125850.1, read as the reverse complement.
TCAAAACCAAATCCAAGCACAAGTTTTATTACGGGCCTTAACCGTCCGGTAATCATTTTCAAACATGTTTTCAAGGTAAAAAGCGACACCACATGTCACAAAAGTTTTAAACCATTTTTGACCCCAAAACACTCCCCAAAAACTCTTAGAAAATATTTTCATAAACCACAAAATATTTTTCATCGGATTTTCTAAAACAAAACCATACAACGCATTTCCCTTTTGCTCAAAGGTCCAAAGACAACTTTTCTTTTCAAAACCTTACAACATAACCTCATGAAATGGATCAATACATAAACCAACCAAAACCCTAACTTTTCTCATGAGATTTTTCACCAACTCATGGAAAACAAAAACAACAAAGCCTAGCATGCTTACTAAACTCTCATGAACAACTTTCATGAAACAAGAACTAGCAAGAACAACATTTCTCACCAAACCCTCTTAAGAACATAAACCCAAAAACCTCACAACTCTAAAAATCTACCAACCTAGGAGATGAGAAGAGAGGGTTACCTTTAGAAAGTGATTCTCTACACTTTTCCTCAAAGCTCCAAAGCTTGAAATGGAGTGAAATGGTGAAGAATGGAAAATTTAGTGAAGGTTAGAAAATGAAATGGAGTTTCACGTGAAAGAGAGAAAGAATGAGATGATTTGGTGATGTTTTTCTAAGTGACCAAGTGACCAAACCTCCTTACTATGCCATAGCTCTTGCTCACTCATGGCCATTGGATCAAAAACAAAATGCCAAGACAAAACCCTAGCCATTGGATCAAACCAAACCAAATCCACTTGAGATAAAACTCAAAACCTCATAGAAACACTCACACGTTCAGCTCTCGCGCGCCGCGACGAACGAAACTCGCCAAAACAGAAAACCTACGGAAAGAACGTCTAACGTTTATCATTTCCAAAACTTATCGCCGAATCTTTTTCCGCGACTGTAATTTTCTTCCATACCTCAGAAAATTAATCTCAGAATATATCCTAACTCGCGCAGATATATAAAACTTCCATCCGAAACCTCACTCAAAACAGACGCAATAAGATTTTACAACGACGGGTAAAATCCTACTCGTTTTTCCAAAAACAAGAATAATCCAAAACTTATTATTCTGAAACCACAAATAACTTCTTATACAAGCAACAGGATCACAGAACCAAAGTCTGTACAATTACAGTGCACGAGCACAAAACAAGCTCCAATACAGCAAAAGCTAATAATTACACGATGTTTCGTCACACGAACACATCGAACCCTAATATTCCTTAAACCAACTATACAAGAAATCTTGGGTCTTACAAGAATACTTTGGAAACCTTGACATAAATTGCACACACACATCAAGCATATCGATCAACAATAGTTTACAGAACAAAGTTCCTTCAATTCCTCTCGTGCACTAGAGAAATGAAGAAATAATTTAGATAATTTTGGCAAAAATTCTGATTCATGAAACTCATGATTTTTTCATTATTATTTGTTTATGCCTCCTAAGTGTCTCTATATATAGAGAAACTTATGTCAAATGGTGAAGAGACACAACACTTGAAAGGTTTTCAAAAAAGTAAATTTGAATTTCAAAATGTAAATTTGAATTTCAAATTAACTATTACAACTTTTCAAGTATATTTTGGAAATTCTCCAACAATCCCCCACCATATTCAAAATATATCTAAATCCATTATTCCGGAAATCTCATGGTTTCAGATAAAGGTATCTCACGATTTGAACCATTACTTAGTAAGTTAAATTTCCATTCATCCTCGAATAGATTGGTTGACAAGCTTTGAACCAATTATTCATCAGAACAGGTGTGCATAACTCACACATGAAATCTCGGTACCATTGATCGAATTATCAAAATGACACATTTGTTAAAGCCTTGTGTCTTATATCATTTTCATGAGAATTTAAGAGTCAAGCCCTTGAACTCTATGAAGCGGCCCCACTTCATTCTCATATAGGTAGACTATATCATAAATGCACCCATAATTATGCATTTAAGCAAATGTATGTTATATGTCTATTAAGAGAAAAATCTCATCCTACCACTTTTACTTTTATGGTCCAAGTACTTTTACCCATTGGGATGTATTTATTGTCAAGTACTTCAATAACTCTAATAGTGTACTTTCATCATTGAACTCAAGACTTATTTTACTCAAGTGTGAGTTGAGTTTCCACCATTTGGTGATCAATTATATCTGGGCTTGTATCACATCCCTAGTGATGTCTTCAATGACTTAACCATCATTATCCGAAAACATCATATCTTTGTCAATCCTTTCGTCAAAGAATTGCAAGATTTTCCAACTTTATAACTTTGAATATTCAATAACCACATAGCCATGCATTTTACAAACTTTGAATATTCCTTATACATTCTTGATAGTTTTAACTCACTATCACAAAGCTATGACACTTTTGTCATTTGATTATATTGTGTCATATGCACAATCTTTATGACAATCTTTAGAACATGGTGGTATTCACCCCCACCAGTTTATGTAAACCGGATGCAAAAGGGTTAACCGGCGAATTCCCTTCAGGATACTTTGGAAACCTTGACATGAATTGCACACACACATCAAGCATATTGATCAACAATAGTTTACAGAACAAAGTTCCTTCGATTCCTCTCGTGCACTAGAGAAATGAAGAAATAATTTAGATAATTTAGGCAAAAATTCTGATTCATGAAACTCATGATTTTCTCATTATTATTTGTTTATGCCTTCTAAGTGTTTTTATATATAGAGAAACTTATGTCAAATGGTGAAGGGACACAACCCTTGAAAGGTTTTCAAAAAAGTAAATTTGAATTTCAAATTAACTATTACAACTTTTCAAGTATATTTTGGAAATTCCCCAACAATTAATGTGGATTTAAGTGTTATTTTGTTTTTTGTTTTTGTATATTTTCAGATTTTTATCTAGCTGTATTTATTATTTATTCGATATTATTTACTAGATATATTTAATAATGTATATAGAAAGTTTAGAGACTTATGTAAAGATTTGAGAATGAGAGGATTCGGATCCCATAAAGCTAAGCTAAGTCAATAGTGTAGGAAATCAAACAAAGAAAATAAAAACAAGATGGAGAGAAGAGAAGAAATACATACACAAAATTAGTTACATTGTTTAATTGAATAATGATAGAGAGAGCAACATTCTTTATCAATGATAAAAAATAACAAAGAACTCTTCATGATTGAAGCAATGGGGATGAACCTAAAACTTCATACTTACTATCTAAATTTTTCAACACTAAATCAAATCTAATATCTTTAAAAAAACGTCTTAGCTCGCGCACCCCTAATTTAGTGTTCAAAATGTACAATGAATAACAAAAAAACCCAAGCTTTCCTCACTCCATTTTTTCTCAACCAATGATCCTTAATTACTCTATATTACTTCTGGGTAAATTCTCTCCTTTCTCTCAGAATGTTGTATTGTTTGCCTATTTTCTTTCTCTCCTTCACTGGTGACCCTCTGATTCAATTGAAAAATGTTACTAATCCTAAATGTGTGTGTCGTAGTAACCCTCTGATCATTCAATTTTCCCCATAAACACCTTTTCTTTTCACTTGTCATGATTTTTTTTTTCCTTCTGCTGCCCAAAGTGTTCGAGCTAAATTGAGCTCTTATGCCTAGACTCAAAAGGAAAAGAGTTCTTTTTTTCGCGCCCACCGAGTCTTGTATCGCCCCTCAAACTTTGGATTCTACCCCCTCACATACAATGTAGGATGTGGACATGTAAATAACAAAAACTGAGAAAAAAACAGTTTACATCCTAAAATGCGAACCTTATTAAATCTAATATTTTTTATCTCTTACCCTTCCTTCGTCCCTATTTTATAAGATTGACTACTTAAGTAGCGAATTCAGTTCACATCTTAACACTATTTTTTCTTCTTCAGATTTGTATCTTCTAAGTTCACTACTTAAGATGGGCTTAGGCCCTCCATTTTATAAAAAAAAAAAAGTTCACTACTTAAGTAGAGAGGAGATATTTTTAAAATTTTCGGAAGTGCGTGAGAAAATCTAAGGGCGCAAAAAAAACGAACTCAAGGAAAAATAAATGAACCAAAGTGCTGAATTCATAAACAAAAAAGTCCAATAAGATAAAAAGGCCCAATGTGCCTATTCTGATTTTAGAGGTATAATTCAATTTTCAATTTTTTTCATACCCTCATATCTCATATGTCATACACACTTTTTAATTTTTTATTGTGTATATTGTAAACTTGTAATTTAATTTATACATTTTATATCTCATATGTCATACACACTTTTTAATTTTTTATTGTGTATATTGTAAACTTGTAATTTAATTTATACATTTTATTAAAAAAAATTTGGGGCGTAAACTACATGTTAGAAAATTATATTCTTTTTTCTGTAACAGTTAGAAAATTATATCATACACAATAAATCATGCAGTTTACAATATGCACCATAAATTTATAGTTTGATACTTTGATGTTAAAATTTGTGGGAAAAAAACTGAGAACAAATTTCACCTTCTAATCAGTTTTTATTTATACAAATATATAAAGATAATATTTCTTTTTGCGTGGACTTTTCTTATTGCCACTTTTGCCTTTTACTTTGTTCAAATATTTATAGGGTTTTGCTAACTAGTGCCCCCGGTGTACTAGTTAAAGATACTAAAAGAAGCAACTTTGTATTGAAAGTATAAAGTTTTTTACTTTGAAAAAGTTAATTGCACATTCTCCAACAATAATTTTCTATTTTTGCTATTTTAACTAGTGCCCCTGAGGGGCACTAGTTAGCATTTGCCATATTTATATATGTTGAATAACTTCCACGTAAAAGTAGATTTTCAGTTCTTTTTTAATAATTTTTTTTTTTCTTAATAACTAATAAAAAAAAAGAAGGTTAACAATTTTTTTAGTAAAAGACATATATATATTTTTTTAATAACTAAGCACAACAAAAAAGAAGGTTAAATAGTTATCAATTAACTAAGCACAATAAAAAAAGGAAATTAAATAGTTATCTATATTAGCACAATAGAGTATCTCAATCACACAAACGGACACAGACACTAGTAAATTATAATTATTTCAAACTCTGCAAATTGGTTTCCTTTTTTGCAAATTGATTCCTATATTTATTTTTTCAAAATTTGTAAATTTGTTGCAATAAATTACAAAATTGAAAATTTGTTCTTATACATTTTAAGTGGTTTGAAATCAACTATAACTGAATTGGTTTAAGTGGTAAAAGACTTGAAAATGATTAGAGATTTGATCTTTAATTTTTACATATGAAGTAAATTTAGTTGAGAAAAAAAAAATTCACTTTATATGCAAACAAAGTTTCCGTGGTCCTAAAAAAACTATATTTATAACATGTTAAAAAAAGAAGTGAAATAGATATTCAAAGTAGTAGAAATCAAATTTGTTGTCTCTGTGAGTTTAAATCAATTGGTAGAAACTTCACATTACATTTTATATGTAGGAGTTGATATTTAAACGTCAAATACTCTACCTTTTTTTTTTTAAAGTCACAAACTCATATCATTTCATTATTCACTAATGGCGTAATACAAAGTGGTAATATCTCAAAGATACAGCGACGAGCCCAAGAAATGGCCGCCCTTGCAAGGGTATGAGCAGCCATATTCGTTAATCGCTTAACAAACTTAACCATAAAGTTTTGATTACAAGAGAGAATAAAACAAATATTACTAACAAGTGAACTAAATTCAGAACTCCCGCTTCGAAAATGATGAATCGCATCCACTACATTCTTAGAATCCGTCTCAAATATAACATGAGAATAGCCTTGTTGTTCCATGAATTTCAAAGCTTCCATTAAGGCTATTGATTCTCCTTCAACAATGGAGCAATTCCCATCTATCCAAGAAGTTCCAGCCACAACGAACCGACCCAAATGATCTCGTAAACACCATCTGATACTAGTTTTATTAAGCTCTTGATGGAATGCCGCATCCACATTACATTTGTACCATCCGGGCAAAGGTTTTTCCCACCTAACAACTTGTTGCTGTTGCACTGAATTATTATTCCCATGTTGAATTTGTTGCACAACGTTCCAATCCTCCCATGAGTATCTAGCCTTGAAACCAATTATTCGTCCCTCTTCTTTAGTTTGATTCCAAACCATGTTGTCCCTCTTTTTTTTTTCCTAGTCTCTGCTAGGGTTTGCTTTCTTCTCTATTGAGAAGCTATTTCTTTTATACTTTCATTATTGTCGTTCTAGTTTTGAGCTTACACACATACAATCTTCGTTATGTCTAATGTTAATCTGGAAGACTTGTCCCTACAAGAGGAGGATGGATTCGTGTTTGATTTAGAGGAAGGGGAAGAGGAGGTTATTGATTTTCGTTGGTGTCTTCCCGGTAGATTTTTGGGAGATCGTTCTATTCATGTCAATTCCATGAAAGTCACCATGGCAGATATTTGGAGGCCGGTCAAAGGAGTGAAAATCAAAGAAACAACACCGGGACTTTTTCTGTTCCAATTTGCTCATACCTTAGATATGGAGGCAATTCTACAAGGAGGTCCATGGTCCTTTAATAATCAAATGCTTATTCTGGAGAGAGTTGGATTAGGAGTGCAGATTGAAAACATCCCTCTGTACCACGTCGATTTTTGGGTACAGGTTCACAATCTCCCGACTGGTCTCATGGCGGAGAGGGTTGGGAAAACTTTGGCCAAGTACATTGGCACGTTCGTGGAGTATGACAAGAACAACAAAGGAAGCTTTTGGAGGGAGTATATGAGAATAAAGGTCCGTGTTGATATCAGACAACCACTCAAGAAGGATTCTAGAGTCAAGAATCAAGGATGTGTTTGGTGTACTGTGAATTTTAAATACGAGAAACTAGGTGTTTTTTGCTTTGTGTGTGGTATCTTAGGCCACAGTGAAAACAGATGTGAAACACGCTTTTCAATGGCGGAAGACGATGGGGCAAGATCATGGTCTAAGGATCTAAGAGCGGAACCAAGAAGGAGAGGAAGTAGACAAACATCGCGGTGGCTTATGGAGAACGATGGTGGTCGAGCCGCACCGGAGGAGAGGCAACCGCATGCCCACGTGTCCAATGAGGAACAGGTGGAACCCACGCGTCCAAACATTCCCCCAACCTTTCCAAATCAAAACCGACCAGGTAGTAACCAACATTTATTGATGGGCCCTACTTCTGCCTCCCCCATAACCCAAGAACGTAGTGATTTGTCCCTTACACTTTCCAACCAGCCAATCAATCGCCCTGCTAACCCGGTGATCACGCAAAACATAACTGACAGAAACATCATTCTGCATCAACCGCGGAGTCAGCATGCTAACTCCCACATAATTCACCAATCATTACCAAATAATTGTCAGCCGACACATACATTAAATACCCCAGACAACCAATTCATTCACCAATTATCACCTGATAATTCCCAGCCTATCACATCAATGACATTCTCCCCAATAATAACTGAGGCATTAAACCATAAAATTCCACATCACTTCTCTTTTAATGCCAACAACGGACCAAGCCTTAAACAACAACATAACCCGACTCCACGTTCCTTTAAAAACAACCCGACCCACAAACCTCATAAAAACAGACCCCCACACACCGCACCAAAAATCGACCCACCCAAACCTGTTTCCAACCCGAACCATGACACACCTGTTCCCATGGAATCCTAGACAGAAAAAAAAAGGCGTGATGAGGAGAAGGACACAAATGATCAGTTACCAGTATCTCAGTATTTTTTAATGGCAGTTCCTGGCAGTCAGGCCTGCCAGGACCAATGATTGTTCTAAGTTGGAATTGCCGGGGTTTGAGCGTCCAGAGTGCAATTCCTAACCTTCGAAACCTTGCTCATGGATACAGACCGGATGTTTTATTTTTGTCGGAAACCTTATCAAAAGCAAATAAGATGGAGAACATAAGAACCATGCTGAAATATGACTCTTGTCTTTCTATAGATTTGGAGGGAAGGAGTGGTGGTTTGTCAGTGCTGTGGAAGGAGAGTGTGAAATGTAGGGTAATGAACTATTCTAGGAATTTCATAAACATGATTGTTGAGGACGAAGAGAGAGGAGATTGGAGGTTAACTTGTTATTGCGGTTATCCCGAAAGAAGTAGACGACGTTTGGCATGAGACCTTCTCAGAGAACTAAGGGATATGTCAACATTGCCTTGGTGTGTGATAGGAGACTTTAACGACCTCCTCTCACAGGATGATAAGAAAGGCTTTCTTCCGCATCCAAATTGGTTGTGTACTGGCTTTAGAAGTGCAGTAAATGATTGTGACCTGATAGATATTCATCTTGAAGGATACCCCTTTACGTGGATAAAGAGTGGTGGAACTGACCGGATGATTGAGGAGCGGTTAGATAGAGCTTTGGTTTCCCCCGAATGGTTGGCAAAATTTCCTCATGCAAAACTTCAGAATATTTTGTCGTCTCATTCGGATCACAGCCATATTTTATTACAATGTTCCCCGATAGTTAAACATCATTATAAGCATGAATTCAAGTTCGAGAATAGCTGGTTGTTGGAGGAAGATATTGGAGAGGTTGTTCATGGCGGGTGGAATGAGGGTAATGGTCTTGAGATTACCCAACGATTGTCTCATTGTGCCGAGAAGCTACAGAGGTGGGGAAGGAGGAAAAAAAGAAGGTTCAAAGACGAGGTTGTGGAACACGAAGCTGAGATGGAGAAAAATCGAGACAAATATGATTCAGATAGTGTGGCCCGGTTCCGAGAAGCGCAACATCAGCATGCAAAAGTTCTTATCCAGGAGGAAGCCTTTTGGAAGCAAAGAGCAAAGATGCACTGGTTGAAAGAAGGGGATTTAAATACCAAATTTTTTCATACGTCAGCTACAACTCGAAGGAAGGTGAAAAAGATTGAGAAGCTTCGAAATGAGGAGGATGAGATAACTACTGGGCAACAAAATCTTTGTGAAGTGGCAAGAAATTATATTCAGGAGCTTTTCTCTCCGAAAGGGGGCTTTCTTGACCCCGTTCTATCCCTAATCTCGCCTAGGGTGTCAGCGGAAGATAATGCCATGTTGGAAGCGCCTATTTCAAAGGAGGAAGTTCGATTAGCCTTGTTTCATATGCATCCTTATAAGTCTCCTGGTCCTGATGGTTTCAACCCGGCCTTTTATCAAAAAATTTGGGAGTTATGTGGTGATGATGTCTTTATTGCAGTAAAAGATTGGTTAGGGAGAGGTTACTCTCCCTCAACTCTAAATGAAACAAACATATGCCTCATTCCTAAATGTGACAGTCCAATTTCTATGAAAGACTTTCGACCGATATCACTATGTAATGTCTTGTATAAGGTAGTGTCAAAACTCCTGGCTAACCGGTTGAAGTTAGTGTTGGGGAAATTCATTTCAGAAGAACAATCTACCTTTGTTGAAGGGAGATCTATTATCGATAACGCTCTCATTGCCATTGAAATCATTCATTCCCTTAAGAAGCGTACTAGAGGATCCAAAGGAGAATTGGCGCTTAAAATAGACTTTAGTAAGGCGTACGACAAGGTTGAATGGAGTTACTTAAAAGGTGTTCTTGGAAGGATGGGTTTTTCAGACACATGGATTAAATGGATGACGTTGTGTGTTAGCTCTGTAAACTATTCGCCTCTAATGAATTTCGAAAAAGTAGGCCCTATTCACCCAGGTAGAGGACTCAGACAAGGAGACCCCCTATCTCTTTATTTGTTTATACTTGTTACTGAAGGACTTACCTCTCTGATTCATAAAGAGGTGGCTAGGGTAACATTCATGGTGTCAAAATCTGTAGAGGGGCGCCTGTTGTGTCCCACTTGTTGTTTGCAGATGATTGCTTTCTTTTTTGCAGGTCTAATATATCGGAGACAACAAAGCTAATGGAAATCCTAAAATCTTATGAGTTGGCTTCCGGTCAGGAAATTAACTTGTCAAAGTCCGAAGTTTTCTTTAGCCGTAATCTTAGTAGAGCTGCCCAACAGGATCTCTCTAGCATCATAGGGGTCAAACATGTACTAGGTACCGGTACTTACCTCGGATTACCTTCCATGGTGGGGAGGAGTAAAAAGGAGACGTTTGCCTACATCAAAGATCGAATATGGAAAAGAATCAATGGTTGGAGCAGTAGACCCTTGTCTAGAACGAGTAAGGAAATTATGATTAAATCTGTCTTACAAGCCATACCGGCCTATATCATGAATATATATATTTTACCGGATACTTTGATAAATGATATAGAAAAGATGCTTAATGCTTTTTGGTGGGGAGGTGGAACTAATAACAAAGGAATACGGTGGCTTGCTTGGGATAAATTAACATGTTCTAAAAATGAGAGAGGCCTAGGCTTTAGAGATTTTCATAGTTTCAATATGGCGATGGTTGCAAAACAAGGATGGAACTTCATGCATAATTCTACCTCGTTGGTTGCACGACTATACAAAGCTAGGTACTTTTCTCAAAACTCTTTTCTTTCGTCAAGCCTTGGTAATAATCCTAGTTTTGCTTGGAGAAGTATATGGAGAGCTAGACAGGTGTTGTTATTGGGTTGTAGATGGCAAATCGGGGATGGGGGTCAAGGGTGGTACTTGAATGCTCCTCAACCCCAACACGTGTATAGCCTTAAGGTAGAGAATTTATTGCTTCCTAATGTCAAAAGTTGGGACAAAAATAAGATTTTTTTCCCTTTTCCCTATAGAGGTGGCTCATGACATTGTTACAGTTCCCCTTTTTGGGCTAGCTAGAGAGGACAAACTGATTTGGAGTGAAGAGGAGGATGGTATTTATTCGGTTAGAACGAGGTATAAGAAACTCATGGAAGCTAATAATAAAGGATATGTGCCGGGAAGGGATGTGGGTTGGAGTGGTATATGGAAAATTCTTGCTCCACCAAAAGCAAAATATTTGTTATGGAGACTGTGTAGAGAGTGCCTTCCGACTCGTTCCCGTCTTAGAAGCCGCTTTGTTCAATGCCCGGTAGACTGCCCTTTGTGCTCTTCGCATGAAGAAACTGATTTGCATTTATTCTTTTATTGTGAAACTGTCAAAGAAGCATGACGTGTTATAGATTTGTCTCATGTTATTGAACCAAGGCTGATTTTGTTTCATAATCCGTGTGATATAATATTTGATATCTGCAGGCACACATCTGACCTTGAGGCGAGTAAGGTAGCTGTGTTCTTGTGGTTCCTTTGGCAACATCGAAATGATAAAGTGTGGAACGATACTGTAACTACTGCTAACCAAATAGGAACGCAAGCATCCATCTATTGGCTGCAATGGGTCGAAGTTAATGGCATTCTCCATGCACAGCAGCAGCGCGCGAACCAGCTCATAACAGATGCTATTCCATTGCAGTGGCAGCAGCCTCCAAATGGTTTCTTGAAGTGCAACACTGACGCAAGTTTTTACAACATAGCTAGAGCGACAGGTTGGGAATGGATTTTGCGTGACTCCCGGGGACAATTTCAACTTGCAGGTACAAACATTTTGCACTCACCACTTAGTGTAATGGAAGGAGAAGCTATGGCTTTATTAGAAGCAATGGAGGAAGTAATTCATAGAGGCTATTCCTTTGTCATTTTTGAAAGTGACTCTAAACTAGTGATGGATGCTATTTCATCCAGACAAGTCAGAGTGTCGGAGTTTTGTATTTTGATTTCCCATATTCAGTCGTTGTTAAGCGCAAATAACTACTTTGAGTTCAAGTATGTAAAGCGACAAGTGAACAAGGTTGCCCATTCCCTAGCTAGAGCGGCCTTTTCTATGTCTCGTCGCCGTATTTTTTATTCAGTTCCTCGTTGTATTGAAACTTTTTAATTAATGAAATAAGTTAAGTTTGTTACTGTCAAAAAAAAAACATGGCAAACACACAAGCAGTATCCCAATCCTCATTAGAACAAACAGAAAAAATCAAATCTCTCATGCTTTCATGCTGCTGAAGCCGAGGCAGTATTACTTGATCAAGTCCTGCACTTTGTCTAGAGTGGATACTAGCTTCACAATCAAAGAAAACACATGTCAATCGTCCTCATTTTCTTGGTTGCAAATAGGGCATAAAAGTGGACATGGAACCTACTTGTCTTGTAACCGCAACCGAGTTGGTAAACATTCTCTACTAATTCTCCACAAAAGATATTTAACTTTAGGCAGAGCACGAATACTCCAAAGATCTTTCCATCCGCCGTGTTGATTGGATTCAAGAGCCTTGCCTGCAACATTTAACATATTCTTGTATCCACTTTTAACACTATAGACCCCATTTGTATTATCCTCCCATACTAACTTATCATCTTCTAAAGTACTAAATAAAGGGATTGCAAGAATACATTTAGCGACATTCATAGGAAAAATAGACTCAATCTTGCCCATATCCCATACTTTCATATTTGGTACCATAAGATCACAAACTTTTAAATTATGCACACCTTGGACTTGCGGCGAAGGTATCCAAGCTCCATCACTTGCCCTCAACCAAGGGTCATCCGACTCTAATGTTAGTAACGCTACCAATGCTCCACCTACAACCATGCATAAGAATATGGCGAGCCTTCCAAATACCTCTCCAAGCATAACTCAGGTTGTGGCCAATTTTTGAATCAAAAGGAGATGAATTTGGAAAATATCTTGCTTTCTAAATTTTAGCCACAAGAGATGAGGCTTTGACAACAAATTCCATCCTTGTTTAGCAATCATCGCCAAATTAAAAGCGTGTAGGTCACGAAAATCCATACCTCCTTATGACTTTGGATGTATCATACGGTCCCAAGCAAGCCATCTTATCCCTTTATTATTAGCTCCACCTCCCCACCAAAAGGAATTCATCATTCTCTCTATATCTTTAACGGTGGACTCCGGAATGAGGTAAATGCTCATAACATAAGTGGGGGTTGCCTTCAAAATAGATTTAATCATTACTTCTTTCCCTGCTCTTGATAAAGATCGTCCTCTCCATGAATTTATATGGTTCCATATTCTATCCTTGATGTAAGCAAACACCTCTTTCTTTTTCCTGCCAATCATAGAAGGTAAACCAAGATAGTTGTCGGTGCCTAAGACATGTCTGACTCCCATGATCTTTGAAAGGTCTTCCTGGGTTGCTATTATGAGATTCTTGCTAAAAAAACACCTCCGACTTGGACAAATTTATCTCCGCCCTAATGCCTCTTCATAGGTCTTAAAAATTTTCATCAATAAATTAGATTCACCTATCGTGGCCCTGCAAAACAAGAAACAATCATCAGCAAAAAGGAGGTGGGACACCACCGGTGCCCCTCTGCAAATCAGTACTCCATGTAGATCGCCACGCGCCACTGATTTTTTTAAAAGAGACGTTAGCCCTTCAGTGATCAAAATAAAAAGGTAAGGTGAGAGAGGATCCCCCTGCCTTAGCCCTCTTCCTGGGATAATAGGACATACTTTCTCAAAATTCACCAGTGCTGAATAATTAACAGAACTAACGCATAACATCATCCAATGAATCCACTTATTGGAAAAACCCAATCTTTCAAGCATACCACACAAGAAACCCCAATCAACTTTGTCGTAGGCTTTATTGATATCAATATTGAGAGCAAGCTCACTCTTCATGCCTCTCGTTCTTCTTTTAAGTGCATGAATGATCTCCACAGCAATGAGAGCATTATCAAGAATCGACCTCCCCTCAATAAAGGCTGATTGTTCTTCTGACACACACTTATCAAGACAAGTCTTCAAGTCTTTCATCGAGGTAGGATTGTCACATTTGGGAATCAAGCAAATATTCGTATCATTTAGTGAAGAGGGGAAGTACCCTCTATCCAAGCAATCCTTAGCTGCCTCAAACACATCAGTCCCACACAACTCCCAAAAATGTTGGTAGAAAGCGGGATTTAAACCATCTGGACCCGGTGCCTTATCCGGATGCATCTTGAACAGAGCATCTTTCAATTCTTCTTTTATAATCGGCAACACCAACTTGTCATTCTCCTCTTGACTTATTTTAGGCTCTGATAAGTGCCAAAAAGCAGTAATTTTACCTATATATTTTAAGCATTTATTGACTTGTTTTATAAAGTTATTAAAAGTAAAAACCCCAATTATTTGTAAATATTAGTCTTTACCAGTAAATTAATATTTTAGCTATTTTCGCCTATTTCACTTATTTTTGTAGGTTTTTATAATAACTATTATAATTATATATTATTATGATTATTATTACTGTTTGTGTCTGTGATAAATTAATAGGATGAAAAAATATAATCAAGTGGCAAGAAGCAACAGAGGCGGTGCAAATCAAGTGGAAATCAAGTGGCAAAATTGTTTTCTTAAAGCTGAAGGATTCAAAGCCTATAAAAGGCATGCTTTAGCCATTCCCTAAAAGAATTCATTCTCTCACGCATAGGAACAGAATACAAAACATTGGAGAGAAATAGAGAGCTGAAGGAAGGAGAAAGGCAGAGAGTTAAAGCACGGAACGGCGGAGTAAACAACGGTGGATGCACACTAACTGTTCGAGAAATCGACCGGTGTTTATTTCATCTCTTTTCTTGTAAAGCTACCATGGTAATGAGTAGCTAAAGACACTTTGTTGGGGTTAGATGTAATTTACTCTATTAGTATGTATTTCTTTTGATCATGTGTTATATATGATTTTAGATTATTTATCAATTTTGATGTTGTTCTTGAATTGCATGTTTTAATTTTAGGATTTGAAATGTATAGACATATACCCTTTTGAATCTTAGAACAAGAACAATCATCTATTAAACTCTAAACTCTAGACATAGATTTAGATTTAATATTCACTTAAATTATCAAAACTTAATGTTATTGTGTTGGTTAAATTGTCCGAGACATCGGAGTTTAAACAATACAATATAGCCGTTGTATTGATTGATCACTCGAGACATCGAGGGTTAATAGGTATAACGAGATTCTCGTCGTACCCTAGACACGGATACGTACGTGAATGATAAGTGATAATATTGATAGATGACTAAAAGCTATATAACTGATTAGGGAAATACAAATGAATGAGTTAAAGAAATCTAATCCCAGCAATTTAATCTCTCTGTCAATTTACTCAATTTTACTACTTTTATGTTTTTGCAAATTTTCATAAACAAAATCTCAGACACCCTTTACTTAAAATTGTATTAATTGTTGAACGACATCGATATCGCATCAGTCCCTGTGGAGACGATAACAAATATACTTACTTTTGTACTTTAACAGGCTCAATCAAAGAGAGTATCAGATCATGGTTTGTTGAACTTGCCTTAAAGAGATGGTTAAAATAGTTCAAGGCAACCTCACACAATTCTGGCTGAGATGTCATTGCAATGTTCTCTTCATTAACAAGTTTGTCTATCTTCTTTCTTCTTTGTCTTGATGAGGCTGTCATATGAAAGGATTTCGTGTTCAAATCTCCTTCCTTGAGCCAATGCATCTTCGCCCTTTGTCTCCAATAATCTTCTTCTTGAACCAACAAACGAGCATGTCTCTCTTTTACTTCTTTATATCGACCTGAGCTTGTTGGATCATGATACCCTCGCAATCGTTCCATCTCCTCTCTACATTCTGCAACTTCTTGTTTAAACCTCATTCGCTTCCTTCTTCCCCACCAACTAAGTTTCTCCGCACATCTACCAGTTCTACTAATGACATATGCGCCAGACTCTCTTACCCACCCCTCCTCTACAACTTCATCTATGTCCTCCTCTTTTAACCAACTATTCTGAAAACGGAAGGAGTAAGGTCTACCATTCAAAACTTGAGATGAATTTTAGAGCAAAATCGGGCTATGATCGGAATGTGAGGATAGCAAATTCACTAATTTCACATCAGGGTAATTCGCAAGTGTTTACACTGATTTTTGGTAAACAATCACTAGTTAAAGTTATCACAAGAGAGATCAACTAGTAGATCTCGGGACATAGTGCTTTGTTCATATTCCAAGAATAATTAATGTTCATTATCATTAATGTACATTTACTGTTTGTTTTACAATTGTTAATGTTTTGAGTAACTTGAATAACAAGAAAAGAAATGTCCATTCGACAAAATGAACAAAGGGATTAAGAGATTCGAATTGTAAAGAAAAGAGCAATTAAAAAAAGGAATAAATTGCATTCAAATGTAAATGATTACATGAAGAAAATGATACACAAATACATACATTTTTCCTCTTTCACTCGTTTCTCTCGTTGACATGGGTACTTTGAGTTTTACAAGGATTTTCTGTATTATGATTGTGACCCCTTACTCGATCACAGACAAACTATATTTATAGGCAAATACTAATAACTGTTATTAACGCCTACTAACTAATGACTCGACGCGTGTCTTGCCACGTATCTTTGAATTTGAATTTCCTTCAACGTCCTCTGATTTAACCGTTGCGTAAATCGAAGTCGAAGCAATGAGAAACTCTGAATATTTCGCTAAATCCATAAATCTCCTTTGTAAACAGGGAAGTGCTTCGACTCTACTGATGCTTCGATCAACTCGAAATGAACTTGAAGAAAATCAATTCCTTATTATGTTCGAAATAAGAACATTTATTAGTGTTCATGCATGATTTCCATTAAACCATTTAGGCTCTTAAATCAGTTATATCTTTAATGATCTTTTGAATCAAAATCAATAAATGAATATCATTCAATGTTCTTGACTTATGCATTTAGAACATATTTTGACTTTACCAAAATATGGGCTAACAGCAAGCCAATGGGAATTGACCATATCTTGTTAGAAATAATATAAAACCATTGATGTGGTCAATCCTAACAGCTTAAGTTTTTGGGATAATCGGTTATTTGACATGGTATCAGAGCCTCTATGACTAAGTGGTCTATAATTCGATTCTCGCTCCCCTCACTTTCTAATTAAAAAGTGGAATTTAAGCATATGATAGGTGGACCAATGCATTATCCACGCTTCAAGCCCAAATGAGCTCTTGCGTGAGGGGGCGTGTTAAAAATTATATAAAATCATTGACAGGGGCGGACTTGTTCAAGGCATGGTGTGGCTATAGCCACACCAGCCTAGCCCAATATTTTTTTTAAAATAAATAAATAAATATTTTATAAATAATTTTAAGTAATTTTGTACACATATTTATACAAATATTAATGTAAATATTAGTTTATAGTTTATTATTGATGATTGTAAGTCTCTCGTACATTTATTAAGTTAAACATTAGTGCAAATATTAATTCATAGTTTATTATTAATAATTTAAAGTCTTTCACTATACGTAAAATATTATTTTAAGTTATAGGATGCATTTGATTTGCTAAAAAATAAGGTACTGGACAAGACAACTTCAGTTGTCCTGTGTTTGATTTCGAAATTGTTCCGGGGACTGGACAAATTGGATGTCAAAAAAAGTAGAAAACTAATTGAGTGTGTCATATTGGGTAAAATGACCAATTGAACTAACAATGACAAAAAAATATGTTGAATTATTATTTAATTTTTTGAAGTAAGATAATATAGACAAATTGGAATAAAAATTAATAAGTTATAAGCTAGTATAATTTTGGGTTCTATATATTATGGTTCAAAGTAAGATATTGTGAAGTATCAAACAATAGTGATATGCATGATTTAATAGTTATTTGACATTACTCTAATTATTCACTTTAAAAGTGAAACTCTTGTTAGCTATTTAAACTACTTAAAAAAAATCAGATTTATTTAATTTTTTTTTTGTTCAAGAGATTTGTTTCATTCTATTCGGGCCTCTTCACAAAAAAAGAACCAATTTAATTAATTTGGAAAATTATTTGATCGCTTAAAATTTAAATTGAATGTTTAGATTCACGTGTTGATTGATCTGGTTACACCGCTAACGCTAAGTAGTGCTGCTGCTAACTGGTTGATTGTCAATTAGCAGGTCAAAAAGTTGGGTACAAAATGAATCTTCATGTGTGTCATGTCACTGTTATGTCGTCAAAACACGCTACAATAAAAATACCTACGAATTCATGCCGTGGAATACCTTTGAAGATGAGATGGAAACATGTTCATGGATCCTGGACATTGGACCTCGTTTTTAAGTTGAGCAAGTGTATGTCTTCTTCACATTATTCATGCAGCTAGCTTGTCACTTGCATCGCAAGTTCTATCCTCTAATTAAAGGGGTTGACTTTCTTTTTACTAGTTTAATTACCTCCCCAAAAGGTTCATTCAATGTGACTAACATGTTATAATACTCCTCATTTTAATAGTACTAGATATTTTTGTTTCAAGAGAGATAGATACATCATCTTTCTATCTTTCTGTTCTAAAATGAATGACACAGTTAACTATTTCACGCATGACAATATACAACTTTGACGAATAATAATTTTAATTGTATAATAGTAAAAAAAAAATTTGATATTTTGAAAATACTCATCGAGACGAATCCAACAAATACTTTATATTATAATAAGATTTATTTTTATTTTTTAACAAAAAAATATGACCAAAATAAGTGTATATAGTTAAAATGAGTCACTCATTATGGGACGGAGGGAGTACTTAATGTTGTCCTTAATATTACTCTATCCGGGCCTCTTCAAAAAAAAAATTACTTTGTCCGACACTTAATTTAAGAAAAAATTCAATTTTCAAATAAATCAATGTTTCTGAAAAATAAATATTTTCTTATATTAAGGATTAAAGGGAGTATAAGAGAAAACTTTCATTTTAGATACAGTGAGCAACTAATATTTTTGACCTATAATATAAGATAAATACATTAGTTACTCAATTTATTAAAAAAGTAATTATTTTCTTATATTAAAGATCCGAGGTAGTTTTGAATAAAATAATATTTTTACGTAGATCACAAAGACACAACAGTTGAATCTTTAATGAGAGATTGAATGTAGTTGTAACCCAGAAGCTTTAATGCAGATTGAATAGTAGTTTAGATTCGTACACCTTGAGTGCGGAGAAATAGAGAACTTGAGATTTCGAACCCCAGTCATTTCATAAAATAATGTTTGCAGCTATCAACTAAATTGTGTTAAAGGGACAAAAAATAAATGAGTCAAGATTAAATGACACCAAAACAGACTGTGCCCGCGCCAAATTGGACTTAGGTCTTGTTCAAAACATAGCATTTTGGTATTTAGTAAATTTAAGTTTTGAAATTGACACACAAATATACCGTCCACTTTGGCGTTCATACTCGCTCTTGCTTTAGACTATACGTATATAAGCTTGCGCGTTGAATCTTCCCAATTAAGCATAAGCAGTTAATAAGCAGCACCCTTTCATTTTCATACTCTTGCTAGTTGCTACTGCTGCTTTCATAACTATATTAAGCTCCTTCCTCCAATCTTCCCTCCTATCAACTCCACTTTCCTCTTCATCAGTCCACATCACACACACTCCCATCCAAATTTATCATTTGAAAATTATACACATAAACTCATCTTTAATTAAAACTCTTCACTTTTTATTATCACCGTCACACAGTACTATCAATCAACTAACCTTTAACATTTTTTTAGAAATGAAACAAAATTCCAAAACAAGGAAAGAGCCTCCTCTTTGCAGATTTCCTTTTCACAACTCAATTTAATTTGGTTTTACATTTGATATATGCAAGAGGACCTAGACTTCGGGAAAAAAACTTATAAAATTTTAAGGGGATAAGTTTTTAGCTTATACACTCATTAACCTACTCTACTAATTAGACTTATTTTTTTTAATTGTCTCTTACGTGTAGTTGACAAGATTATAATCACTTCCAACGTTTTTAGATATTAATTTAGCCTCACTAATTATAATAATATTGGTTTCTTCGGTTTCTATGAAGCACGGACGAACACTTCTCAAATTAACCGTGTTTCGTGTTGGACACGTGTTGGTGTCGGACACAGCTACGAGCCCACGACACCGATACTTATAATTACATTTAATTATGTCAATTTTTCAATATTATCGGTGTCGACGTATCAGTGTCCATGTCATATTTGGTGTTCGTGTCTGTGTCCGTACTTCATAGTTCAGATGTTTATTTTGTACTTCATCCGGTTTTAAATATAAGCAAAATATTACTTTTTAAATTCTTTGAATAATGAACGAATTTGTCTTATAGTATAGACTAATTAAATTCATCAATTATTTAATAAATCTAAAAATCGTTTCTACTTATATTTAGATTAGGATAGAGTACTACATTCTACAAGTGAAGTTTATCCATCGTTTGAAATTATGCTTATTCACTCTAGCTAGCACTTTTAACATAGGATCTGATTCTACCTGATCCAACCAAAACAGACATGTACGGAGCAAAGACCTCAAGAAGGCACGACACAGGTTTGGTGAAGCGCTCACTCTGTTCATGGGAGCTTATAAACAGGGCTTTGAAACAAATCAGATTCGTATATTCAAACCCAAAACACAACTCCTATAGTCTTACAAGATGGAGTGTGTTTGGGGCTCGAATATATGTATATAAAATGCAATGATATTTAGTTAAATCTACGAGAACTATTTTTTTACAGTTATTGATTATTTGCACTGTCATTCAATACTAACTATGTATTTCGTCAAATCATCTCACGACATTCCACTTTTATGGTATGATGTGGAGAAATAGTTAATTCTTATTGGACGTTCGTATACAAATATTTTATATTGGTAGCAAATCTATTAAAATCATTTACTGGATCATTTTTTAAAATTTTATAATCATTTTTGTATAAAAAAAAAAGTTTGTAATCATTTAAGCTATAAACTAGATAAATTAGCATATCAAGATAAATTATAAATTAATCAAAATAAATTATAGATCACCTCTTTAAAAATTGAAGGTAATTTATTCAAGGGTTAAATCTGTTTTGTCCCTTTAGATATGTCAAATTTTTTTGTTTATACAATTTCATTTTTACTTCTTTGAAAATTTCTTTGAACTTTAGTTTATCTAAATTATTAATTTTTGTTCTAATTAAGCCCTCAATAAGAATTTTATACATATATATTTAAAATAATTACACATAAATCAAAGGTAGACGGACAAAAAAATTATTTTTTTAAAAAAAAGTTCATGTATCATATGTTAAATTACTCTTTTTATATCCTGTAATTAAGTGGCTAAATTCTAGATATTATCAAGTTCAGTTAAGAAAGAAAAAGAAACAAAGAAATAAGTTGTCTATTTACATGAGAGAGTAATAAAAGGCGCATGATGTTTCCACCAAAAAAAGAAAAAAGGCGCATGATGTAAAAAAGGAAAATGAAAGGAATGTTTTATTATTGGAAAATATACAAAGTCAAACATAAAAATCACATATGGAGAAAATTTATATAACTCAGGGAAATTTCAATCTTAAACGAAAATCTTAGTTTTATACCAAAAAAATATCAATTTTTTAAAAAATAAATTGGTTTTACCCTGAACTAATCGAAAAAATTTCAATTTTATCTAAACTAACCTCTAAAATATTAAAATTTTTTTACCAGAATTTGGACAAGTGTCTCGACTGGTCGTACTGTGTGTTGGTGCACAAAGGTGATAAATGAATAGAAAAAGAATTGTATTTAATGAACTTGAAATGACGGCTACAAGAAAGAATAAATAAAGCACTAACTTCTATGATGATATAACTACTCCTATTTATACACAAGGACTAGGTCATAAAGACAGCATAATAAAATACTAAAATACCCTTAAATATAAATTACTTCTAACATCATCCCTTAATTTATATTTACACAAAACCAACAACACCAATTCCATCCCTCAAACGAAGAAATTGGTCAGTCTTGATTGCCTTTGTCATCACATCTGCCAGCTGCTTCTGAGTGCTACAGTGCACAACTTCTAACACTCCATTCTGAACCTGATTCCTTAAGAAGTGATACTTGGTCTCAATGTGCTTGCTTCTCCCATGCAGCACTGGGTTCATGGCAAGATTGATTGCAGACTTGTTATCAATCATCAGCTTCAGAGGCTTGTTTACCTCAATCTTCAGATCCTGCAGTAAGTTCAGAATCCACACAGCTTGGCATGCAGTCAGAGCGCCTGCAATATAGTCAGCTTCACATGTTGATAGAGCCACAACAGGTTGCTTCTTGGAGCACCAAGAAATAGGACTTCCCAGAAATTTAAACAAGTACCCAGAAGTACTTCTTCTATCAACCCTGTCTCCACACCAATCAGAGTCTGAGTAGCTCAAAAGCTCTGATTCAGTCTTTCCTTCAGAAGGGAATAGCACTCCATGCTTCAAAGTTCCCTTGATATACCTCAGAATCCTGACAGCAGCTTGGTAATGAGACCATTTTGGTTTACTCATAAATCTGCTAATCATTTCAACTGCATAACAAATATCAGGTCTGGTATTACACAAATACCTTAGAGAACCAACCAACTGTTTAAAGGTGGTAGCATCCACATCCTCTCCATCAGAGTCTGAGTCCAGCTTCTGATTCGTATCAGAAGGTGTGATAGCAATTTTGCAATTTTCCACCTTAAATCTCTTCAGAAGCTCAAGTTCATACTTCATCTGATGTAAAATGATTCCTTTCTCAGAGTACATAAATTCCATCCCTAGAAAGTAACTCATTTTACCAAGGTCTGTTATCTCAAATTCATTCATCAGAGTCTTCTTGAACTTAGCTATCTCTTGTTCAGAGCTTCCTGTCAGTAATATGTCATCAACATACAAACATACCAGAATCATATTGCCTTCTGAAGTGTGTTGAACATAAACACCATACTCCAACTCACATTTCTGAAACCCATGCTTCTTGAAAAAGGAATCAATCTTCATGTTCCAGGCTTTGGGCGCCTGTTTCAATCCATACAAGGCTTTATGTAGTCTATACACCATCCCTTCCTGATTCTTTTTCTCAAAACCAGGAGGTTGTGACACATATACCTCCTCTTGTAATGGACCATTCAGAAATGCAGATTTCACATCTAAATGCATCAGAGGCCAATTCCTGTTAGCAGCTATTGCAATTACCAGTCTAATTGTTTCATGTCATGCTACAGGTTCAAACACTTCAAAATAATCTAGCCCAGGTTTCTGCAGGAATCCTCTTGCTACTAACTTTGCTTTGTATTTGCCAATTGATCCATCTAGCTTTAGCTTCTGTATAAAAACCCATCTGACACTGATGGCTTTCTTGCCTTTTGGAAGTTCTGATAGCTTCCAAGTTTTGTTTCTCTTGATAGCATCAAGTTCTTCTTTCATGGCCTGCAACCAGACTTGTTGCTTAAGAGCCTCTTCTGTACTCACGGGTTCAGAGTCTACTAACATAGCACACTAAATAACTTCTCCCTCAGAGTCTACTTCAGTGTCTTGCAGCATATCAAACCCTGCAAACCTTCTTGGAATGCTTCTGATTCTCTGTGGTCTTTGATCTTGTTCCACATGATTTCCTTCAGAAATTGGAGGTTCAGAAGTACTATCTTCAGAAGCTTCAACATCAGAGCCTTGACTTTCAGAGTCTCCTTCAGGACCACCTTCAGAGTCTGAATCGCCTTCAGAGCCTGAATCACCGTCAGAATCTGAATCTCCTTCAGAGTCTGAATCTCGTTCGGAGTCTCCTTCAAGAAATATCACATCAGAGTTGGATTGAGTTTTGTTCCAATCCCAAGTTTCTAATTCCTTCACAATGACATCTCTGCTGAATTCAATTCTATTAGTCTCTGGACAATAGAGCTTGTACGCACCTGTACTGTGGTACCCCACCAATAACATAACTTTGCTTCTATCATCCAGCTTCTGTCTTCTAGCTTCTGGAACATGTTTGTAACAAACAGAACCAAACACCTCTAAATGACTAACACTTTGCTTATCTCCAGTCCACTTCTGAATAGAAACTATTTCCTTCAGCTTCTTCGTTGGACATCTGTTGAGCACATAACATGCTGTTGCAACAGCTTCACCCCATAAATTATGAGGAAGCTTCTTCTCTTTCAGCATGCTTCTCACCATATTAAGCAAAGTACGATTTCTTCTTTCAGCAAGACCATTGTGTTGAGGAGTGTAAGGAGTAGTAACCTCATGCTCAATTCCATTCTTCTCACAGAAAGTTTTAAACTCATTGGAATTAAACTCACCACCACCATCCGTTCTGAGAATCTTCAGCTTCTGACCACTCTGCTTCTCAGCTTTCACTTTGAACTTCTTAAACTCAGCAAACACCTCATGTGTGTACTTTATCAGGGATACCCATGTCATTCTAGTAAATTCATCTACAAATGACACAAAGTATTTATTCCCTCCAATTGATGCTACTGGAAATGGGCCACACACATCAGAATGTACTACTCCCAATGCATGTTTTGCTCTTGGAGCTACTCCCAATGCATGTTTCCAGTAAGATGATTTGAACATCCTGTGTCCATATACCACCACTCTGATGAATTCATATCATCAGTCTCAGAAGCCATTAGCAACACAGATTCACCATCAGAGTCATCAGAGCTTCTGGCTATATTTGCTTCTTCTGACTTCCTTTCTTTGTTTGACCGACACTCAGAAGCAAAATGACCAAACTTCTGACAACAGTAGCATTGAATCTTCTTCTTGTCAAACCTTTCTTTTCCCTTCTGATATTTCTGCTTATCAGAGGTTGAGGTTTCTAGCTTCTCAGACCTTCTCTTGGCTTCTGACCAAGACTTCTTATGATAGTTCTTACCAGAGTCTGCTTTCAGAGCCTGCTGCTCTACTTCTCTTTCAGAGTTTCTCTCAGTCAAACGCAACTCTTGTGCTTCTAGACTGCTTTGTAGCTCTTCAATTCTCATGGAACTCAAGTCCTTGGAATGTTCAATAGCTACCACAATGTAATCAAACTGAGGGGTAAGTGATCTCAATACCTTCTCAATGATTACTCTTTCTGAGAGTGTTTCTCCACACGCCTTCATCTCATTAGTGATCAAAATCATTCTTGAGATGTACTCAGGGACCTTCTCATTGTTCTTCATGTTGAGATTCTCATACTGCTTTCGTAAGGACTGAAGCTTCACATTCTTCACTGATGCATCACCACCATAGCATCTGATCAGTGTGTCCCATGCGGCCTTTGCCGTTTCTGAGTCAGCAATCTTTTCAAACACGTTTTCATCCACACACTGATGGATGTAGAACAACGCCCTCTGATCTTTCTTCTTCGTATCCTTCTGAGCAAGCTTTTGTGCATCAGATGCTACTGGAACATAACCTTCAGTAACAAGTTCAAGCACATCTTGAGCACCAAACAGAACAATCATCTGTTTCATCCAACGATTCCAGTTTTTGCCATCAAACACTGGAAGCTTGGTACTCATACCACTGTTTCCGTTCATCTTCAATCTTTGTGCGTTCACTTAAATCTCACTAACACTCGTGTTTCCCAATCCCGCAGAATCAGAAAATGTGATTCTAATAAATCACACAACGCCTCACGTTTCACTCGTGTTTCCCGTGGATTCGAACCGGAGCTCTAGATACCAATTGTTGGTGCACAAATGTGATAAATGAATAGAAAAGGAATTGTATTTAATGAACTTGAAATGACGGCTACAAGAAAGAATAAATAAAGCACTAACTTCTATGATGATATAACTACTCATATTTATACACAAGGATTAGGTCATAAAGACAGCATAGTAAAATACTAAAATACCCTTAAATATAAATTACTTCTAACATTGTGGATCCTCCGCTGCACGAGGGAAGAAAATTCAGTGTAATCATAATTCCAAACAATTTGTGATATGTTTGTTCCTTTGTGTGAGCGTAAACCTTTATCCTAATTACCGGTTTTTTGTATTATTTTAGCTTGGCATGTATTAGTAAAATATATATTATCCTTCATGAAACAAAATAAAATGTTGATTCTAAGTTGAGGTTGCAATTTTTCTTTTTATTTTTTTTCCAACGTTGAGGTTACATTTTGAACTTCTTTGATATCTGGAGTTTATTTTCACCTTCAATTTTTATTATTATTTTGGTAGAAAACCTTCAAAAAATTTATTCAATTCTATTTTTAAAAAAAAATAAAAAAATAAGTTCAACACAAATCAATTTATATTCAATTTACATTTAATTAGTTTTTAGCACGGAAAAAAAATGCATTTGTAGGTTTTTTGACTTTTAAACAATATACTTTAATATATTTTATTTTAATCCGTAAAATTAAAATTTTAACAGCTAATGGAAAATGATTAATGATAACAACACATATATACAATCTTATAAAAATAATTAATAGTTAAATGTTACTGATAAAAACTAACAAGGAATTTTTAAAAATTATAAATATATGAAATATTATAGTTTTTGGACAAAATGAATATACAAATAGTTTTTTAATATTATCAGTATTTATGAGAGTTTGTGATTTTTCATTTATGAGAGTTTGTAATTTTTTCAAGCTCAATAATATGGCGCTATACGAATACTTTTGACATGAGACATTGTTTATTCGCTTAAGATTGTTCACAAGTTCTAGATCAACAATAAAAAATAATATTTATTTGCTTTGTATTTGATGAATAAAAATTAACATTAGCCAAACTATTTATAGATGTAAACGCCGAGGAATATTCTATTGATAGTTGTACAGTATTATTTTATACTCTTCATATTTTGAAAGTCATCAACTCTATATTTCCTAATTTGTTGCGTTGCTTATTAATTATATTCCTTACAAAATTTCGGACTATAATTATTATTACACCTGTTTTTTTTTACAAAATTACAGCTGTTTTATAATTCGTTGCTTATCGCAAATTAAAATTTTGTAATGGGTCATTAAAATTTTCAAATTAATGGCCGGTAATTATTACTGTAATTTATTGTATTTTGGTCGAGAGAAATAAATACACGTACAGAATAAATATACATATTCCTATTGCACCAAAAAAAAAAATATATATACATATTCCTATAATTGTATGGAAGCAGCGTATTGTAGAAAAATAAATATACATACAATACAAGTATACAATACACTTTAGTCAAAAAAAAAAAAAGTATACAATACACTGATTTTCGCTAATCAAATATTATTGTCTATTTGTATTTTTTTTCTAAACAAATAACAAATGTACGTAAATGTACAAAAATTTATAGATTTACTTTTTTTATAATAAAATAGATGTACTTTTTTGTTGTACGTGTTTGCTATACACATTAAATAACTTTTGTTTTTATTTTGATAGTCAACTTCAATTGCCTAATTTGTTACAATGCTTAATTATTACATTTCTATATATACTCTTATTACCTTAATTAAATTTTCAAACATACTCTAAAAACATACCTTAATTGTAAATCAAAAAGTAATTGTTAAAATTGAAAATAATACATATGATGAAATTCAATATGATAATTAATTGTTAAAAGCAAAGGAGAAGAGAATCATTTTCATAATGCAGTGTATACAAATTCCTTTCAAAAATAGTACTCAAATAATATTAAAGTCTAATATTATTACGGGAGAATCAAACACATGATTAAGATTGTAAAACTAATAACAAAAAAAGAAAAAAAAAATTGTGAAGTTACTCCAATAAAGAAAATGGAAATGTAAACATATATGAACAGAGTGATTCTAAGGATCACTACAATACAATGTAACATGTTTAAGGAGTAAGTTGTCTATTTACATCAGAGGATAATGAAAGACTCATGGTAGTAAAGAAAAAAAAAATGAAAGGCGTGTTTAATTCAGAATTATTATTATTGGAAATATACAAAGTCAAACATACAAATCAAAAATGGTGTGATACACAATGGAAGAAAATTCATTGCAACCATAATTCCAAACAATTTGTGATATATGTTCATACTTTTGCTAGAGCGTCAAATCTTTAACCTCAATTTTACAAAAATACATTCGACACAAATCAATTTATATTCAATTTATATAGAATCAATTTCATTTTATAAGATTATTTCAAAGTTTAATTATTATTATCGGAGAATCAGACATGCGATTAAGATTGTAAAACTAATACCGTAACGGAGAAAGAAAAAAATTGCGAAGTTACTCCAATAAATAAATTATGAACAGAGTGATTCTAAAGATCACTACAATGTTCAAGAATTAATATTATTTTTTTCCGGTGCAATATATACAATAGAATTAAATAACGAAAGGAAATATTTTATTCCAAAACTACCCCTACTCCGGAATAGAACTCAACCCCGCCATAAACTTCCCTCTACCACCACCACCACCGGCACCACTAATTCTCCGTCTTCCATTACTCTTCGATCTAACAACACTAACAGCAACATCACCACCATCACTTTCCGGCACAACTCTCCCTTCAGAAGAAAACATGGCAATATGTTTCCGTCTAAACCCATTTTTCTTACCAGCAGAACTCTTATTAAGAGCAGAATTAGCTTTCACGGCCAACGAAGCCAATTCCACCACCGTTAAAGACTTTTTTAACTGAGTCAACGGTAAAGCAAAATAAAGTTGACCAAGTGTTAAAACTTGATCTTCATGCATAGGTAAAACGACGTCGTCATATCCCATTTCATCAGAATCACATATGAAACATCCTTGATAAATTTGTAAAAGATAAGAAACTTTAACTGGGTACGAGAATTCTTTCATAGTACCGTCGTGTACGACAACTTTTGCTGTTTCAATTTCAACCTGCGATGAATCGAACGAGGTGCAGTTACCCATGATGATGATGATGATGTCTTGCAATTTTCTTTGATTTTTTTTTTTTGAAAGTAAACTATGCGAGTTTGGTGTGTGTTGAAGCTATTTGTAGATTTGATTAATTGGAAACAGCGAAACAGCGTGCGGTGTGTATTTATAGGAAGAGGATTAGAAAATGACAACAATTTGTTGCCACGTAGGATAATGTGTTTTTTTTTTTTTTTTTCTCTAGAAGAAAATAGAAAAGGTAAAAGCACTTATAAATGATTGTGATTGTGTTTTGAAGGAGCGAGGAAATAGAGTACGCGGAATGGCTTTACAGGCTGTGAGTGGTGACAGGTTGTGTTCTTCACACACAGAGTATTTTGTTGTTTTATTTTGTGTTTTTTTTTACTGAATTGGTTGTTTTTTTAACCTTTTTTTTTACTGAATTAGTTGTCCTGTCGTTATTTTTAGGTGTGGTTTTTACTATGATTGTTATTACGCGGTTTTTATTGTTTTCATGGATATAAGTAATTAGGATCCATATTATCCGATACAACTTAATTTAGTTTTGAATTAACTGATTTTATACAATTACAGTCAAATTATCATAAATGCAATTATATCATGATTTTATGCAATTACAGTCAACGTATCATAAATAATATAATTAAAGGTGGCAGTGGCGGTATGATCCTATCGCAGGTTACTCAGTTCGGGACGCGTACCAGGTTCTGACTTCTCAGGATACGACGGTTATGGGGGAGGCTGAGGATCTTATATGGCACAGACATGTTCCCTTGAAGGTGTCTATCCTTGCATGGCGACTATTACGCGATCGGTTGCCCACAAAGGCAAACTTGGTATCTCGCGGCATTCTCGCTCCAGATCAGCACCATTGCGTGGCAGGATGTGGTAGTATTGAGACGGCACATCACTTGTTTATATCATGCAGCACTTTTGGCTCTCTATGGGCCTTAGTTCGATCTTGGATTGGTTTCTCGACGGTGGATGCATATAACCTGACAGATCACTTCTTGCAGTTCACTTTCTCCATTGGTGGTGTCCGAGCTCGGTGTTCCTTCCTCCAGCTCATCTGGCTTGCTTGTGTGTGGGTCGTTTGGAATGAAAGAAATCTCCGGGTCTTCAAAAATTCGGCGAATTCGGTATCTCAGCTCCTGGACAAAGTCAAGCTCTTCTCCTATCGGTGGTTGTGTACGACAGACGTTACTTTAGCGATCAATTTACATTATTGGTGGTCGAACCCATTGCTTTGTTTGGGCATCGACTAATTGTCTTTCTACTCATGTTGCTCACTTGGACCTTATTGTAAACTTTAGTAGAGCTCCGTCGCACGTCTTGTGCTGAGGGCCTGCTTGTTTTCTCGTGTATATATATATGCTCCATTTTTGCTTGTTCAAAAAAAATAATATAATTAAATATTATAAATGCAATTGAATCATGATAATTTCTATTGTAAAAATATTGCCACATCAGTATTTTTATAAGTAATTACTACTAATTAGGAACCATATTATCCGATACAACTTAATTTAGTTTAGAATTACGTAACTGATTTTATGCAATTAAAGTCAAATTATCATAAATACAATTATATCATGATTTTATGCAATTATACGTAACTGATTTTATGCAATTAAAGTCAAATTATCATAAATACAATTATATCATGATTTTATGCAATTATTACAGTCAAATTATCATAAATATTATCAAATAGTTTTAAAATAGTTGTAACAATTTTTTTGCTTGTAATATCATAAATGCAATTGTATCATGATTATTTCTATCGTAAAAATATTGCCACGTCAGTATTTTCTTATCAAAATAAGTTAAAATTTAAATGAGAGACTACTAATTACAAAAAGGATAAACACGACAAGTTAAAATCACATTATAGTTGTAGGAAAGCTAATTTTTTTTGGCTTAAATGCACTTTTACCCCCCCTATTTTAAGTAAATCGGAATAATACCCCCTCTATTTTAAAATCCGGAATTTTATCCCCCCTATTTTATAATTCTTTGGATTTTGCCCCCCATACACTATAAGAAAATCTTAATTACTAATTGGTAGATATTTTCTAGTAAAATAGAGTTAGACATTGCCCTCTATACACTAAAATCATTTTGTTGTCTCTTAACCATCATTCCTTTTCTTCCATAATAGCTCCTCGTCTAAAATTAATGCTCTGTTTTTTTTTTAGATAAGAAAATATACTATTCATTTATACTCTATGTTGATCTAGTTTCCTGCAATATTTGTCTTCAGACTTGATAATAATGATACAACAAAAGCAACATGCTTCTCATAGTTTTCATTACACAAAATGAAGCAAGGCCAGGTAATGATATAGATTACAAAACTGGCTATTTCCTAAGAAATTATTGAGGCATTGATACAATGGGAAGAAAATATTATCTTGCTTAATGAGTGAAAATGAAGAATTAAAACATGGTTAAATTAAGAGACGCGAAAACTGCACTTATTTATGATCCCCTGTCATATCTGAGCAGTATTTATAGAGAGCAGCAAAATTTTACTCCCCACAATTCAAAACAAGATGTTGCATCTGAGTCATTCTTGAGTTATGCAAATGAGCTATTTTGTAGCACAGGTTGTACAGGAAAAAAGACACAATAACGGAACAACATAAAATCATGAGAAAAATGAAGGAGATGCAGAAAGAAATCCATTATGTTTTTTCTCAAGTGTTATGCTTCACTTCAGTCGTATATACATGAAATTAAGGAAGAGTTATGTTTCACTTTGGTCATATACATGAGAAATGGTAACCTGAAAGTGTTATAAATTGACTCAATATAAGTTCAAAACAGCTTATGACAATAAGATATTTAGAATAGTCTGTGAAAATAAGTAAAAACAACTATATTTATGATGTTCTGATTCGAAACAGATTGTATATAATAATAATACTAATAATAATAATAATAAACATAATAATAAACATAATAATAATATGTCTAACTCTCTTTTACTAGAAAATAGCTACCAATTAGCTATAAAGATTTTCTTGTAGTGTACGAGGGGGTAAAATTCAAAGAATTATAAAATAGGGGGGTAAAATTCCGGATTTTAAAATAGGGGGGGTAAAATTCCGATTTATTCAAAATAGGGGGAGTAAAACTGCATTTAAGCCTTTTTTTTTTTTATAATGTGTTGTAGGAAAGCTAATTAATATACCGTGCTCGAAATTCGAATATAGTATTTCATATTTTAAAATGTGTTTGTCAAAAAAAAAGTGTATGTTTACCGTAAAAAAAATGTGTATGTTTACATTAGTCAAAAAAATGTGTATGTTTAATCATTGGATCCTAGGCTTGAAAAAAAGTTATATCTTTAAAAGAAAAAAATGGAGTAAAACAAATGAGTACCATTACAAAAGAATTTATTGATTGAAATAAATAAAAATTTAAAAGAATTTTTTTCGACAAAGAATTTAAAACCAGCAAAGGATGGGTTATGGGTAACCAAAGGTTTTTTATTTTTACTAAAGGTTTTAAATTGCTTTCCAGTCGCCGATGCGATTCCAATTACGGCCACTCCGGCCGCGGCAATCCAAATTATGATCGTTGTGGCGTAAAATAATTTTCTATCCGCACAAACACAAAAAACACTATAAATTTTGTGATTGCAATTTAATTTTGTTTTAAAAATTGTTTTTCTATGTGGATAGATTAAAGTTTTTCTGTGTGGACGAAATGATAAATCCCAATTTAATTTTGTTTTAAAAAATGTTTATTGGTAATTTACCAACAGTGAGGATCACTTTTTTTTTTTACCGTGAGTGGGTTTGCTACCTTTTTTTTTTATAATCAGATTTGGAGATTTTAAAGTTGATTTATTTATTTTATCAAAAAAAAAAGTTGATTTATTTATGTTGACTGTTCACTGTGGAATTTTTTTTTTGAAAGGCCGATTTAAAATTATATTAATAAAAATTGGCATAGGATATGTCCAGTACAAAGTACAAAAATACCAAAATGATTTGTGGAAATTTATTTTTTCGTTGACTGTTCACTATGGAAATTTAATTGGATTAATGAAATGATATATGTGGAAATGATTGCGTAAGCGCTAACTGCTGTATTTTAGTGATCAAGCGCTAACTGGGAAAATATAAGGAAAAATTGAATTTGATCACTTTAAGTTCAACACAGAACATTTGATCACTTTAAGTTCAACACAGAAGAACATTTGGATTTAATTTATTATAGTGTTTGTTAAAAATAAATATTGATGTTAATACAACTTTAACAAAGACAAAAAAAATTACAACCATAAAAACAGAAGACTTCCGACACAAAAATAAATATTAATTCAAATAAATTATAATTAAATTTTTAATACTACCTCAGTACCTCCATCTATAATATATATATTTGAAAAACTTACGATGATTTAGAAAATTAACTATGTATTAAATTTGTTGTTTATATATGTATTGCTTTTAAAAAAAAATTATTTTTAAAAAGATAGATTTTATTTATATTTTATTATATAATTTTTTTTTTTTTTGAAAAAAAGGAGTAGCAGAGTTCTACTACCTCAAAATATATATATATATATGATTAGAGATCTACAAAAAATAGGAGGGGGACTAGACCAAAACCTCCCTAACTATGTACAACCCTATAAAAGGGTTTTCCAAGCTTGTTAAACAAAAAGCTATCTCTCATGATAGGTGGAACTTCATGCCACAAAGTAAACCTATCTAGAGTAAGACCAATATTAGCTAGCCCATCCGCGCATTGATTACCCTCCCTAAAAATATGAGAGACAATAATATTAAGATTTCTAACTAGTTTAAGACAGTTAAACCATCTGTTACAAAGAGACCAAGGAACAAGATTTGAAGAATTAAAGGCCATCACAACCAACTTTGAATCTGTCTCTATCCATAAGTTACTCCAACCCCTTGAAACTGCAATTTCAATTGATGTCATAAAGCCACAAAGTTCAGCCATGAAAGCTGAAGATGAACCAATTTTAGAAGCAAAACCACATAAAAACTCTGCACTACTATCTCTAAAAATTCCACCACAAGCAGATGCATTGGGAGTTGAAGCTCCATCAGTATTACATTTAATCCACAAAGGAGGGGGCGGTTTCCAAATGACTTCCCTCAGAAAAGAAGGCTTAGGAGGGTGAATGTTGACTAAGAAAGCTTTGATAATAGAAAAATCACTAATAGAAGCAGATGAAAGATTCTTTGTTTGATTACCTGATAAAGAAACATTTGCAGATATCCAAGACAGTTGAAAACAAATTAGGCTTGATATTCTTGAATCTAGCATTGTTCCTTGCTATCCAAATAGCATACATGATGTTGATGATAACAGCTTTGATGACAGTTTTGCATTGAGGAGAATTTGCTATGTCACAAAGACTCCAAATATCCTCCAATGACTGAAACTGAATAATGAAATCCAAGGAAGTGGCAAGCCAACACCAAATACCAAAAGCAAAGCTACATTGGAAAAATAGATGGAACATTGATTCACTATGACTGTTGCATAAGGAGCACATAGATGTAAGATTGCAGCCTCTCTCCAAAAGCTTGTCATCGGTCGGCACTTTATTTAGCATAATTCTCCAAGCGAGAATTGATCTAGAAGGTGGAACATCAGCACACCAGATGATTTTAGCCCAACTTAAGATAGGGAATTGATGTCTCTTAAACTCATAAGCTTCCTTCAGTGTAAGTAAGCCATTGTCTGTACCTTTCCAAATAAGTACATCAGGTTGCGGATCCACAGGTAAGATAATTTGTTGCACAAGATTAGTGATCCCTGGACATAAATCCTCTAAGAAAGGAGGAATTGACCACTGTTGATTTTGAATAAGATCACTAACTTTTTGAGGGAGCGATATTCTAACATTTGGAGGAATATTAAAAGTATCAGATAAAGCAATACCACACCAAGGGTCTGTCCAAAGCTGAATACTATTACATGTACCCACTCTCCAGCTGGAATTCTCCAAAATAACAGATGCTTCATGTTTTATGCTACTCCATTTGGAAGAGTAAACATGATAATTCAATTACTTACCATTCCTCAAAACTCTACTATTAAGAATGATGGCCCAATCTTCCAAAGAATGCAATAACTCCCAACACAACTTCAAATTGGCTGCTTCATTGAGGGCTATTAGAGATCTCAATCCTAACCCTTCCTCCTCATAAGGTGCACACACTTTCTTCCAAGCCACAGTAACCAACTTTTTTTGGTTAATATTTCCACTCCATATGAAGTTTCTAGACCAAGTCTCAATTGATTTAAGAATAGAAATGGGCCAAGAGTAAATAGAAATACTGTAGATGGCCATGCTTTGAATAACTGACTTCACTAACTGGACTCTACCAGCTATTGATAAGAGAGACGCCTTCCAAGCCGAGAGCCTGTTTTTAATCTTATCTGCAATCGGATAAAAATAGCTGGCTTTTGGCCTTCCTTTGAAAATAGGGACCCCTAAGTAATTGAAAGGTAAAGCTTCAACTTTAAAACCAAAAATATTTACAATACTATCAAGCCTTGTTTGAGAAATTCCTCCACTATAAATGGTTGATTTTGCTGCATTTATTACTTGTCCAGAACAATTGGCATATCTGACAAATAAATTCTTTAAAGCATTGAGACTAGAGATCTTGCCACTGCAAAACACCATAATATCATCTGCATAAAGGCAGTGACTTGGAACAAAGGTGTTTCTAGCTCCTTTGATTAACTCAATATTACCATCTGTGACTAATTTAGAAATTCCCCTACTAAGAACTTCTTCAGCCAAGCAAAAATGAAGAGGAGATAAAGGATCACCTTGTCTCACTCCTCTAGTACAGTTAAAGAATCCATGCAGAGAACCATTGATAGAAATGGATAGATAAGCAGAAGAAAGAATTACCTTTATCCAATTGCAAAAGATAGAGTTGAATCCAAATTACTTCAGCACTTTTGTTGGAACAAAAGAGGTTCTGACATGACCCAATTAAGTTTTGATGATAACAAAAGTATTAATATACAATAGGGTATACTAATTATTTAATCCAAGTGTGCAGATATTCAAGTTAATTTTTATATTCATTTAAAGCACATTGGAAGCTCTGATATGGCAAAGCAAACTCTGATTCAGAACTTGAAGACATCAGAAGATGCATATGTGTTTCATCAGAGGATGCAAATTTTATTCATCAGAAGATGCATATCAGACTCTGTTAAGAGCAGTGAGAGCCGTTTTGTCAGAAGAACATTCTCTGCATCAATGATTATACTCTGACATTCCAAAGGCTGATGGAATCAATCTTATCCACAGAATAGTGACGTTTGTACTATTGTACGAACTCTTTACCTGATTTGGATAAATCTTTCTCTCCAAGATTGATCGCATACAAGGTTACCTGATTTGGATATCAAAGGTACTATCTACAGCTGGCGCAATCTCACCGTATCAAATTCAAATCAAACACGCTCCACCTTCATCTATAAATTTGAGAAAGTTTGAAGCTTTGGGATAAGATACTCGAACAATTTGAAAAGAGCTGTTACTCTGCTAAAATCATCCTAAAGCACAAAACTGCCAATACAACTTGAACTCATATTCAAAATCCAAGACTCCAGCTTCAGCTTCTGTTAATTCATTAGTTGAACCTTAGAATTTTGTATTAAGATTCTAAGTTAAGTCTTGTATCTAAAGTTGTATTTATTTTGTAACTGAACATTGATCTTTATATCAATTGTTCAGATTCTGTTTTTCTAAACTTGTGTATTGAAGTCTCTTGCCTGCGTGCTTGAGCATTAGGAAGTCTCTTGTTTGTATACTTGAGCATTGGAAGTCTCTTGCTTGTGTGCTTGAGCAATTGTAATCTTTGGTGATTATAGTGAACTCTCTTGGAAGTACAAGAGGACTGGACGTACTCTCGGTTTGTGAGAGGAACCAGTATAAAAATCTCTGTCTCTATCTTTCTCTCTTTCTCTCTACCTTCAAAGTTACTCTTAATTGTGTTTTGTTTTCTAAACCGCTGCAACCTCTGATAAGTTCTTTGTAACTTAGAAGAAATTTTTAAATTACCCAAAACACAATTCAACCCCCCCCCCCCCCCCCCCCTTCTTGTGTTTTTCGCACCTTCAATTGGCATCATGAGCCCGGTTCTGTTTTTTAATCACCTAACAGTGAGACAGTTTCCTGTTGAAAAACACTATGACTGAAACTCCAAGTGGTAGCTTGAAAGCAGTTCCTCATGACTATGATGTTGAAGATAAGTCAAGCAACAAAGCACCAAAGTTCAATGGAGATGCATCTACCTTTTCCTGGTGGAAAGATAGAATCTACAGTCATCTTATTGGTTTAGATGATGAGCTTTGGGACTTGGTTGAAGAAGGGGTAACTTTCCAAGGACTAGATGAAAAGGGAAGGCTATCTGTTGAAGAAAGAAAGAAGTTCACTCCTACAGACAAGAAACTTTACAAGAAGCATCACAAGGTTAAGGATCTTCTCATTGGGTGTATAACTCATGATGAGTACCTCAAGATTACAGACAAATCCACTGCCAAGAGCATCTATGACTCCTTGTGTTCCACATATGAAGGGAACAAACAGGTTCAAGAGGCAAAAGCTACTCTTTTGATCCAACAGTATGAACTCTTTAGAATGAAGGATGATGAGAATATTGAATCAATATATTCTAGATTCAAAATTCTTGTGGCTGGTCTCCAAGTTCTAAAGAGAAGTTATACAACCTCTGATCATGTAAGGAAGATTTTGAGAAGCTTACCTTCAAGGTGGAGGCCTAAGGTAACAGCTATCCAAGAAGCTAAAGATTTGGACAAACTTGGCTTGGAAGAATTGATAAGTTCACTCATGAGTCATGAGATTGAACTATCTTCTGATGAGCCTCAGAAGAAGCTAAAATCTGTGGCTTTGCCATCTATTTCAGTTTCATCTAAGGCTCTGAAAGCCAAAGTTGTAGAATCTGAAGCAGAGGAATCTTCCATAGATAATCAAGAGGAAGGATCAGATGATGATTTCTTTGCACTCTTGTCCAAAAACTTTCAAAAGTGGTCACTAAGGAAAGGCAAAAATTTTCAAGGCAGAGGATCTGGATCAAGAAACAACACCAGCAAAGAGAAGAAGGATGACACAAAAAATTGTTTCAATTGTCATAAGCCTGGACACTTCATGGCTGATTGTCCTGAACTCAACTCCAAGGGTAAAGGAAGAAAGAGTATGATCAAGAACAAAGCCAAGAAGAGTCTGATGGCAACATGGGAGGATATTAATGAACTATCTGAGGATGAAGACTCTGAGGAAGCAAACCTAGCGCTTATGGCCATTGGTAAGTCAGACAATGAAAATGATTCAGAGTCTGATACTGACGACATTGATGAGGTAATATCTAAAATGTCTAATACTCAAATGACCAAAGCTTTGAAAGATGTAATGGTGAAGTACATGGAAAAATTGAGTGAGCTAGATTTCTGCAAACAAAAAATGAAGCTCCTCAACGAAAATCTCACCCAGACTCAAGCAAATTATCAAAAATCTCTTAAAACAATTAAGGTGCTTGAGACTGGATGCAGAACATGTCACAAACCTTATGATGAGTATGAAATCTCTCTACAAGAGTTTGTGCACCATAACATAGATAAGACTAGGGTAACTTCTGTAATTCATGGTGGACTTAGCAACTATTATAAAAGACAAGGACTTGGTTCTCTTACATGTCCTGATGTGGGAAAATTAAGTAAACCTGTCTTGTTGAGCAAGTCACCATCAGAATCTTATTCAAACTTTACTAAGGGTACATCAGAACCTCTGACTGTGTCTGGTACTCTTGTGAGCTTGGAACCGCAAGATAAGGTATCAGAAGATGACTCATCTTCTGAACCTAAGTCTTCTAAAACTAAGGTTCCCCTCACATCAGTACCCATGTCTACTCAAGTTAAAGCTGTCAAAGTACCAAAGCCTGTTGATAAGCGGGGCACTAGTACTTCTAAGGCAAACTTGGTAACTGGTTCTCTGACACACTTAAGAGGAAAGTCTCAGAGACAACATAAGCCTAAACAATTTTCTAAAGGCTCAGTTGACTCCAGATCTTCTGATTATCCTAACAAGAAGGATAAGATTCTCAAAACTAACCAAAAAGGACCCATCAGAGTATGGGTACCAAAATCTGAAATAGTGTATGCTGCAGGTATGCACCCAAAGAAGAAAAGAAAGCTCATGGTATCTGGACTCTGGCTGCTCACGTCACATGACAGGAGACAAGCTCTTATTCCACACCCTGAATCAGCAAGAGGGAGGAACAATAGGGTTTGGTGGCAACCAGAAGGGAAGGATCATTGGTATAGGTACAGTTGGTAATTCTTCTTTGTCAATTTCTGATGTTTGGTTAGTAGATGGACTACATCATAATTTACTTAGCATAAGT
The DNA here is from genome assembly GCA_030408175.1 of Trifolium repens. Taxonomy (NCBI): domain Eukaryota; kingdom Viridiplantae; phylum Streptophyta; class Magnoliopsida; order Fabales; family Fabaceae; genus Trifolium; species Trifolium repens. The sequence continues at coordinate 50,010,277 of CP125850.1, read as the reverse complement.
CAATTGTGTGATAGTAATTATGATGTTATGTTTAATAAGGATTCATGTACTGTAATTAGAAACTCTGATCAATCCATTGTTTTCAAGGGAAATAGAAAAGGCAATGTGTACAAAGTCAATTTTTCTGATTTAAAGGAACAACAAGTGCTTTGTCTTTTGACATTGAGTGATGAAAAATGGATCTGGCATAAAAGATTGGGTCATGCTAACTGGAGATTAATTTCTAAGCTTAGCAAGGACAATCTTGTCAGAGGCCTTCCAAAAATAAAATATCACTCAGACTCACTTTGTGGTTCCTGTCAAAAAGGAAAAATTGTCAAAAGTTCTTTTAAAAACAAGAACATTGTCTCTACTACTAGACCTTTGGAACTCTTACACATTGATCTCTTTGGACCAGTTAGTACTGCTTCAATCAATGGCAAGAAATATGGATTAGTCATTGTAGATGATTATAGTAGATGGACTTGGGTAAAATTCCTGAGAAATAAAGATGATACATATGAAGTGTTTAGCATCTTCTGTACCCAAATTCAAAAATAAAAAGATTCCAAAATTTTGAAAGTAAGAAGTGATCATGGTGGTGAATTTGAAAATGAACCTTTTGAAAAATTTTGTGAAGAACATGGAATTCGCCATGAATTCTCTTCTCCTAGAACTCCACAACAAAATGAAGTTGTAGAGAGAAAGAATAGATCTTTACAAGAAATGGCACGCACCATGATGCATGAAAATAATTTAGCAAAATTCTTTTGGGCAGAAGTTGTTAACACTGCTTGTTATATTCAGAATAGAATCTATATAAGACCTATTTTGAACAAAACAACATATGAACTCTTTAAAGGAAGAAAACCAAATATTTCTTATTTTCATCAATTTGGTTGTACATGTTACATTCTGAATAACAAAGTCCATCTTAAGAAATTTGACTCTAAAGCCTGTAAGGGTATCTTCATCGGATACTCTGAACGCTCTAAGTCATACAGGGTGTATAATTCTGAAACTAATATAGTGGAAGAATCAATGCACGTAAAGTTTGATGATAAAGAGCCTGATGATAAAAAGTCACAGCCTGTTAAAGATTTGTCAGGATCTGATGAGTCAGAAGATGAAGCTCCAGAGTATGATAACAACATAGAATCTATAGAAGACTCTGAAGCTCAAGAAGATGCACCTTCTGATGCTGCTCAAGAACATCAAACTATTGATGATAACTCTGAAGAATCTGATATTCCAAGGAACACATTCAAATATAAATCATCACATCCTGAAGAGCTCATTTTAGGAAACAAGAACAGTCCAAGAAAAACAAGGTCAAACTTCAGAGTTGAAGAATCATTATTTGGATTAGTTTCTTTGATTGAACCCAAGACAACAAATGAAGCTCTCTCTGATGATGCTTGGATAATTGCAATGGAAGAAGAGTTAAATCAATTCAAGAGAAATGATGTGTGGGATCTGGTACCCAAACCCAAGCATAAGAACATTATTGGAACAAAATGGGTATACAGAAACAAATTGAATGAACAAGGTGAAGTCACAAGGAACAAAGCAAGACTTGTTGCACAAGGATACAGTCAACAAGAAGGAATTGACTTCACTGAAACATATGCTCCAGTTGCAAGACTGGAAGCAATCAGGTTACTTTTATCTTATGCAGTCAATAATGGTATTACTCTATATCAAATGGATGTGAAAAGTGCATTTCTAAATGGTGTCATATCTGAAGAAGTGTATGTCAAACAACCTCCTGGTTTTGAAGATTTAACAAATCCTGATCATGTGTTTAGACTAAAGAAGTCACTCTATGGACTCAAACAAGCTCCCAGAGCTTGGTATGAGAGATTGAGTACTTTTTTGGTTGACAATGGTTTTGAAAAAGGACAAGTTGACAATACACTTTTCAAAAAGACCCTTAAGAAAGACATTTTAATCATTCAAATATATGTTGATGATATCATTTTTGGATCAACTAATGCCACTCTTTGCAAGAATTTTTCTAAGCTTATGCAGGATGAGTTTGAAATGAGTATGATGGGAGAATTGAAGTTCTTTCTTGGTATTCAAATAAATCAAACAGAGAAAGGAACATTCATTCATCAATCCAAATATATAAAGGATCTTCTGAAGAAGTTCAACTTAGAAGATTGCAAACCCATGAATACTCCAATGCATCCTACATCAAGTCTAGGCAAAGAAGAGTCTGAAGGCAAGGTTGATCAGAAGCTGTATAGAGGAATGATTGGATCTCTTCTTTATCTAACTGCCTCAAGACCTGACATTTTATTCAGTGTCTGTTTGTGTGCAAGATTTTAATCAGATCCTAGAGAATCTCATCTCACTGCTGTGAAGAGAATCTTTAGGTATTTGAAATCAACTTGTAACATTGGATTACTGTATCAGAAATCCAATGACTACAAGCTGATTGGATTCTGTGATGCTGACTATGCTGGTGATAGAATTGAAAGAAAATCCACCAGTGGTAATTGCCAGTTTATTGGTGAGAATTTAATTTCATGGGCTAGTAAAAGGCAAACCACTATAGCTATGTCAACAGCAGAAGCTGAATATATATCAGCAGCTAAATGTTGTACACAACTACTTTGGATGAAATATCAATTGGAAGATTATCAAATCAGCAGTAACAATATTCCTTTATATTGTGACAATACTGCAGCTATTCACCTTTCTAAAAACCCTATTTTGCATTCAAGAGCTAAGCATATTGAGATTAAGCATCATTTTATCAGAGACTATGTTCAAAAAGGTGTAATTGATCTCAAGTTCATTGAAACTGAAAATCAATGGGCTGATATCTTTACAAAACCTTTAGCTGTTGAACGTTTTGATTTTATCAAAAAGAATCTGAACATGATGGAAATCTCTGATTAACTTAGACTCTGATGAAAAATTGAGTTTGTGAGAATCTAATAGTAATCAGAAGATGAAGTCATCAGAACCTTCTGTATCAGAAGTTGTGATGAGAGTATCTTCTGACAAACTATCAGAATATGATTAGAAGGTAAATGGTTCTGGCGCGTAAGTAAAAATCTTTTGTAAAAATCCTTTCGTTTTCTCAAACTTACATGTCAGTTATTTAACATTCTTCTAATACACATGTCTTGTTGCAAGAGGATAAAGAAGTTGATTAATGATGATTAGCATTTCTAATTTCCAATTGTGGTAAAAATACTCTACTACCTCTATGTATGTGTACTTGTTTTTGCGCGTAAGTTTCTATTTAAACACACTAACTGTTCACATTCACACTCTTGCACTCTCACAACCTACACTTTCATTCTTCTAAAACACAGAGCAATTTCTTTCTCCCTCTTTAGAAACCCTAAATTCCAAATTTCATCCATGGCATCCTCATCAACATTCCTGAATAGATCATGTTTGATCCTACCAATTGAATCCAACCCTACAGAGTTCGCAAAGGATCAACGACCATATAAGTATGACGAACTAAATGTGGCGATTGAGAATCCCGTTGATCTTGAGAGCATTAGGGTAAACGGTTTTGCTGAAGTCGTTCATCTATACAAAAAGCAAGGTTTGGAATATTATTTTGATCTTCTCAATGGACCAACCTATACTGAGATGGTAAAAGAATTCTGGATGAAAGCCTCTGTTATTACAAGGGATGTTTATGACAGGAAGGTCAAGGAAAAGATTAAAGAAAATCCTGAATTCAAAGAAAGTAATACTGGAGGATCTTACTGAGGAAGAAAAGGAAGAAGCTGTAGTACAGGCAGCATTGGCCAAGGTTGCAGAGTTTAATAAGAAGCAAGAAGCTCTGAAGGATGGCTATGACTGTGGTATTGATGAAGCTGCATTTGATGATATGCACAAGAAGCTCCCAAAAAGGAATGATCCTCACAATCTGCTGGAACAGCAGACTCTGTATGGTAATGAAACTGGTAAGTTTTCTAATTTTCTTGGAGGCAGCAAAGGACTTGGAGATTATTTCAGAAGACTTCAATTCCCTTCTGAAATTAGAGTTAAACATGCTTTTGATAAGATTTTAAAAGGAGTTAATTCTGAGAAAGTCATTGACCTTTCTGAGAATCAACCATCATCAGAGCAGTTTAACCTCATCCTATCTAACCCATCAGAATCTCAGGCTAATTTTATATGCAATGATGCAGCGCAAGCTTCTACAAGCACTGCACCTGCTATTCAACTTTCTCTTGATGATGATTCTGATAAAACCCAATCACCTCCACCTGCACAATCCCCCAACCATCAAGAAATACATACCACAACACCACAACAAGATGAACCACAAAATGATCCCCAATCAAACACTGAGATTGTTCATCATGTGAACCCTCAAGAACAACCAAAAACACCTCAACCAGAAAATACTGAACCAGAGACTACCCAACCAGAACATCAAATCCCACCAGAACATAACCCATCAGAACATGCTCACCAATCACCAGAATCTAATCAAAATCGAGACTCAGAAACTCTCAATGCTGACGAACATGTCCATGAGAAATCCCCACAACATGTGGCTGTGGATAACTCATGTGATTTACCTACACCTATCAAGACACATGTTCAACATAAATGAGACTATGAATCTTGAAATCCTACAAAAAACCCCTCCTGACCAATCACAACATCTCCAACACCTTTTGCAGGATCTCTCTATGGACTGCATATTTTTCCCCCCTCACCTACCCTCAAGAATTATCAATGAACCTCTTGACCAAACTCAGAATGACATCACTAGCCTGCTGCAAGCTGTTGACAAGAATCTTAGGAGAATGTCCAGTGCCATTCCACACAGGTCTATTGACACAGCACACATTGACAAAGAGTGTGACCTTATGGAACAAAATCTGGTACTCATGATTCGCTCTGTCAGAAAAGCTTATACTACAGACTTGAGTTTGAGGAATGAAATAGCTAGGAAGGAAGAGGAAGAGAGGCGTGAAAGGGAAAGATTGGAAGCTGAGGAGAGGGAAAGAAAAAGATTGGAGGATGAGCGTATAGAAAGGGAAAGGCAAGCTGCTGAGCAAGCTAGGCTAGCAGAAGAAGCTAGAAGAGCTGCTGATCAAGCAAGGCTTGAGCAACTGGCTAGAAATGCACCAGAGTATGCTCAGCACGTATTGGAAAATCAGGATAATTTTCAAAGAAGGCTTGATGAGCATTCGTCTATGCTGGCTGCTATTATGGAAACTCTTCAGAGTATCAATGCAAGATTACCTCAGCAACCTGATCAACCTTAACCCCTAGGATTCTAAGCACATGTTCTGATTATTTGTTTAATGTTTTATCATATTCTGATATCTGTTTTGCAACTTGCTGAATATTATTCTCTTATTAAGTACTCAATTACTTATTCAATTATCTTCTGTGTTCATTATTTATTTCTATGTTTATTATTTGTTGACTATTTTTTTTGCTTTCATAAATGTTTTTGAGACAAAAATCAACACAAAGATTTCAAAGCTAAATAATGAGTTTATTCAATTGAAAGTTGTTGATTACATAAGTTTCTATCCAACTTTTCACTTGGATTCTACATAACACAGCTAGTCCTAAATCTAGCTTATTTGAATCTAAGGGAAATGGAAGAGTTCACGACATTCTCTTCACTTCCTTATTGGGAAATCAATGAAAAGTGATCTCATTGATTATGAAGAGGGGTATTCTTCCTTGGGAGGAACATATGTACTCAAGAATTCCTTCCAATCAGAATCTCATTCAGATTCTGACTCAGATAAGGACTCTTGTTATTTAGCATTGGATCTCGTTTGATATTTGACTCTGACAGGAGCAGAAGTTGATGCCCTCATCTTCTGAAGTTTCTTCTTAGACTCTGGGTCTTGTTGAATCTTCACTTTCTTCTTCTTCTTCTCCTGCACTCTCTTACTTTTGATCACTTTTCTATCCTTCTCCATTGTTGATTTTTCACAATGAAATGGAAGTGTTGAGTGAAATGACAAAGTTCATGGTCCTTATATAGTAGTTTCAAAATAGACAAGTTCTTGGTTTTTACGACAAGCCATTTAATTGGAGTAGTTGTAACCACCTTGACTGCATTGAAACTCTACTTTTGACCTTTTTTTTTTCAAAATTGTCATTTAATTCTTGTCAGTTTTATCTTTTTGTTTAATGACAAAAGGGGGAGTAAGAGTTGTTATTAATTTATGAGATGCTAAACTGAAACCAAATTCCAAAATTTTATTTTTCAGTTATGTCTATATACAATATGATTTTGAGGAAAATATTAGTTGAAATTTGAACTTCTGATACATGGTACATATAAAAGAAAATTGCACTTTTCTTTCATAGGTATCAGACTTAGGGGGAGAGCTTGCAAACCTAGCCTCTGAAAGTCTAGTGTATTAGTTTAAGTTCAAAATTCAAATGAATATTTTTAAACTGATTTAATTAATCATTGCTGAACTTAGGGGGAGCTTGCAAAACTCATCAACCTAAGAGATGCTTGATAAATTTTATCAACAACCATTGTAAATTAATACTTGGTTTGTCATCAATCAAAAAGGGGGAGATTGTTGGAACAAAAGAGGTTCTGACATGACCCAATTAAGTTTTGATGATAACAAAAGTATTAATATACAATAGGGTATACTAATTATTTAATCCAAGTGTGCAGATATTCAAGTTAATTTTTATATTCATTTAAAGCACATTGGAAGCTCTGATATGGCAAAGCAAACTCTGATTCAGAACTTGAAGACATCAGAAGATGCATATGTGTTTCATCAGAGGATGCAAATTTTATTCATCAGAAGATGCATATCAGACTCTGTTAAGAGCAGTGAGAGCCGTTTTGTCAGAAGAACATTCTCTGCATCAATGATTATACTCTGACATTCCAAAGGCTGATGGAATCAATCTTATCCACAGAATAGTGACGTTTGTACTATTGTACGAACTCTTTACCTGATTTGGATAAATCTTTCTCTCCAAGATTGATCGCATACAAGGTTACCTGATTTGGATATCAAAAGTACTATCTACAGCTGGTGCAATCTCACCGTATCAAATTCAAATCAAACACGCTCCACCTTCATCTATAAATTGGAGCAAGTTTGAAGCTTTGGGATAAGATACTCGAACAATTTGAAAAGAGCTGTTACTCTGCTAAAATCATCCTAAAGCACAAAACTGCCAATACAACTTGAACTCATATTCAAAATCCAAGACTCCAGCTTCAGCTTCTGTTAATTCATTAGTTGAACCTTAGAATTTTGTATTAAGATTCTAAGTTAAGTCTTGTATCTAAAGTTGTATTTATTTTGTAACTGAACATTGATCTTTATATCAATTGTTCAGATTCTGTTTTTCTAAACTTGTGTATTGAAGTCTCTTGCCTGCGTGCTTGAGCATTAGGAAGTCTCTTGTTTGTATACTTGAGCATTGGAAGTCTCTTGCTTGTGTGCTTGAGCAATTGTAATCTTTGGTGATTATAGTGAACTCTCTTGGAAGTACAAGAGGACTGGACGTACTCTCGGTTTGTGAGAGGAACCAGTATAAAAATCTCTGTCTCTATCTTTCTCTCTTTCTCTCTACCTTCAAAGTTACTCTTAATTGTGTTTTGTTTTCTAAACCGCTGCAACCTCTGATAAGTTCTTTGTAACTTAGAAGAAATTTTTAAATTACCCAAAACACAATTCAACCTCCCCCCCCCCCCCCCTTCTTGTGTTTTTCGCACCTTCAACTTTCAACAAAAAAGACCAGTCTAACGTATCAAAGGCATTAAAAATATCTATTTTAATGGCCACATTACCACCAAAAGATTTCTTGTGAAGCAGGTTGATTGCTTCTGAGGTTAAGCAAATACAGTCCTTGATATTTCTTCCCTGAATAAACCCTCTTTGTTCCTTTGAGATGAGCGTTGGCATAATTTTTGCAAGCCTGTCCGCCAAAACCTTAGAAATGATTTTGAATTTGAAATTAGCCATGGCTATTGGCCTGAACTGATCAATTGAATCTGCATTTTGAGTCTTAGGTACCAGAATCAGGGTATTAGAGTTGAAATTGGGCATTATCCATCCGGAGGTAAAAAATTGAAGCACAACATTGACAACATCCTGATGAATGATTTCCCAATAAGTTTGATAAAAAAATGCACCATAACCATCTGGCCCAGGGGCACTGTCCTTGTTAAGGCTAAAAACTGCATTCTTGATCTCCTCATAAGAAGGTAACATGGTGAGCAAAGCATTTACACTGTCAGACACCAAGTTGGGAATAACTTCGTCAACAAGCAACTGGTCCTGCAAAGAAAAGTTAGTACAAAAAACATTTTTAAAATAATTTACAACATGGTGAGCCAGCAAGGATGTATCAGTTATCACTTCATTATTGTGTTTGAGAGATGAAATAAGATTGTTTGTGTTTTTGATCTTTGTAATTCTATGAAAAAAAAAAGCTGTATTTCTATCTCCTTTGAGGTGCCAATTAATTCTAGCCTTCTCTCTCCAGAATTCTTCTTGTCTCTCAAGAGCTTTGTCTAGACTGTACTGAGCCGACTTTTCTAAATTTAAGAGATAATCAGTGTGACCATCAATCTGAATCTGTGACTGTATACATTGAAGGTTCTTCTCAACATCTATCACTTGAGAATGAACATTACCAAAAATTTCCTTGTTCCAAATTTTTAGCTTGTCCTTCAACCTCTTGAGCTTAGTGTTTAACACATACATTGGACAACCAATTACAACACATTCCAACTAGCAGCTATAACGTCTTTACAGTTGTCATGTAAAGACCACATCTTCATAAACTTGAAGCTAGATTTAAAAGTGAGGTTATGATTGGTAAAATTGAGCAAAAGTGGATAATGATCAGACTGGTTTCTTACCAATGTTGAACAACCCAAAGTAGTACAAGCATCCATCCAATCTTGATTACATATGGCCCTATCTAATCTCCTCTCTGTGTGCCTTTCTCCTTTTCTACCATTTGACCATGTAAGGTAAGCACCGGTAGTTGGAAGGTGAATCAAAAAGTTTGTGTCAGTCCAATCTTGGAAATCAACAATAGGTTGTCTGGCAGGAACTGCAAAACCACTATGTTCTTGTGCTTCCAAAATTGTGTTAAAGTCTCCAAGGAAGCACCAAGGATGCCTATGAAGCTGAAGCAAGTTAGTTAACTTTTGCGAAAGGGGTCTTCTTCTTAAGTGATAGGTTGAAGCATAAATAAATGAAAGACAAAAGGTGGTATCATTTTCATTAATGGAAAGGGCTATTTGTTGGTCATCTATGTCAATTAATGTAGGGTTGATGTTATTTTTACAAAAACACCAGATGTTTGGAAATAGGTGATCTCTCTCATTCATAGCTACTAACTTGAGGTTTAAGCTAGTCAACCAAGTTCTGGGGAAATTCTGAAAGCACATCCAAGGTTCAGAGATAACAATAATGTCAGGATTATTACTAACTATTAACCTTTTTAAAGCCAGCCTTAAGGGGGAGTTGGCCAAACCCCTTATGTTCCAATATATGCACTTCATTTAAAAGGTTTAGAGTTTCCAACCTTTGATCTGGTATCATATGGTTTCTTAGGGGATTTGGATTTTTGAGATTTCCTCTTGTTTCTGTCAACAACAAAGGTAAAAGGAGGTTGTTGAGGCCTCTCCATGACTGGAATGTCATCTAAGTTATCTTCAAGTTCTGTCATGTTGGCCCAAGACTGCTTTAGAAACTCAACGTTCTTTTGATTAATATTTGAGGTGTTATTTTGACTTGAAATAGTTGCATCTGACCCCTTGTTGCTTGTGCTTGACATCTGAGTATCATCAACAATTTCTAAGCTTTGTGAATTTTCCTCTTCCAAAAGCTTCTGGAATTGTTCTTCACTACTCTCGTGCACCACAAGTGCCGCAAATCTATTATGGCTAACTACTGGTTGTGACTTATCAGCAGTCAATTGAACTTCTATATTAGGTGTTATGTGATCTTGTTCTTGGTCATTAGTTTTCTCAGCATGAATGTGATATTGTTATATAATATTTATTGTATGACGTAGAGAAATAGTAAAATAATTAGGAGTAAGTAATTAAATTTGGTTGAAAAATGTACCCAAAAAAAAGTGGTTGAAAATTGAAAAAGTAGCGTCTTATAAAAATGGAGAAAAAATTTTCTCAAAAAGGTCTTATATATAGGGATGGAGGACTTGGCTTCCTCGTTGAAGCACGTATAAGGCATGGTTAGTGGGTACCGACTACCACTACTAGAAAACACGTTTTTGGCAATCAATTTAGAGATCGAAAAATTTCGATTACTATAGAGACCGATTTAGAAACTGATATTTTGAACGTAAACTTAAAAATAAATTCAGTCGCTATATCGGTTGCTACATAATTATAGAGACCGAATTAGAGACCAATAATTAGCAACCATTAAATCGGTCACTTTAGAGACCAAATTAGAGACTTTTTGGTCTCTATATTAGTCGCTATAGAAACTATATTAGAGACCGATAATTAGCGTTCAACAAATTCATCGCAAATATTTATTTTTTACAAATCACTAAATTTGTTTAATCCTATATATATATATATATATATATATATTAGTACTATTTTTTTTTATTGACAAAAAAAGATATAATTTCTTGAACAAAAAGAAAAAGAAATCATACATTAAATTGAATCACACCAATTAAATTGTAACCAAATTGTAACAAAAAATCATAAAAATCCATAGATGCCTTTGTTGCATCACGCATAAACAGTATGTCTTCTTCTCCAAACCCTTTGCTCTAATTCACAGAAATCCTTCATCTCTTCCCCTCCAGACACTTTGTGCGAATGAAACCCTTTCAACGTCTTTTCTTGAATCCCTTCCATCATCTTTCTCTTGAATCGAACAAAAACCCTTTTTCTTGAATCACCGAGAACAATTGATATAGAAACTTGTCATCGTCTTCCTCCGAATCACACAAAAAAACCTTCTTCTCGAATCACATATAACTATTCACAGATAAATCCCATCGTCTTCTTGAAACCCTTCGACTCTAACAACAAACCCTAAAACAATTGTCAAATTCCCACTCAACAAAACCGAATCATATAGAGGTCGATCTCTGTCACGACTTCACAACGCTCTATCTTTGTCGAGACCTTGCTGCGGCGTTGTCAAGTTCAATTTGAAAGCGTAACTCATGGCTTTCTTCTCTCCAAGGCATTCAATCTTACTCTGTCCTCGAAGGTAGATGTCTTTGTTGGTTCATTTGTTCCCCTTTTTCAGTTTTAATAGAATACTCATTTTTGTGTTTTTATGCAAGTTGTGGGATTGAATTCAATTTAGTTTACCAAATAGAATGTTCCTTAAGTTATTGATATTGTTGTTATAAGTATTGTTTTGAATTTTGTGATGAGGAGAAATATTAGGCTTGTGAGTTTGTTAGTGTGATATAATTTTTAGTGTCATGATTTGTCTATAGGTTTTTGAGAGTTTTTGTCGTGTGTGTGTTTTCCAAGTTATTAGTTGTTTCCAATTATAAGAATGAGGTGGAAGTATGTAGAATTTTGATATATTTCTTCAATGATAGTAAAGCTAGCCAATTTCATACAAATAAAGTTTATATGATACAAGCAATGAATGTTTCATTAGTGTTCTAATTGCAGCGAAGAAGAAGCTGGTTCAAATGAGCAAGTATGGTTTGAACCTTAGGCCTGCAAAGGCAAAGAAGTAGCTACCAAGGCCTTCCATTCCACTTCCTTTTGGCTTTAATGAAGATGATGATAATGATGTCGACCAAGAAGTAGCCATCTGGTTGTTGTTATTATGAACAATGTATTTGTTTGTAGATATCATGATCTTACTTTCTGGTTTTTTGTTTTTAAGGTTAAGGAGCAGCAAAAGAAATCCTTGGATGAATATCCAACCACATTTGACTATGATGGGGTCTATGACAAAATGAAAGAGAAAGTTGCTCGTCCATTGATACAAGATCATGAAGAGAGAGGTATGGTTGCAGCTATTAGCATTCTTTTGAAAATTTCAATTAACCATTTTATTATGTTTATAGCTCAGTGTAGTATAAAGGATAATCTATGCCAAGTTTCATAATAATTATGACTCGTACGATTTGTGATATGAAGGTGTGTATTTGAATGCTTACATGATGGATCCTAGTAAAATTAATTGTATCTTTCAATTTGTTTTGCTGTTTTATTTTGTGTTATTGATTAAAAAGATGGTTTCGTTGGTTTAGAGAGGAAAGAAAGTAGTGAAAACGGTCAGGTGTCTATTCCTTTCCAATAGCTTGGTTTAACTTTATTTTTTGTTTTTACTTTCTGAAACAGGTTTTGGATATACTCATTGTATCTTATTTTGTTAATGTACTCGTTAAGGTATTTGAGTTTCCAAGGTTGAAATAACTTTATTTTAACCGGGTTTTCTCCGCTTCATGTTAACCTTTTCAATTTATTTGAAGTCTAACAGTAGAAGTGATTCGTTGAAGATATAATGTTGGCCATTCCTTCATGCTTTTATAAACGGGAAACTTTCTATGTGGGAGTTGAATCAAAGTAAGTTTTATTTACTTACTATGGTGTATGATTAAAGTTTAATCAAGACATGTATTATGTTGGCATGAAAGGTTAGCGCAAGAAAAGGGTAAAGGGTTAGTTGCAACAGGTGAATGCAGTAAGGTGCAGCAGTCTTGCCACTTTTTACTGCATTCACAGTCTTGTTGAAAAAGCGAATCAACTCTGTTCTGAAATCTTAACTCATGGGGCTGATGAATGGAAGCAGTGGCAAGGAGAGCCAGAACCAAGCAAGAAATTAATGGACTTGCTTTTACGCCTAGTTTTCCTTGTTGATATACAAGGTTTTAATTTGAAAAATTATACTCTACTGCTTTGAATTGCAATGTGGTTTTTTGCACATAATGTAAAGTTTTGTGTCTGTGTCGGACACAAGACACATCTTCAACTTGAAGTGCCATTGTATGGATTAAATATTGTTTTAATTTAAACTTACAATAATGTAAGCTTTTCTACTTTTCAGGTCTTGCCCAACTTGATGAAATTGTAGTTGATTACCAAGTTACCTCAAGAATCAAGATGCACGGAACACAATGTTCAAGATGTACTAAACATAGTGTTGAATAAGTTGTATTCACAAGTGGCTGATTCTGATGATGTCGTACACAAACCCATGTTGGTTTCATGGATGCAGTCATTATCTAATCCATGTGCAATGGTTTCATTGACTTTGAAGAAAAAAGCATTAGTTAAAATTTGTTTAATACTATGCTAAGTTAGTCTAGGTATAGATTTAATGTAATAGGCGATACTTAAAGCTTTAATTTATTTTCTATAGGAGACTTATTTTCTATAGGAGATTTATTTTCCATATAATATTTGATTAAGCATATCTTTATAAGCATATAATTTACTAATGTATATTTTGTTATATTATATATATATATATATATATATATATATATGGGCTACAATTTTTTTATTTTATAAAAATCGAAATTAGCAACCGAATTAGCGACTAATTTTTTTTAAAATTAAATAAAGTGGTCACCAAATCAGTTGCTAATAGCGTCGACAATGCGACGAACAATCTGTCTCTAAGCTGTTCTTTCAATTCAGTCTCTTACTTTGTTGCTAATATTAGTCGCTAATTCGGTCTCAAAATTCAGTTGCTAATCAGTCGCTATAAAATCAGTTGCTAATTTGGTCAATACGGATCAGCGATCAAGGTTTTTGCTACTGATTTTAATTGGTTGCTAAATCAGTCGCTAATTGAATTAGCAACTGTTTTTAATGAAAATTGGTTGCTAAATCGGTTGCTAAACGCATGTTTTCTAGTAGTGTACCTAAACTTGGACTTATATATCTTAACTCGTTTACATTTACTGACGGTCTTGCTCGCCCCGTTTAATACGCGGGCTTATGCGAGGCGGGTTAAACGGGGGGGGCCAGCCCGCATACCCCGCTCTACTCCCTATTGCACTTCTTCTAATTGGTTGCTTCTCCCTATTGTTTTCTTCTATTTGATTGCATCTCTCTATTGACGGATTCTTATGTTTGGTTTAGTTTGTATTTGTTAGGTTGGTTATTAGTTGGGTTGGTTTATTTCCAGGGTTAATTTGCAACAAGCGTAAAGCTTAGTAAACTTTAGCTTGAGAGGTAGTATTAGAAATAAAATGTTAAGTTTATATTATTAAGTATTAAGTATATTTTTCGTTTGTCAAAAAAAGAGTATATTTTTCGTTTTTTGTTTGACAAACTCTCAATGATTATCCGTTAATGCATGGTGAGTTTGAGGGGAAGTGTTAGATATATTAGACTTTTAGTATTGTGCTTTATATCTCATTAGTTTAGTAGTCTATTAGGTATTATTATAAATTCTCTTGTAATCCTTATTTTGTCAAACAATGTTATTCAGATATTATTGGAACCCTAGCCGTCGTTATTTTTCTCTTAATTTACATATCCGATTCTATCATTTTCGAGTTGTTAATTGAGATGTCTTTGTTATCACTTTTACACCTTTTGCTTTTATATAAAAAAATTAATATAATTTTTCGGTGTTCATTTGATTTTCCGTCTTGGTGTGGTGCTTACTTTTCCATCTTATTACGGTGTTTGTTTGATTGAATTCGAAGATCAACTTCAATCAACTATTGATTTACACATTGGCTAAGTTTGTCAATGATACAAATTCGTAGGCATATGTATTTTGATTACTATGATTTTATCACATTATTTGTAATGAGTTTGTTCGCAGATTTATCTTTTTTCTTTTTAGTGGTATTAAATTTGTACTTAAATATGATATATTAACTCTACCGATTTCAAAAAATGAATATATTTTATTTTAATAAAAAAAAAGTCAATAACACAACTTTTAAAAAGTGAAATATTGAACGCAATTCGGTTTACTAAAACAGTGGGAGAGAACCGCGTTGTTCTGATATACACTACAAATAAATCCAAGGACTGTTATTGAGTGAAATCATGCGACAGAAAACACGTTATACCATTTTTGCATGCATTTCCTCTTATCGTTTACTCATTTGATCGGTAGCTTGAGGTTATTTTTAAAGTCATCATATTTCAGTGTCCATTACATTTAGTGGCATATGTTATTTTCCAAACGACTTAATTAAAGGTCCATCCAAGAATATCTTTTACTTTTTTTTTCCTAACTTAATCAATTAGACTCGTGATAATATATCACTATCAGCATTAAACTCTTTGTAGAATATTATGTTACTGTTAATTAGGGATGTAAAAAAGTTAGGTCGATTTTAGGTTTTAGAAAATCTAGTAAAAAAATTGAAGGTGTTAGTGATGCACTATGTAGGGATGGGTATGGTTTGGTTTTGGAAAAAAACTAATCCGAATTGAATTAAACTGTTTTAAAAATTTATAATAATCGAACTGAACTGTTTGTCTTTAAAATTGAACTGAATCAAACTGTTAAAGTGGTTCAGTTTTATGGTTTTAAACCAAACTAGCTATAACTAATTTTTCACTAAAAAAACCAAACTATTAAACCGAATCGAACCGTTAATCATGAACCGAACCAAACTGTTTTAGTTTGGTTTCAAAATTGTTGGTTATGATTCAGTTTTTTTTGTTTGGTTCTGTTAGAATATAGAAGAAAATGAATGTGTGAGTTATCATTATGAAAAACTAACTGTACAAAGGTGTTACAAGAGAGCTTTTAGTGAGGATCTTAATCTTATCTTATCTTAATCTTAATCTTATTTTAATCTTATCTTAATCTTATCTTAATCTTATCTTATCTTAATCTTAATCTTAATCTTATCTTATCTTAATCTTAATCTTAATCTTATCTTAATCTTAATCTTAATCTTCTCTTATCTTAATCTTAATCTTAATCTTATCTTAATCTTAATCTTATCTTAATCTTATCTTAATCTTATCTTAATCTTATCTTAATCTTATCTTAATCTTATCTTATCTTAATCTTAATCTTAATCTTATCTTAATCTTAATCTTAATCTTAATCTTAATCTTAATCTTATCTTAATCTTAATCTTAATCTTAATCTTATCTTAATCTTAATCTTAATCTTAATCTTAATCTTATCTTAATCTTAATCTTAATCTTATCTTAATCTTATCTTAATCTTATCTTAATCTTATCTTAATCTTAATCTTATCTTAATCTTAATCTTAATCTTATCTTATCTTATCTTAATCTTAATCTTATCTTAATCTTAATCTTAATCTTAATTTCTTAATTATTATAAAGGGTAAATAGTGCCTCCTTTTCTAAACCCTAATTAGAATTGCCTAATTTCCCTCCAAACTCCCACTTAAATAGCATTTAAGTTACAAGAATCTGCAAAAAAAAAATAAAAACAAAAAACGCAAAAACAAAATGATTGTGGACCACAACATTTATTTTTTTGTTTCCTATGTGTTTCCTTGAAAATAGCTATAGCAGTTAAAATTTAAAGAAAAAAAAGGAAGGTATTAATGATGTATTTTCTTGGTAATATTATTCTCACTGCTCAAGGCAATTTTTTTCTTCCCACTTGCTTCTCTCTCTCACGCGTAACTCTCTCTTTACAGGAAGAAAAACTTTTTGTCTCTCTCTCTCACCACCAACTATACGTTTTTTTCTAGCCAACTCCGACCAAGCCATACAACAAAAAAAAAAACATTATTGTGATCCTCTCTTCTTCCTCAACAAAACCCTTAAACTTATTTCATGATCAGAGCATCTTTCTTTGGCGACAACGGTACCAGAAATCACTTCAGCCATGTCGGAAAACTTATTTAATGGCCACTTCGCCTTTTTCTCTTCCTCTGCTTGAGTTTCCTTTCTTCTACTACTCCGGCGGTGATGCAGCAATGATCTCCGGTTCTTTCATATTTTTGTATTTTATTTTTTCAATATGATCTACAAGATTGTCTTACATGCTTATCAAAAAACAACAAGAGGTTTTCATACTAAGTTTGATTTTTTCTTATTCAAGAGATCATTGTTCAAATATTTTCCTTGCTGGAGCTGTAGTTATTATCTAATAATTGTCTCTTCTTCCCATCGATGGACACATATCTCAAATAAAATTCTACTTTAGTTTTTACCTTCAAAACTTGATGTTGATTATTTGTTTTTCTCGATGTTTTCGTTTAATGGTTTGTGTTTGTGAAAGTGTTAGTTTTAATCAATCAATTTATTGTTTATTTTTGTAGGCATAAAGTTAAGAATTCATATTTGGATATATGAATGTGGCTTCATTGAAGGTTTATGAAGGAGGTATGCATATTATTCTTCTTCATATTGAAATAATATATTGATTTAATTAAATTATTTTTGCGGTTTCAATATCAACAAGTGAAAACTAATGATGAAGGACGGATGCATATTATTCTTCTTCATATTGAAATAATATATTGATTTAATTAAATTATTTTTGTTTTTTTTTCTTTCTACAGATAAGCTTCTTCGTTTTTTCTAATTGCTAATATTAATTTGTATATTTGTTTCATGAGCTGTGGGTTTTTTTTTTTATCTATTATATTTGTAGTTTATGATTCTACGAATGACTGTGAAATATTGGTGCAACGTTTGTGCCTTTATCTACGTGATTTTCACTATTTTAATTGCTTTATTTTATTTGCAGGGCACATGAGAGGTTGGAATTGAGACAATAGGTCATTGATGTCTATTTTATAAGTACAATTCAACCAATAATTTGTAGTTTAATGAAAATTTTCATGAATTTATTATCTCTACATTTCTAGATGCACTAGGTTCACTAAAGATTAGGCATGTTAGAAGCACTAGGTTCTGATTTTTTGCTTTTGTTTTGAGTAGGAAGAAGAAACCATGAGAAAGAAAAATCTATTAAATTTTTTGCTATAATTTTGTTTTGCTTTTCTCAAAGCTTTTAATTTTAATTCAATTGTGTTGTGTTCAAGGATGTTGTTTATCTTTGGTGTTAATAATCTATGTTTCACACTTTTCCATATACATAATATATCCTTAACGTGTTGAATTGTCGGGTATATTTAGAGGGGGAATTTTTATTATTAGTATTGAAATTACAGAGAGAACATTTGATTCAGGATGAGTGTTTTGGAAATTGAGTTCATTGGTTATTTGTTTAGATTTTAATTTTAAATGTGACAATATTAGCTTTGTTTGTAACTCTTAGTTCTTTATTTGATTCATTTGGTGTAGTTTAGATATGCTTTTTTCAAGAGCTAATTTGTTTATATACTCATTAAGTTTTCCAAAATGTTGTTGCACTTAAGTATTGGTTTTGCATTCATAAAATGTTATACAACTATACAATTTCTCTCTTATATTTTCCATTTTGTAATTTAATTTTATACAATCATTTGTCGAGTTATTTTCTCTTCTTTGGATTAAATCAGATGGTTAAATATATCTAAAATTAGTAACCATTTGTTTTGGCATATACCCATAACCATCAATATATTTTTTCCCTCACAAATAAAATATACTTAAAAAAAACACGCGAGTTACGATTTGATTTGGATTATATGAATAATCATGCAGTTTTATTTTTAAGTTAAAATATGTGTGCTTTCTTTTTTCCTCAAAGTATCACGATAAAAAAAATTTGTCTCAAAAATAGGTATTTTCTGTTGTGGGTTAAATGATAGAGATGCATGGTTTTATTTATTTATTTAAATATGTAAAGCTATATGTGCTCATACTAAAAAAACAATTTTCCTTTCACAAAAAAAAAACAAATTTCTATGATTTATCTCATGGATGGAAGTTTTTTTTTTTTTTTTATCAAGTTTGCAGAAAAACAAATTCGTATCTGTGATTTATTTATGGACTTTTTTTATTATTATTTTTAATGCATGGCTATGTGATTTTTTTTCCATGAAAAAGAATATATATATATATATATATAAAGAAATAATTCATTTTTAAAAAAAATGTTGTGCAATCTAATCATTCTGTATATAAATTATTCGTTATAGTTATAATTGTAGCATATAGATACATTCATTTTGTTTTTTCTATTTTTAATTTTTATTATAGAAATTTAAATTGTATATTTATATCACTCAATCAAATCCGTGCAATGCACGGGTCGGAGTCTAGTGTATAGTAAACTATCCTGATATGTCTGCATACTAGCTACAACTATTATGTACAAAATGTAACCAAAGTGCTTAACACAAAACATTACAGATAAGCTACTAGATTATTCCCTTAATCTATTTCTTCATTTTTCACATTATTTGACAGCTTCCCACAAGCTGAAGCTTGATATATATCAAGCAATCCCAGCATGGAAATAAACCCTTGGAATCTAGGAGCAGGCAAAGCCTTGGTCAAAAAATCTGCCAACTGTTCATTTGTGGGTATAGGCAATAACCTGAGCAAGCCTTGTTGAACTTTATCTCTGACTAGATGACAGTCATTTTCCAAATGCTTGGTTCTCTCATGAAACACAGGATTTGAGGCTATATGTAAGGCACTTTGATTATCACAGAAAATGACTGGTAACTTGCTGCACTCTATGTGTAAATCCTTCAACAAGTACTGCAACCACATCAATTCACAAGTTGCAGTTGAT
Source organism: Trifolium repens (assembly GCA_030408175.1). Taxonomy (NCBI): domain Eukaryota; kingdom Viridiplantae; phylum Streptophyta; class Magnoliopsida; order Fabales; family Fabaceae; genus Trifolium; species Trifolium repens. Next base: position 49,990,718 of record CP125850.1, on the reverse strand, counting down.
AAAGCTCTGTACTCAGCCTCTGAAGAAGATTTTGATATGGTTAGCTGCTTCTTTGCTTTCCATGAAATCAAAGAACTGCCTATGAAAAAAACAGTAACCTGATGTAGATCTCCTTGTATCCAAACAACCAGCCCAATCTGCATCTGAATATCCTAAGATTTGGATATCTGAGTTTCTATTGAACATTAATCCTCTGCCTGGATTGTGCTTTAAGTACCTAATGACCCTACATGCTGCTTTGTTGTGTGTCATTGTTGGTTTGTGCATAAACTGGCTTAGCTGCTGTGTAGCATAAGCTATATCTGGTCTAGTGTTGGTTAGATAAAGCAACTTTCCCACCAATCTTCTATAGAGACTAATATCCTCAAAAACCTTCCCATCATCATTATGAAGCTTCACTGAGGGGTCTAATGGAGTTGCAGCAGGCTTAGACCCTAGAAGTCCCGAGTCATTGAGTAAGTCAAGGCAGTACTTCCTTTGAGATATACTAATGCCTTCTTTGGAGTGTGCCACCTCAAGGCCAAGAAAGTATTTTACAGTGCCAAGGTCTTTAATTTTAAAACTTCTATCCAAAATGGATTTGATTCTCTGAATCTCTTCTAGACAAGTACCAGCCAGGATAATGTCATCAACATAAATGAGCAAAGCAGTAAAATTATTTTTATGGCTTAAAGTAAACAAAGAGTAATCAGAGTTAGATTGTTTATAACCCTCCCTAACCAGCAAGGATGTGAGTTTCTCATACCATTTTCTGCTTGCCTGCTTAAGGCCATATAGACTTTTGAGTAACTTGCAGACTTGATTGGGTTTGCCACATTGAACACCATCTGGTATACTCATGTACACATCCTCTTGCAGATCTCCATGGAGGAAGGCATTGTTTACATCAAGCTGATGCAAATACCAGCCTTTGATGGAAGCTAAGGCAAGCAAAACTCTGACAGTAGTTAACTTGGCAACAGGGGAGAATGTATCAAAATAGTCTAGACCTTCTATTTGACTATAACCCTTGGCTACTAATCTAGCCTTGTATCTTTCAATACTTCCATCAGCTTTGTGCTTAATTTTTTAGACCCACTTGCTGCCAATAGGTCTAACATTAGGTGGCATGGTCACAATCATCCAAGTACCAGTCTTAGATAAGGCCTCTAATTCAGAATTCATAGCCTTAACCCAATGTTCTGACTTACAAGCTTCAATATAGGTTTTAGGTTCTGTGTGTTGTGTGAGAGACAAAGTGAAGACACTATCGGAATCAGACAACTGAGCAACAGAATGATATGAGGAGATAGGATAGAGAGTACCTGAGGATGCAGATTGTGATGATGAATCTGAGGAGTTGCATACATAATCAGACAAGTAAGATGGCTTATGCTTCACCCTATCTGGTCTAGTATGTGGGGATTGAACTGGTGTTATATCTGTGGAGTTAGGTATGGAAATTTCTGATGGAGTATTTGTAGTTTCTGAGGTAATATTAGTATCAAGATGAGTGGTAGTATCTGAAGTAGTGTTAGTATCAGAATTTAAAAAATCAATGGATAAAGATGGAGAGTTAGTTGGGAATGTAGAAGTTGTGGTGCTGTCTGTAGGATTAGATAGTTTAGAGGGAGATATAGCTGATGGTTGTGAACTGGTGTAATAATTCCATTTAGGAATGGAAGATTGAGTGATGTATGGGAGAATATGGTCATGATGAGTCACATTTCTGGATAAGAAAATCTCTTTTGTCTGAAGATCAAAAAGAATTGTGCCCTTTACACCTTGCTTGTGACCTAAGTAAATGCATTTCCTACCTCTAGGTGACAATTTAGTTCTATTAACATGCAGGGTTGATGCATATGCAAGAGAACCAAAGACTTTAATGATGCTTAGATCAGGCAAAGTGTTAAACAAAATTTCATATGGAGATTTTCCTTGAAGAATGGGTGTATTAATTCTATTAATCAAGTAAGTAGCATGCAGTACAGCATAGGACCAAAAATATTTAGGAAGATTAGACTGAAACAATAATGCTCTTCCTACATTCAAAATATGCTGATGTTTACGTTCTACCCTACCATTTTGTTGTGGGGATTCCACACAACTGGTTTGGTGTAAAATTCCATGAGATGAATAAAAATTATGCATTAGAAATTCAGGCCCATTATCAGATCTTATAGTCTTAACAGAGTGATTGTATTGATTCTTTATCATTTTGATCAAATTAACAACATGTTGTCTAGTTTCAGCTTTACTTTTCATCAAAACAATCCAAGTATATCTACTACAATCATCTACAGCAGTCAAGAAATAAGAGTGGCCATGAATAGATTTTATTGATATAGGACCCCAAATGTCCAAATGAATTACATCAAAGTTATGTTCAGCTTTAGTAAAACTATTACTATAAGGAAGTTTCTTATGCCTAGCTAAGTGGGCAAATATCACAAACTCCTTTTTGATCAACATTGACATAAGGGAATTGAGAATGTAGACTAGCTAACCTACTGTGGGACAAATGTCCAAGCCTGAAATGCCAAATGGCTGAAAGAGGGATAGTTGGTAAGCTAGAACCATCAATGGTAGCCACATTAGCAGTCTTATTTGGCAGGTTTAGGTAGTACAAACCCTCATATTCATTAGCAGAACCAATCATCCTCAAATGCTTCTGATCCTGGATAATGCATTTTGAACCAGAAAATTGAATTAAATGATTGAGATTATGACACAATTTTGATACAGCAATCAAATTTATTGAAAATTGAGGCACATATAGAACATTTTTTATGGTGAATTCTGGTGAAAAACAAACAGTACCAGAATGCTTAGCAATGGCAAAATTTCCATTTGGTAATTTTATGTTTATAGGAGTGATTTCAATGTAAGATTGAAACCAATGTAATGATGTGCATATATGATGACTAGCTCCTGAATCTAATATCCAAGTGCCAAGATTATATGCATCAATTGAAAAACAGCTAGTACCTTTAGAAATTCCTGATGAATGATCAGGATTCTTGGAAGAACCAACCTGAATTAAGCTAGCAGTAGCAGAGCTTTATGAAAGATTAGCATTCTGAATTAAAGAAACCAATACCCCGAACTGATCTTGAGTGAAAGATTGAGCATTAGCAGATGTAGAAACCTCATTACCCCCTTCAAGAGCAGCGTTATTGGCAGATGATTTCTTCATGTGAGGTGGAACACCATGCTTCTTGAAGCAATTTTCAACCGTATGATTGTCCTTGCCGCGAAATGAACAAAGACGAGAAGGTTTGGAACCAGCATTAGAATGAGATTTACCAGATCTTGCAGCATTAACCAAGGCCTTGGAGTCATCAAGAGATGAGAAATTACCCTGTCTCTCGTGCTGAAGCACCATTGAGAAAACCTTGTTGATCGGTGGAAGAGGTTCCATTAACAGAATCTGAGATTTGACGGTTGAAAAATTGTCGTTCAATCCGGTGAGAAATCGAATCGTGTGAAGGAGAGTGTGATTGCGTCGAGCCAAACGCATAGCTTCACAAGTACATCGTTGCCGGCAAGTACACGTCGGAATAGGAAGATATAGCTCTAACTCCTCCCAAAGAATTTTGAGATCGGAATAGAATTCGGTGACGGAACGAGAATCTTGCTGCATAGCATAGATTTCTTGTTGTAACTCTGAAATTCGAATCAAATCGCCTTGAGAAAAACGCTCACGAAGCTCATTCCAGATATCAATGGCGTTTTCAAGAAAGACGACGGAGTTGGCGATGGATTCTGAAATAGAATTCAAGATCCAAGAAGAAACAAGTTGATTGCATCGATTCCAAGCACGGAATGATGGATCAAAAGCATCGGCGGGAACGGGAAGAGTTCCATCAATGAAGTCAAGCTTTATCTTAGCTCCGAGAGCAAGCTTCATCGAGCGCGACCAGGAGTGGTAATTTAAGCCGGTGAGAGGAGGAGTGACGGTGACGGAAGAGGGACCGTCGCCGGGATGAACATAGTAAGGGGAAGCAGCATCAAGCTGAGGCTCCGGTGGAGCAATGCGAGGAGGCATCGTTGGCCGGAAAAAAACGGTTACAAACGGTTACAAATCAGTTACGGTGGCGGAAGAAGGAAGAAGGATCGTAAGGCGGTGATACCATGTTAGAATATAGAAGAAAATGAATGTGTGAGTTATCATTATGAAAAACTAACTGTACAAAGGTGTTACAAGAGAGCTTATATACATTAGCTAGTGAGGATGTATAGTAAACTATCCTGATATGTCTGCATACTAGCTATAACTATTATGTACAAAATGTAACCAAAGTGCTTAACACAAAACCTTACAGATAAGCTACTAGATTATTCCCTTAATCTATTTCTTCATTTTTCACATTATTTGACAGGTTCGGTTTAATTTGGCAGTTTAGTTTGTTTTTTAGTTTTTTTGCCCACCCCACTAGTATGTCATATATATATGCTTATTCGCAGAAGGCTTAATAATTTAAAAATTTTATTAGAGTCTCGTATCAAACGTGTATATCAAATTATTCAATGAAATACTTAAATTATGAGACTTTTATCTATTGAGTTGGACTACTTATAGACTATATTAAAGTGCTCTCTTGAATACTGATAAATGAGTGAAACCGTTGAAAGGAAAGGGCTATCATCAGATCAATGCCGATAAGTGAAAGTCGTCGTGGACGTCGGCTTTTAAAGGGCATGACAATATTAATTAGCTAGAAAGTCATATTGACTAGTATTTTGGGTTGAGCTATCTTCATGTACTAAAATAAAATTGTAGTAAAATTAGTAGTAAAATGATGGATGTTGAATTCGATGGTTCCCAAGTTCTAGCCTCGGTCATACTTTTGAAGAGATTTAAATATAAATATTTTTATAAATGTTCTTTGAATCTTAAAATTTTTTGTACATCGAACTTTGACACTACTCTTTCATCCTAAATTTGATAAAAAAAATATATTGCTTTCTTATCGTAAGTCATGATATGCTATATATAAATAAAAATAAATAATCATAGGTTATATTTTCAATAACCTTAAAGTTTCCGAAGCACATTATTTGGTCACATGATTACTTACTTTCTCTGGGTCTTATGTCTCACATGAAGTTCATTATCTATGTACCTCTAATTGATACTATATTCTTTGAATCTACAGAGGAGAATGAAGTTTCCCAGAAATGACAATACCCAGCTTTATAATCAGTATTCTATATGGTCAAAGATATGCTAAATAGAATACATTGTCTTTGTGTCGAAAAAACATCACAACATTTTTAAATACAATATGTACGACATAACATAAAGTTTAAGATTATTGTTTGTGTTGTGTGAATGTCATTAGTCTAAAAAACATCATGTATTATATATGTTCAATTTCTTTTTTAATGGCAAATATATTTATGTTGAATGTGCTATGCCTGTTGGTGGGGATAACTTCAACAAAACTTATGATTCATAATCCAATCATTTAGCTTAGATACATCAACAATACAAGATTATAATCTCCATTATAGAGTAGGATTAACATTTGGAGGGTCCCTCTTTATTAAGTACGTATTTTCCTTTAAATATGGTACTATATGTAGTATTAAATTAGTTTAAGTAGAGTTTAAGTGAGTTTCATTCCACCCTTCTAAAAAAACCAACAGAATAATTATGGATCTATGAAAAATTATACAATGATTGCAATATGTGAATAAGATTTTGATACTTTTAAAGCTGGGGGCAATTTGCATCTTGTTGAAGAGGTTGAAACTTGGGTTTTTACTTTGAAGCTGTGTTTGGTTTGGACCTGAGGCCCAACCAAGATAGAAGGCCCAATTTGAAAGACAATAAGGCCCAAACAAGGCCCAATATAAATGTCGATATAAGAATCTCATCTTCTCGGCAAAGAGAAGCCCACAAGACTCGATAGAGTCACGTGTCAGGTGCAACTGACAACTATATACTCCGTGCCACAAGCCTTGTCGCAATACACGTGTGTGGGACAATTAACTAATTAACTAATTTTTCCGCTAAAACTACCGAATCGAACTACTATGTAAAGGAATAAACCATCCAAAAATGAGGTACTCTTTAATTCTGCAACTTTTTCTTATTTTTTAAATCTTTACTTATTTGAATATCAAAGTCCTTGTAGGTACTCTTCCCCCGTTACTCTTTTGTGCCTGACTTTCCTCTCAGCATTTCATTAAAGGTAACGGTTTCTCTTTTTTAATTATACGACTACTTCAAGTTCGGTTAATAAGCTCTATTATACTAGCTTAGAAAATGTGGTCTATTTTATTGCCTAATGACAATAGTAGTTGATGGCTACAATCTATAGCTTGCCTAGTTGGATCCATGTGATGGAAAAGAATTTCCCAACCCATCCTCAACAACTATTAAATGATTTCTCATGTTATCCTATTTATTTGTTTTTTATAGAAAAATTTTAGTGGTTTATTCGTTAGAGGAGAAAAAATTTGTTCGCAACATGAATCAAATTGTAGACCTCGTTTATAATACTGATATCGAGTTATTAAGCGGAGTAAGTTAATGGAAGACTTACTCCTTGAGTCAACGGATCCCTCCTCATATATATATATATATATATATGCGGAGGGATCAAATTACACCGGTGTAACATTTGACACCGGTGTAACATTTGAGTAATGTTACACCGCTCAATAACGCTTTAACAAATTCAAATTTTACAAAATTCACCGTTGGATTGAAAGTTTATATCGTATAGATCATCTATGTTGAGTTTTACAAAAATCTAAAATTGTTTGATATGTTATTGAGACACATCAAGATTAACGGTTTATGCGTTTTTATTGAATACCGTCAATCTTTATGTGTCTCAAAAACATGTCAAACGATTTTAGATTTTTGTAAAACTTATCATAGATGATCTATACGATATAAACTTTCAATCCAACGGTGGGTTTTGTAAAATTTGAATTCGTTAAAGCGTTATTGAGGGGTGTAACATTACTCAAATGTTACACCGGTGTAATTTGATCCTTCCCCTATATATATATATCATAAATAAAAATCATTTGTTTGTATCCGCTGCTCTCTGTCTAATATTTAAAGTTTCAATTGATCCGATCCAGTTGCATACATTTTTGGTATCATCGCCTGGTTAAGGTAATGAAATTTCTTGGCTAAACTTGTTGTTATGGGAAATTAAATATTTAATTAAAATCTAGTAAGTAATATAGTTCTTATGAACTAATTGTTCATTGAATCAAGCTTCAAGATCAAAGTATTGGAATGATTTTAACTATACTCGCTCTTAAGGGCATCTGTAAGGCCAGGTGAGCCGTTGTGTTATGCCGGTGAGCTTGAGTAACTTTATTAAAATCATTTCAATTTTCAAACAAACCTTGAAGTTTGGACCTTTGGACAATAGAGAATAAGAATCATGTTACTTGTCAGATTTTGGTTATGATATTTAATTAACCATAACATCTTAGCCAATCTTTATCTCTTTCCTTTTATGGATGATAATAGTCATAATATTAAAAATGAAGAACTTATGGAGTATCCTATGGATGCTGAAAAGTTAAATAAATGGATAATTCCATCCGTTCCTTCAAAACAAATTTATAAATTTGGAATTTTTGATATATCTGCAAGATTTGCAGTTAAGACTCTTGAACAAACTGTCCAAGTTTCTGGTAACCATCAGACTATAAAATTATTAACTAAAAAAGACTTAGAACCTTTTAAAGGACATAATTTTGTTCATATAGGTTTAATACAAATTGCTTTTAAACCTTTAACCTTATTAGGTTTAAATTCTAGCTTAATGGCTTATGTCAGAGACAATAGATGTAAAGATTTTAAACAATCTTTAGCTGCTGTTATTGAAACTAGTCTTTGCCATGGACCAGTTTATTTTGATGTCTCTCCCAATTTAAGTTTATCTTTAACTGACAAAAATTTGGATGATACTTTACAGCTAAATATTCATACTAATGGGTATAATTATAAACAAGGCAGTGAGGTTATCGCTGTTTGTTATAGGGTTTATTATAAAGTTTTAAATACTTTAAACCCAAGTGTAAAACAAATTAGTTTTCCTGGAACAACAACATTAGTTCAAACAAATTTGTTAACGTCTAATGTTGCTACCAATAGAATGATTAGATGGAATGAAATAACATTCCCAGACTCATGGTCTTTGAATCAGGTTATAGATCCTGAACCTGTTCTTAATAAGAACATAGATCAAATTATTCAGACATCTGAAGGAGATGTAGAGATAAAATTTAACTCTACTAGAAGTTTTAGAATACCTAGAACTTTATCTGAAAGATATCAGGAAACTGAATTCTACTCAGCTGTTTCCGCTCCTAGTAGAGCATCTACTTCTAGAATTAAAGAAGAGTTTGAAACTGTGGAAAATATTTGCATCAGTGAGAATAAAATCCCACATGGTATTTATCAGAAATCCAATGAAGGTAGAAAATCTCCTACCATATCTGAGATGAGTTTTCATCTCCAAGACAATTAGGTTTTATGGATTTAAAACCCAATAGTGCTTGGAGAAAGCTCATCAATGATGAGTTTCAACATGAAAGGTATACTAATTTTAGAAATTGGTATTTTAAAACCATTAAACCTTGGGAGTTATCCAAGTTTAAAGAGGAATTTTATAATCATTTGAACCAGACCCAAGATTATATTCCTTTTGTAAAATGGTTTACAAAGTTTTTTATAGAAAAAATGAAAAAGGAGATTATGGTTTTACAATCAAAGTCTTGGTTAACTACGGAAGGTAATATTATTACCTCTCCTTTTCCTCCTGAAAAATCTTTAACTTTGGGGAAAAATGTTGAAGCTACGGCTTACTTATCTGTTCAAAGCAAAAAGACTGATAATAATATTATCACTATTCAAGAGTTTAATTCAGTTATTAGATCTCAGAATTATACTAATAGTTTTCTAAATTGTTTAGGAAACCAATTAACTTCTATTGAGCAGGAGTTAATTAATTTGAAAAATTTATTTGAAAAACAAATCCAAAATAAAAAGGATTATGAGGTTAAAAGTACAGAGGATACGCCTCTCATACAACCTCCCATTCATATTGAAGGATTTAAAATCCAAAAGGAAACTGATGAATTTGCTAATATCTTAGATGAAAAACTTAAACAATTACGTTTAAGTGTTATCAATAATGATGAAGACTTATCAGAATCTGATAAGATTATGGATATTGAGGATATTGATCAATTAGCAACAATGTTTGCTAGTCAAGACATTAATGATAATGTCAAACCTTCTATAAACCCTATTTACACCCCTAGAGCTTTAGACAAGCATTATTACAAAAGACCTTCTCCGCAGGATTTACTCTTCGAAGAGACTGAAAATTTTCAGACTTCTTATTCAGGAAAATCCATTTATGAATGGAATATAGATGGCTTAAATGATAAGCAAATTATTGATATGATACATAGAATGATTATGTACTCTACTGTCTGTAAACAACATCAAAACACAGATAGTTCTATAGCCTCTTTTATAACAACAGGCTTTGTTGGCCAGCTTAGAGGTTGGTGGGACCATTATCTTAGTGATGTTCAAAGGAAAGAAATTCTTTCTCATAAGAAGGTTGTTAAGATAGAAGAAGAGAGTACTTCTTCTTTAACTGCCACAGCTATGACTGGGGAAGAAGATGCAGTTTATACATTGTGTTTATCTATTTTGCAGCATTTTGTAGGGACTAATATTCCTATAGCTGAGAAGCTTAATACTCTTCTCCAAAACCTTAGGTGTCCTTCTTTAACCCATTTTAGATGGTATAAGGATACTTTTTTATCCAGAGTCTTCCAATTAACAAACCCCAATTCTGTACATTGGAAATCAAAATTTATTGATGGATTACCTCACTTATTTAGTGAGAAAGTTAGACAATCCCTTAGGAATAAAAATGATGGGATTAATATAAATTATTCTGACCTAACCTATGGACAAATTATTAGTGCCTGTGTCAATGAAGGTTTAAGTTTATGCAATGACATAAAATTAAAAAACCAGCTCAAAAAGCAACATCTTACAGAAAAACACCAATTAGGAGAATTCTGTGAACAATTTGCTTTTGATCTAGGTAAGCCACCTTCTAAGGAGAAGAAAGGGAAAAAGTTACCAAAAACCTCTAGAAATTCTAGAAGTAGTAATCATACCAAACCTTTTAGAAAAAAAGGATATAGAAAGAAGAAAAGTTTAGAGGATAAACCATACAAACCCTATCCTAATAGGAAGAGGAAGGCTAAGAAATTAGGCATTACATGTCATAAATGCGGGAAAATTGGTCACTATGCTAATGAGTGCAAAACCAAGAAGGCTCTTAATAATATTGAGGATGAAGAGCTTAGAAATCAATTAGCCAAAGTTTTATTAGTAAACTCTGAATCTGAAGAATCTGATAATATATCAGAAGAAGACATGGAGTCAGTCACTAATAGTGAAACCAGTGACTCTGACAACAACGATTGTCAGTGTAATGATTTAAATTATTATAAATCCATTGTAGAGATGAATGGATTGAATGTCTTAACTTCAGAACAAGACCAAGCTTTAAAAGCTTTAGAATCTATTTCAGATAATAATCTGAAAAGAAAAATGATTTAGTTTCTTATTAAAGATAATACAAAGGAGAAATCTCCCATTATTAATGAAGCTCCTTATCAGCTTAGTGAAGTTTTATCTAGATTTCAACAAGCTAATACTAGAGAAACTCCTGTTTCTCTTGTTGATTTAAAAAGAGAAATTAACTCTTTAAAATCTGAAATTACTCAGATTAAACATGATAATATCATGATGAATCATAGGATTGGAATTCTTGAAAATAACAAGGAATTACAATTCAGTCTTGAATGTGATAAAGGTCCTAGTAATACTGCTGAGGATCAATATTTGAATATACTTCAACGAGTGACTTCTCAGAAGTGGTACACTAGGATTACTTTAATAGTAAACAAAACTTTTATTTTAAAAGATGAGATAGCCCTTATTGACAGTGGGGCAGATCTTAATGTTATTCAAGAAGGAATTATTCCAACAAAATATTTTGTTAAAACCACTCAAGGGTTAACCCAGGCCAGTGGCAGTAAACTTCAAGTTAATTTCAAACTTGAAAATGCTTATATTTGTAAAAATGATATTTGCATACCTACTCCTTTTATTTTGGTCAAAAACCTAACCCATAAAATTATTTTGGGAAATCCTTTTTTGAACATAATAATGCCTATCACTGTGGATCAAAGAGGCATTAATACTATTTTTAATAATAAGAATATTACTTTTGATTTTATTTATGATCCTCATACTACTATGATAAATGAGGTGAAAGATTTCTTAATCAAAAGAAAAGAAAAGCAAATATGTTTTTTAAAGGAAGAAGTTAATATTTTTAGTATTAAAGAGCAACTGGAAAAGGATAACATCCAACTCCAGATAAAAGGTTTAGAGAAACAATTCCACACGGAAGTTTGTAGCGATCTTCCTAATGCTTTTTGGAATAGAAAACACCATGTGGTTTCTCTTCCTTATGAAGATGACTTTAAAGAAAGTCAAATACCTACAAAGGCTAGACCTGCTCAAATGAATCAAGAATATCTTGATCTTTGTAAAAAGGAAATTGAATCCTTATTAGAAAAGAGGTTAATAAGACCTTCAAAATCTCCATGGAGTTGTACTGCTTTTTATGTCAACAAAGCAGCTGAAAAGGAACGAGGTGTTCCTAGATTAGTTATAAACTATAAACCCCTTAATAAGGTGTTAAAATGGATAAGGTATCCAATCCCTAACAAGAAAGATTTGTTAGATCGTCTCAATGATTCTTTTATATTTTCAAAATTTGATATGAAATCTGGCTATTGGCAGATTCAGATTAATGAATCTGATAGATACAAAACAGCTTTTGTGGTACCTTTTGGACACTATGAATGGAATGTGCTTCCATTTGGGTTAAAAAATGCCCCGTCTGAATTTCAAAATATTATGAATGATATTTTCAACCCTTATTCAGAATTCATTATTGTTTATATTGATGATGTTCTAGTTTTTTCCAAAACTATAGAACAACATATTAAACATTTGAAAATATTCAAAAATATTATTAGACATAATGGTTTGGTGTTATCTGCTCCTAAAATGAAAATTTTTCAGACTAAGGTTAGGTTTTTAGGTCATGAAATTGACCAAGGAACAATAGTTCCTATAAGTAGAAGTATAGAATTTGCTTCTAAATTTCCTGATGTTATTACTGATAAGACTCAATTGCAAAGATTTTTGGGTAGTCTGAATTATATTTCAGATTATTATGGTAATTTAGCTTATGATACAGCTATCTTATATAATAGGCTTAAGAAAAATCCTAAGCCATGGACTGAGGAACATACTCAGGCTATTAAGAAAATAAAAGCTAAAGTTAAATGTTTGCCTTGTCTAACTTTAGCCAATCCTAAATATTTTAAGATTGTTGAAACAGATGCCTCTAATATTGGTTATGGAGGTATTCTCAAACAAATTATTCCTGAGACTTCAAAAGAAGTTCTTGTTAGATTCACTTCTGGAAAATGGAATGAGACTCAGAGAAAATATTCTACTATTAAGAAAGAAATGCTATCTATTATTAAGTGCATTTCAAAATTTCAAAGTGATCTTTTAAATCAAAGATTTTTACTTAGAATTGATTGTAGCTCTGCTAAATCGATAATTGAAAAAGATATTAAGAATTTAGTTGCAAAACAAATTTTTGCAGGATGGCAAGCTCAATTATCTGCCTTTGATTTTGATATTCAATATATTAAAGGTGAAAATAATTCATTAGCTGATTTCCTTACTCGTGAATTTTTGCAAGGCGAATAGGAAATGTCAGGCCCCTACAGGGGTAGAGGCCGTGGCCGAGGAGGTCAGGGCAGAGGAAGGGGATTTAATATAAACCCCTCTCAAGAATCAAACATTCCTCTAATAGGGGATTGGACTACAATCGCTTATAAAAATAAGCAGAACCCTAAGAAGGAAGAAGCATCTTCTTCTAATTCACAAAATAAGTTAATAACTTATAAGGACACTGCAATCAGTGATCCAGATCAAATTATTGAATATTTGGAAAATCCAGTCACCGAGAAAATTATGTTTATAGAACATGATGACATAAGACAAGCCAATAATGATGGTTGGTCTATTAAAACAAGGTATCTTGATTCTAGGGGATATCCTGGCTTATATGGAAAATCAAGACCTAATCTTGAGATATTATTAACTGTTACAGAATCTGTAACCATAACCCATTATTACCAGGGAAATAACCCAGAAAGTTTCATAAACTTCTCTAAATGTCACATTAATAAGGTTTTGCTCCCTAGAGAATGGGGATTTAATCCTAATGGTGAAAAAGCTATAAAAATAGCTGAAGGAAAATATATTTACTTTAATTACTGGGATTATATCCAAGCTTTTTCACAAACTTTTTATTATCAAAATCCCAAGAATAAGCATTCTTGGTTTTTCTCTGTCAATCCAAATATTTTGGTTTCAGAATTACCAAATTGGTTCTTTGAATGGTGGACTAAATTTGGTCCTTCCTTGGAAATTCTACCAAAGGATATTTTAGATCTCTACAAACCTTGGTGTGATAATAACATTTTAATTTCAAAAATAGCATCAAGCAAATTGATCACAGGACAATGTCCTGCCATATTTTTTATAAAATTCCAAATTCCTTGGATTTGGAGATGGTCTTTAAACATCTCAAAAGATAGGTTTAATATTCCTATTTTAGAAAGGAGTTTTTTCTATAAATGGTGGAATAAAATGTCCCCAGAAGATGTTAAGAAAATTATTGAAGCAATTAATAAAGAGATTCAAGAGGATGAATCTAAAAAATCAAAGGTTCAAGATGCCTCACAATTTTCTCTAGATCAAATAAAGAGTTACTTTCAGAAAAAATATCCTAATGAGTCTGAAGATGAAATTATGATCAGAACTCTAGACCATATGAAGGCTCAATTTTTTAGGACTTTTCCTATTGGCAAAGAAGATGCTATGTCTACTTCGTCTCAGGGATCCATGGATATTTTGGCTGGAGAATCTCAGCCTCCTACACCAGAAGATTTCTGGGAAGGACTCATTGAAGTCATGGTTCAAGAGAAAAGGTCTCAAAGAGGAGGGAAATAATTGATTTTCTCAAAGAAGAGGGAAATAATTGATTTCCCATATCAGAATTTCCAATTATCAATAATTCTGTCGGCCACAATATGACCGAATAATTTACTTTTATAAAAGTTGTTTGTTTTTTATACGTGTTGTAATCTTTTTCTTTTCAAAAGCTAATTAGTGTGTCGATGGGGCCCATCATAGTGCACCCGGCATTATTAGTTTTTGTCGTTTGTAAACTGGTTGCTGTAGGTTTTTGGCAACTTATTTACCGGAGTAAATAGTGCTCCATTTTCTCCCTATATAAAGGGATTTTAGTTTCAGTTGAAAGGCAGAACTTGGCTTCCACACTTCCACTCTTGTAATATTCCCCACATCATAAATAAAAATCATTTGTTTGTATCCGCTGCTCTCTATCTAATATTTAAAGTTTCAATTGATCCGATCCAGTTGCATACATTTTTGCATACATTTTTGGTATCAGAGCCTGGTTAAGGTAATGAAATTTCTTGGCTAAACTTGTTGTTATGGGAAATTAAATATTTAATTAAAATCTAGTAAGTAATATAGTTCTTATGAACTAATTGTTCATTGAATCAAGCTTCAAGATCAAAGTATTGGAATGATTTTAACTATACTCGCTCTTAAGGGCATCTGTAAGGCCAGGTGAGCCGTTGTGTTATGCCGGTGAGCTTGAGTAACTTTATTAAAATCTTTTTTTTTTTTTTTTTTTTTTTTTAATATATATATATATATATATATATATATATATACTATACAATTTTCTCAAGAACTAACATACAAATATACAATGTAAAAAAATCCACTCCCCTCTTCTTTTATCAATCATTGGAAAGTCTCTTATCAATCACTCCATCACCACTTATCAAAAGTTTAGATCATTGGAAATGAGTTGAATTTTTCATATTTATTTTGAATTGCAAAAGTAATTATTTCATGTAGTCTATAGTATGATAATTTTATTCTAAAAGAAAAAAAAATGACTTTGCCATTTGAACTCTTATCATTCTATACTATAAAAAATAAGCAAGATATTTCACAGAGAGGAGAAAAGCCAAAAGTTAATTAGACAAGAAGCTGATGAAAGAAACCAAGCCAAGATGGCCATGGCAGCAGAGATTAGGTATCTGCTGCATAAATTTTGTGGACAATATGATTTATCAGCTTTCCGCAACAAATCTGTGACACCAGCAGTTGAACTTGCTGCAGCTAGTAAGAGATATGACAAAACCTGATACATCGTACAACAACTCGAATATTAATTTGGAGCATTACTGCAAAACAATAAAACTTTGAGGTCGCAGATTGCGATTGTACATACCATGTCGCCAAAAGTAATGGTGAAAATGAATCTTCGTTGTTTTGGTACATTTTTGACAAAGATAGAGTATCCATCTACAATCAGTAAGGTTGTGCTCCAGGAAATCACCAAACCCATCACCATTACCAAAAAGCTGTGGAATAACAGAAAAGATAGTCAAGACGAGATTAATTCTGTGTCTGCGACAAAATGCAACATTCAGAACTGAAAAGACATCCTTATACCAAAACATCAAAAGAAAAACATCAATTATGCGAAAACATCATGCATTTTTAACATAATCACCATGTTGAAGTGACCTTGGTAGTGAAATTGTATTAAGTAACTTGTTAGAAAAGGAAACACTGCAGTGAAGAATGATAAAACAGTACCGGCAAATTAATATGAAACTCAATTGTGCAATGCAAATATTACTGAAAACAAACTAAGACATTGCTCAAGTGGTTAATGAACTCTTTCTATGAAGAATCTTTCGGGAGAACCCGAGTTCAATTCCTGGTGGGAACAATTTTTTGCCAGACTTTACTTATCTCACGGCCAAATTCTAGATTACCAGAATGCCCCCTATAATGCTAAAATGTTTCAACTTTCTCCGGTGTTTAAGACCCCTTGGCAACAAACTAATGTGCTAATTCAATGTTATGATTCTCTTCACTAATAACTGATTTACTAATTTTCTCCAAACAAAAACCAGAACACTATGCTAATCAATGTTTATAGGATCCCTTCTTAAACTGACATAGAAGCAATTCTAATAAAATAGCAAGCATACCTGCACTATTTTGCCTATAATTAGATAAGTGTGGATCAATGTAGCACTGACACTTTATATTGAAATTGTGTTCAGTGTCCATAATATCAATGTCAGACACGGATACATGTGGTTACATTCAAGAACTTCAATTTCAAATTATTATGAAGTGTCGATGTGACGGTGGTGTCGTGCTTCATATCGTAGATTAGTACTAAAAACCCAATAAGGCTTATTTTCCCCTCAAATTTACCATCTTCTAAAAACCCTTCACTAATTTGATTTCTAAAGTATTTCTCATTGATCAATTCTACCAAACATATTCACAACAAAACAGGACCCACCATTCAATTACTAGTAACAAAAAAAGGGGTAAAGTAAAATTGAAAAAGTTTCAAACTTTACAAGAGCAATAACAAAATAAGAGATACCCAAAACATAATTTGATATGAAAATTAAGAATAAGTTAGAAACTAACCAGAAAGCAGAGTAACCATAGAAATCAACATCCAAACACATGAAGAAAAGAGAAGCAGAGGAAAAGACAGCTTGCCCCAATCTAAGAGCAAAACTTGAGCTGGTTCCTAACACCCCTGGCAACTCCTCCATTAATTCTTTTCATGATAATTCAATCCAAAAAAACATACCCATAAATAGCCTCAATGAAGAAAAAAATCAGAAAAGAAGGAACTACGTAGAGTGATGAATTTTATTATGATGATTATGAATATGTAATATAACAATAGTGGAAGAGAAACAAATGGTAAAGTTAATAATAATTAGAATTTGTTCTTTGTTGAGTTTCTTGTGAGTTTGATTGTTATGATTAGTTGATTATTAAAACAAAAGTAGGTAAGAGATATTCTCGTCCCCTCATTATGTTTCAGTGAAGAATAGGATCAGTTATTGTCGGCGCTGTATACATGAAAACATGGATCCAATCATTTTCTCAACCGTATGTACTCTCTCGTAACAAAATATTCCTAATTAGCAAAAAATTTTACTTAGTTGGTTTAGTATTGATTGACGCTAAACTTGGTAAGGAGGATTGCGGTTTAATCCCCGCAACTGCGATCGGGAGGGGGCTGAAACCATTTGATGCCAGAACTGACCCCCGAACCAGATTAAACTGGTGGCGAAAAACAAAAACAAAATTGTGCTCATAAATTTATTTTTGAGTAGAATGTACTAATAATTGTATTCAAAAGTTTATAGAAAAATTGTGTATAATATTTTGGACAAAACTTATATACTTTTCTTTAGATGCTGTTTTTACTGTGCCTCTCACAAAAAGTTAGTTACTTATATTTTCTATTTAAAAAAAATAAAAGAAAACTATTTTTTTAATAATAATAACCACCTCCATGTATCTAGCACAGTAAGAACTGTGTCTAAAGTACTGTACATAAGTTTAGTCCTAATATTTTCTTTGACTTCTTTATCACCACTATGCCCCCACACCATAGTCGGACATTGATGTGGAATGTCTACGGTAAACAATTAATGTAGTTACACACAATTTTTTATCTGAATGGTTAATATTAGATCGGATGAGTAAAATTAAAAATTGAACCTTTCGAATTAAACCAATTTAGACGGTCAATTTTAGATTGTATGGTTGAAATTAGTTACAGTGTTCTGCTGTTATAGTAGAAAATATATTTCCATCATACACCATAGACTAAAGTAATTGGGAAATTGAATTATTTTTTTGTTGTAACTACGTCATGTAACTGGGTGCTAGCAGTTCGAACAAAACAAACGGTTGAAATTGTTTTAATGTGTGAAGGTATGTTAAAATTTGGTTATTTGATCTCAAATCAACAATTGAAATCTATTACAGTGTCAAATTGTGTGGAAAGACTATAGAAGTAAATCTCATTTCAGTAATCGATACCTATTTAAGATTTCTAACCAAATTATACACTATTATATAATACGTGTGATGATGGGATTGAATCTTCTACATTAAAAATTCTTTAGATTTTTCTCCATTATTATCAATCTTCACCATCAAAATACACTAATCCATAAAAAAACTCTCATTCTCTTTTTTTTGGGTTACCATGATATTGGTACGAAGTTTCCACCACCGTTAGCGATGACTAATCTCCGTCGGGGAACCTGTGGGGCACACAAGGTGGGTTCTCCCCTCCCAACCGAATTTTCTCCATACACATGAGCCAGGAATCGAACCCCTGACCACATGCTTAAGGGGACCAAGCCCCTTACCACTTAGACCAATTCATTGTTGGTAAAACTCTCATTCTCTATCTCTTGTTTGATGGTTGTGATTTCACTTGAGAAAAATAAAAACAATTTTAATGGAGAGGATTCAAGTCTATATGACGACTATTATAAACAAAAAAATGCTTCAAATTTCAATCACTCTTATAATTAAAAAAATTAATCAAGCCTAAATTAAAGGATTTTTCTTATGATTACTATCAATGCAACATTCAATCTTTTAGATGTATAGGAGTTTTTCTTACCTGCCATTTCTTTTGGTTTGCTAACACAGTTGATTGGTCTCTTGTTATCTTTGAATTTTGTTCTTTAAGATCTTAGGATTTCTTGTGTTGTAATTGTGATGTTTTAATTGTGATGTTTTAATATACTATTATTTTATTTATTTATTTTTGTATAACAAAAATATATACTATTATTTTTTGACTTTTCAAAAAAGAAAAAGTAAAATTAATTTTTGTTTAATATAATTAATACTAGTATTCTTATTGACTTTGATGTGACTTTTCTTGAATTTTCAATTTTCATTTCTTTTTCCTTATTTAAAATATTGTACAGGCCCATACTTTTTTCCTCATATGTGAGACTTATTTTTTTTAATAAGGATCATGGTAAACAGTGCCTCCGGGCACTTATTAAGCATACCAAAAATAGAAATAAAAGATAAAATTAATATTGATAAAATAACTTTTTACATTTTTTATGCATTGAATGCACAAGTTTCAAAATATAATTTTCATATTTATATGCTTAAGTAGTGCCCCGGAGCACCGTTTATCATTTTCCTTTTTATAAAAGCATGGTTAAATCTTACGGGAACAGTCTCACAAAAAAGCAACAATATACATGTGTCCTATTTTGATTTGGTTAGAAATCCATTATCTCGGTATTTGACTGAAATCACCCCTGTCTGCCTTCGTTAAATAAAGAGGTCATATTGGTTCCTGCCTTTCTTGTTTTCTTTCCTTCCTAAAAATAAGTGTTACTCGTCCCATGAGCGTTTAGCTCAATTGATAAGACAATTGTATTATATATGTAAGGGGTCGAGGTTCGAACACTGGTCATCCACCTTAAGTGTGGAATTTCTAGCTAATAGGCTACTTGACCAAAAAAATAAAATAAGTAAATATTATCCTTTTTATAAAAGTGTATATGTATTAATTAACGGACATGCTACTGTCCAATTTATACGATGTATTTAATTACAACCGTTGATTTGAGACCGGATGGCTGGCAGCAGTAACTGCAGACACATTTATATTGCATTAAATTCATTCCCATGTATCAAAAACCTAATGGTTGGACTTGATGCAAGAATTGACCGCCAAATCAGATTAAATCGGTGGTGAAATCCAAAAATAAATAAATTGGTAGAAGTCACGTAAGGAGAATCTTTACAAATGAAAATGTCAACAAAAGGAAAGAAAAGTTCATCATGGCCAAGTTGAAAGAAGTGAAATGAGTTCGATGTGCAATAAGATCTGCACATTTATTAGCGTCACCACCGATATGATGCAATTCAAAGTTCATAATAGGATTCTTGAGAATGTAAAGGATTAGACTAAAGTAACATATGAGTAAAGTAACATATGAGTATTTATCATATTTTACCTCTCATATCCTAACCATTACACAAACTCTAATATCATATATTGTGCCTCATATTATAAGAACTAGTAAGAAGGATACTGATACCCTGCAAATTTTCAGAGTGCTGGAGTTGTCACATTTTCTGTTTTGGTATATATAATAGGCCATTGCATCAAATAAAATACAAATCTGAAGCAGTGGTTAATTATGGACCACCATTTTAAGGGATCCATGATATCATATGTAACATAAAATTGAGGATAAAATGCAATATTAGTTTTGATTGCAATATGAGAATCCAAAAACCATATTTGCAACAGCAATTGCGGCCGCAGACCAAATTTCAAAACATTGGCAATACCATGGAATTTTTTTAATTAACCTCGACATTAAAAGGATATTGATTGTAATTGAACGTCGATATAATATACAAACATGATAATCCTCTCAGCTTTTGAAAGTTGTTGAGTCAAAGGATAATGGATCAACACTCTTGAAGTTACAACAAAATAAAGCATAAGAAAGAAGCCTATAGCTATCTATGATTCAAGCTGAGCATACCAAACACCTTGGATCTTCACATCCTTTGGAGCTTTAGCACCCAAATCAGTATCAGATGGCTGAATACTCTCGAACACACCGATAACCTCACCAGTCTCGGGCTTAGTCTGAGTAACACTCAATGTGATTTTTCCTTTAGATGATGCAGCACTTTTGTTGTTTTCCTTACCAAGTTCTTCTTCATCTCCTCTTCCACCAGCTGGCAACGCAACAGCGTTGTCATAACCGGTAGATGCACCTCTTCCCTTTGGGTCCAAGAAAGAGCTTCCTCTGTATGATGGTACCAAAAACTCACCACTGAAGCTATCGGGTTTTCCTGATGCTACTAACTGCTTGATGGTGAAAAGGAACGGCACACGCTCACCACCAGGTAACTGGACGGTGACTGCAGCGTAGTCAATTCCGTCTTTCTCCTCAAATTTGACAGTTCCGTCTGATGAAACCTGGAAAGGTCCTTCAATCTCATCGAGTGTGTAGGTTAAACGTGTCATAAGTTTGGTGTTTTGGAATGTGAGTGGAGAGTTTTTGCTTACGCCTTCTGCTTTAACTGTGAATGAAGTTGGTTCGAGGCAGAATTTCTTGGCGTTGTATTTTCCTGGTTTGAAGGAGAATGCGTCTACTCCTCCATCAATGGTTGGACATTGGTTTGCTGTTCCGGTTCCTTTGACTTCCAAGTATGTTTTGCTTTGGATTTCATCGAAGGTTAACCTCTTTGGAGCACCTTCTGCACCTGCTCCCTGTATGTATTTATATTCTTATTCTTAGTCATCAACAATGAAAATCATATATATATAATGGAACAAGCAGGCAAACTAGTAAAGACTTAGCAAATTAATCGGTTATCTAATTTGGTTTTACATGGTTGAGCCATGTGCTTGAGACTTGCATAAATTAGTATCTCATTCAGGTAAGTTTGGATCCTCTCTTGTGTCTGCAATCAGAGGTCGACCGATGGATTTATCATTTATCCAACAGTTGACCTCTGGCTGGTGAGTCAGGAGAGGATCCAAGGTCAATTCGAGTTAGGTCTACATTTGGCTATGTGAGACTTGGGTTGGGACTTGGGAATTAACATCACAAACCAAACCCTTCATATTGAGTATGTGATTGTTAAACATGTTTTTAGTCTCTATAAAATTCTAACCTTTTAAGTTTAGTCCTTGTTTTCCTTTATATTTGCCTATTTCTTACTTCTTAGTCTCTAGAGAGACTAAAAGCATCCTCTCTTTTTTGAAAAGTTTTGAAAATATGGACTAAACTTCAAAGATCATGATTTTACAGGGACGAAAAACATATACCTTATAATATTATAAGATAAAATTCCATTGTAACTACTACTTCAAACCAAAGCAAACGCATTCATCACAATTAGTTAATGGAATTAAGAGGATTCTATAGTAGAACCTTAAACTTATATATCATTATAAACAAAACAGAACATTAAATTCAGCAATATATATTCATGCAAGAAACAACTAATATATAAAATAGAAAAGAAAAAGAATAGAGACAAGACAACATACAGAGACAACAAGAGCAGAGGTAGCAAGAGCAAATCCAGCAATCTTAGAAGCTTCAACACACTTATGAGCTAACTCCTTGAAATCATTCTGAAGGGAACAAGTAACCTTAGCACCATAATGTTCCAAACCAAAAGCCTTAGAAACAGATTGAGTAGACTTAAGCTGAAAACTGTTACTACGTAACTTTGTTGGTTGCATGAGAGTAGCAGCTGCTTGTAGTGAGGCAGCCATTGTTAACTAATTTTTGTTGTTCTACAAAGAAAGTAAACTATACTAGTTTTCAAGAGGTTTTTGTGTTGGTTGAGAATGTGATGGTTACAATTATTTGGTGGCTATGGTGTGAGTAAGATTGCGGATAGGATAAGGTGATCTCTCATTGGATGGTTTAAGGTAATGTTAATTGTTTTGTTGGATGCCATGTGGCAAGGTTCTTGATTCGGATAGAGATACTGTCAGATTTTTGGTGACTGGAAATCTGACCACAGATTTCTTACATTCAGGAGTAAATAAATCAAGGGGACATGGAATCACCGAATCAGTAACAAAAAGACCAGTGTTTTAAATAAAGGTTCGCGATCGTGAAAACGGTTGCGACAAAACAGTTTTGGTAGGTGTCGATACCGTTATCGTTATCACCGTTTATTTTTATTAAAGAACAAATTGTGATTAATTCACACCGCGACGACCGCAATTAGTGTCGCAACACCTGTACCGGCCGAAATCGAGAAATTTTTTATGTTACCAATACGCGACCATTTTTTAAAATCTTGAAAAAGACTTGTGTCAAGCACATTTGTACATGATAAAACACATTAACTACACTTTCAATTTTATTTTATGTATTTTTTTTTTGTCAAAACTTTTTTTTAATAGTGATAAAAACGATAAGTATTCAAATTTATGGATGTATGGAGTAGAAGAGAAGCATTATAATTTTTGTTCTCAAGACATAATGTTAAATTATTTAAGAATATAAACTTTGTATTTTAAAAAAGTTTTAAAATGTTGAGTAATTAATGTATTGGTTCTATATATATATATATATATATATATATATTTATTTATAATAATATCAATTTATTTATGTTTGATTAGCTAAAAAATTAGGGAACATGACAATTTAATTTGTACTGTGTTTGATTAATTTAAAATTGTTGTTGGAACTAGACAAAATAGGGGTCAAAGGACAGAACAAAAATTGAAATTATTTTTGTCACTTGTCTAAAATACCAAAATAACTTTTTATCTACCAAATATATCGTATAAAAAAAATTTGTTCAATACCTTAAACATTTGTCTTGTATCATTCTGTCGTATAACGTTATATTTGGTACCTATCATCTCATTTTAACTATCATTTTTCTTTCATCCATCTCTCTCAAAAAACACCAAAAACTATACTAAAGTTAACATGATTTTTTATTTCTTATATAGTCACTTAATCCTAATTTGGTTTAATGTAGAACCTTGTTTATATGCTTGGAGCAGCGTTGATATCGTTTGCCTCTACCACGCTAGTGCCGCTTTATTATCCGTGTCGTGCGTTGTTTTGTTGGAAGTTTCTGATATGGTTTTTTGTGTTTTTGGTATTACGGAATTTGGTGGGATATATTTTTGTGTGGAGAAACTCCAATTTTTGTTCTCATTCAAAATAATAGTTATATTGCTCTTTATATAGAGCTACATAAAAACAAATAATATCTTTAAATAATAAACTAATCCTATAAATTCTAAAGAAATCCTTAAGATTCTGAACATAAATATAAATCATAAACCATAATATTATTTTATTTCAAACATAAATATAAAACTATATTTAAATATAAAATCTTCCAAAAAAGATATTTAGGATTATTCTCAACACTCCTCCTTGACTGAATATCTTTTTGTTGTATTCAATCTGAGATTTAAGTTGAAAATTTATTTTCTTCCTTTGTTTTTTGTTTCTCAATCCTCCTCCTTGATCGAATATCTTTGTCTTGTATTCAATCTGATATTTGAGTTGAAAAAACCTTTTTTTGAACACTCATCTTCGATTGAATATCTTTGTGTTGTATACAACCTGAGATTCATGTTGATTTTGTTGTTGTTGTTGTTGTTCATCCACATCAATTGTTGTTGTTTTTTTTTTTCTTCTTTCTACATCTTCATATGAGACTTGAGCTTTTTTCATGTATTTGTTTTGGTTATGGGTTGTATAATACAGAAATCATCTCGCATATAACATATGAAATATGAAAGGTCATATGAGACTTGAGTTTTTTTCATTGAAACTATCTCGCATATAACATATGAAAGACCATATGAAACTTGAGCTTTTTTCATTGAAACTATCTCGCATATAACATATGAAAGGCCATATGAGACTTGAGCTTTTTTCATGTATTTGTTTTGGTTATGGGTTATATAATACATGAAACTATCTCGCATATAACATATGAAAGATGTAGGTTAAGGTTATGGTTTTTGGTTATGGGATTTTTTTTTCACATCTTCACAATAAAGATGCAGTCATGGTCATGAATTGTTGATTTCATGGTTTCTTCTTTTTCTTCGTCTTCATCTTCTTCATCAACATCTTCCATCTTCACAGGTCTGAACCTTTGCGCTCTTATACCACTGATATAGTTTTGTGTTTTTGGTATTGCGGAATTTGGTGGGATATATTTTTGTGTGGAGAAACTCCAATTTTTGTTCTCATTCAAAATAATAGTTATATTGCTCTTTATATAGAGCTACATAAAAACAAATAATATCTTTAAATAATAAACTAATCCTATAAATTCTAAAGAAATCCTTAAGATTCTAAAGATAAATATAAATCATAAACCATAATATTATTTTATTTCAAACATAAATATAAAACTATATTTAAATATAAAATCTTCCAAAAAAGATATTTAGGCATTATTCTCAACAGTTTCCCCATAGCTGGATTCATCAAGACCTACTTCAGCCTGATATTGTTCGTAAGGGCTAGGTGCATAGATACTTCATGTTGAAAGTAGTTGTCGTTCATCGTGAGAATGAGTTCGTTGGTTTTTTTTTTTTGTGCTCATGGTGTTCGACCCCACTGATTGATCATCCCTCAATCTAACTTTCGATTGGTTTCGAGTCTCTGTCTCAATAAGACTTGATTCATCAAAGGTTGATAGAGAGCCATCATATTGCCTCTATTGTGTCGGGTCTACCTCAATATTCATACCATTCCTTGATTTCAGAAGTAGTAGGTACAAGGATCGTTTCGGTGTTGACGGTCGGTTCACTAGCCTCAAGTTTTTAGGACTTCTATTTTGTCTTTTAGGATTAACTAGTAGCTTTCGAGTGGACTCACGGGGTTAGTCTATCTCCCCCAATTTTTGTGTATATATATTATTAATATAATAAGGACATATATGCAAAGAATGGGGTTGAAACAATGTTGTTCACTTTATCCAAAAAAAAATGCTATTTTAATACTCCCTCCGATCCTTTTTATAAGAAACAAAAGTGAATTTTTTTATTTTTGTCATATTTATAAGAAACTTTGAATAATTTTCAAATGTTTTAAATGTTTAATTTTACTTATATATATGCACTTATTTATTATGAGAGAGAATATTAAAAATAAGTAAGTTAGTTGAATTAAGAGTAATTAAATACGAGTATTAAAAGAAAAGAACTATTTACTTGATCTGTGTGATTTTTTCAAAGTGTTATAAAAAGGACCAGAGTCTTTTTCGTTTTATGTATTGCAACGGTTTCAAACCGCCGCAACACATATTGTGGCCGTTTGTGTAACGGTTTTCCAAACCGCCGCTATTTGAGCTACCAACGCTCAAATCTGCAACGGTTTGGCAACCGCCGGTAAAGATGCTGCAACAGTTAAAAACCGTTGCTAAACTGTCCCAAAACCGTTGCTAAACACCTTTTTTCTTGTAGTGTATGCACTTATTTATTATGAGAGAGAATATTAAAAATAAGTAAGTTAGTTGAATTAAGAGTAATTAAATACGAGTATTAAAAGAAAAGAACTATTTACTTGATCTGTGTGATTTTTTCAAAGTGTTATAAAAAGGACCAGAGGGAGTAAAATATTTGGGGACGGAGTCTTTGTCAGGTGGAGGATACCTCTCGAACCAACGAGTAGCTATACCCCTATGACACAGACATATATAGTCTACATTCAATCACTTTTATTTATTTGTTTAAATTATTACCAATGCTTACGTGTCAATGTTTTTCTTGTGTCTTGTGTTCGTATTTTAGTTGATTTTTCATAGTGCTTTTTTAGTTGTGTCTTGTGTTCGTAACTACGTCCATATATACTTTGCTTTAGGTCAAACATGAACATCTCCCCTCGATCTACAATAATATTTAGGCAATTAAGTAAGTGAATTTTATAAAGTTATACTTCGAAGTATTGATGAGGTTATGATTGCTAATGAAGTGATTGATGATGCAAAGAGATTAAAAAGAGACGCAATCCTTCTAAAGGTAGACTTCGAAAAAGCATATGATTCGGTAGACTGAAATTTTTTAGAGTTTGTAATGAGCAGGATGAATTTTCCTGTAAAATGGAGGCGATGGATTCGGGAGTGCATCAGAACAGCTACAATATCAGTGTTAATCAATGAAGCCCTTCCAATGAATTCAAGATTGAAAGGGGGTTAAAGCAGGGTGATCTGCTTTCACCTTTTTTATTCCTTACGGTTGTTGGAGGCTTTAATATTTTGATGAACAAAGCGATTGAGGATAGGGAGTTCACGGGATATGGAGTGGGGAGGGATGAAGACCTTATTATTTCTCATTTGTAATTTGCCGATGACACAATAATCATTGGAAAAATGTGTTGGTCAAACATATTCGCAATGAAAACAATACTCATACTTTTTGAACTTTTCTTAGGCCTGAAAGTTAACTTCCACAAAAGTGAGTTAAAAAGAGTTAATGTTTATCCCTCTTGGCTGAATGATGTTGTAGATGTTCTTAATTGCAAAGTTGGATGTCTCACAATGAAATACTTGGGGCTACCAATCGGGGCAGATCCTAAAAGGATTCAAACTTGGGAATCAGTTATTAATTTGGTGCGAAAAAGACTATCATCGAGGAAAAATCTATCCATATACATGGGAGATTGTCTTGTGCTTTTAAATATTGTCTTAACTGCCTTCTCAATCTACTTCTTATTGTTCTTCAAGGCGTCATCATGTATCATTTTTCTAATGGAATCCCTTTTTAAAATAATCTTGGGGGGGGTGGGGGAGACAGAAAAAAATACATTGGATTAAGGTTTTAGATAGAAAATATGGCTCTAGTTTAGAAGGACTTGTTGTGGAAGAAGAGGGAGTCAAGAAAATCAATTGGACTTGAAGGAGGATGTCGTTTCAATAGGAGAAGGATATGGTGGATGTATGTAGTCGGTTAGTGTATGGTGTGAGGGGGGCTGAGAGTGGGGGCGATTGTTGGAAGTGGAGGGAGGAATCTTATACGGTTAAGGAGACATATCACTTGTTAATTGAAAGGGAGGAGGAGGATGAGTAGTGTGAATGGGTCAGAGATGTTTGGAACCAATTAATTCCCTCAAACATGTCGATGTTAGCTTGGAGGTTGTTTCATAAGAGACTGCCGACAAAGGAGATTTTGAGGAAGAGAGGAATATGACTTAACATATCGGCTCTTTGTGTAGGTGGCAGTGGTAATCCAGAAACAGAAAAATACTTATTTTTATTACATCCTATGTTGGGTGCAATTTGGGTTCGAATTTAAGCAAAATTCTTCAGAACGTTTGCTCCCCTGAAATTTTCTTGTCTTTCCTCAATGAAAAGGAGGAGGAAAAAATAGGGTCAAAAGAAGATGTCATTTTGGAGTTTTATTGAAAATTTGCTTGTGTAGGCGGAGATCTCATTTTCCCTGAATCTTTATGTGAGGAATTACAAAAAAAAATATTCAACAAAGATCTGAATTAGGAGAGATTGGTCAGCGAGATATGAACCGAAGGTTGAATATTTACCGCGAGACATTTTACGTGCTATGTTGGGTGCAATTTGGAGAGAGATAATGAAATGGATAGGGATCCTTGTAGCTTTAGCGAAAGGGGTACCAATCCATTTAAATCTCATGAAAAATTTGGCTCCCGAAAATTTTAAACACAAAGATAGGATTAGAGTTATTTTGATTTTGGAGTTTTATTGAAAATTTGCTTGTGTAGGCGGAGATCTCATTTTCCCTGAATCTTTATGTGAGGAATTACAAAAAAAAATATTCAACAAAGATCTGAATTAGGAGAGATTGGTCAGCGAGATATGAACCGAAGGTTGAATATTTACCGCGAGACATTTTACGTGCTATGTTGGGTGCAATTTGGAGAGAGATAATGAAATGGATAGGGATCCTTGTAGCTTTAGCGAAAGGGGTACCAATCCATTTAAATCTCATGAAAAATTTGGCTCCCGAAAATTTTAAACACAAAGATAGGATTAGAGTTATTTTGATTTGTTGTTGTCTCTTTGATTTAGAAAGCAAGAAAGGATTTGATTTTTAATCATGCTGGTTTTGGTTACGAAAAGTTACTAGTGTTCTTCCACCCGTGCTAACCCACAAACTGAGGTAAAATTTAAATATTTTAATTTTATATTTTTTCTTTAGTTTGGGCTCTAAATCAATTTGGGCCTAAGAAATATGTCCAGGCCAAGCAATGTTTTTCATACATAAAATTTTGAAAATTGCTCTTTAGGCTCCCCTTGATGCTCACAGGCCCCCCAAGAATCCCAAAATACCCTCACTTTTGCACCCAGGATATTTTGGTTTGTAGGAAACGATATCGCAGAAAACCAAAATTTCATCTTCTAGGTGACAAAATTTCAAAAAATCGGCGTTTCGATAACTAGACGAAATTGTATGTTTTGTGCCCAGATGTGCGCGACAATGCAGAGCAACTACGTTTTAACATAATTTCGTCTTCTAGGTGATAAAATCCACAATTTCGTCTTGACAAAATTTCCAAAAATTGGCGTTTCAGTAACTACGAGACGAAACTACGTGTTTTGTGCCTAGATGTGCGCGACAATGCAGGCCTATTATGTATTAACATAATTTCGGTTTCTAGGTTACGAAATTTGTTTCCTTCTTTTTCTAGGATACAAATTCCTTATTTAGGGCATTTTGATCACGAAGGGGGCCTGAGAGTAATGTAGAAGAAGGGGCCTTTATTTAGGGCATTTTTGAATGGAATTTGTTCATGAAAGGAAAAAAACAATCAGTTTATACTTATAATGGGGTACTATACCACCAAAGGAAACACAAACATAATTTTTGTTAGGTAGCTTAAGGATTAACTTAATTTTACATAGCAACATCACATTGAACATAGTATTGAAGCAAAATAAGGAAATTATAACGAAACAAAGTTAAAGTAGTCGCGCTCAAGGACAATCACTGCGACGAATAAGATCAATAGTATTAGACGATTATTATTAATGCAATGTGATTAAATAAATTCCAAATTTTTAAAAACAATAAAATCATTAGATAGCAACAGCAACATTACAACTGATTCATTAGTACAGTAGGATATACCCACTAACACATAACCTAAAAAAGGCTTGATTCTTAGCCTTTTTAAAACAAAAAAGGATTTGATTTTTAGTGTATATTTGATTTTGCGGTGACAATAATTGATTTTGACAGAATTGATTCTGATCAAAATTGATTCTAAGTTAAGTGGTTTATGTTTGAATATATTCATGCAAAAGTGAATTGAACAAAAAATCAATTATAGAATAAAAAACTACAATCCAAACATACACTTAATCATGCTGGTTTTGATTGGGAAAAGTTATTGGAAGTGGAGAATTCTTATAGCTCAGGTATGAATCCCTTAGCAGCTTGGTGATTAATGACGCATTTTACAAAGACTCAATTTCTTTGGTGTATTTGTTAATCTCAACTATGCTGAGATTTTCAAGTCATCTATAACTTGGTTTCTTCAAGAGAGGTGAGCCAAACTATATAACTCAAGCCAGGGTCGGAGCCATTCATGGGTCGAGCAGGGCTATTTCAATTATTTAATTTTTATAGGTATGCAAACATTTTTTTTGTTTAATGGTATATTTTATATACATATATATATATATATATATATATATATATATATATATATATATATTAGTAATTGCAGAATAATATTAATAATTGTATGTCGTGCAATGGCAGTGAATGCAGCCCAAAATCCAAATGAGTCAAAGGCGCGAGCTGAACGTAGTACAGATTTTGACATTTTATTGTTATTTTAAACAAAAATAATACTATAAATTGCAATATGTGAGACTTGTTCATATCATAAATATAAAAAATAAATTTACGAACCCCTCAAAGAAATCGATCTAGCTCCGCCAATGACTCAAGCATGTCAATACATGAAGGTGAAAGCATAGCTATGTTAGATGCTGTGTAGGTAGCTTTTGAATGTGACTCTTAAATTTAGTTAGTGCCATCAATTCAAAAACTGGAGGTGTCTCAGAACTTGATTCCATTATTTTGATAGCATTAAGAATAGTTTGTTTTCATTGTCAAGCGGTCAATTCTTGGATTAGGCACCATTATGTTAATGATAGTAGAATTGGAGGTAAAAAGTATCTGCATTGGTGTCTATATTTTGTAATCAGTATTCTTGATAAAGTAATTTTGGCACATATTGTGCCGAATTTAATCGTTAATAAGTTTTGCATTAAAAAAAAAAACTGAATTATAACTAAGCGATGGTACACGATATGTAGTCCGTATAGTAACACTTTCTGATGGGATACACTACATCACTATCAAATGATCATGAATTATAATCAAATTTATAATACAATAAATCTACTCAATCAACGAAATCAGTTGATCCGAAATACAAAATCTTAGGATATTTAGATAAAGGGAATCTATAAATCCATCAGAATCACTTTAAAAACATTTCATTTTCTCTTTTTCTCATTCAACTTCAATTATCCAACCTGATGCAGTATTTACTTAAAAGGGTAATTTCTATAAAACGTTCACAGAAGCTAAAAATATAAATTTTGCAACACCTATTAGAATTTTATTTATTAATTCAAACTAAAAAATGTCATTTCAACACAAGATAATTAAAATTGAAAATAAGTTATAACATGGCACTCAGAATGAGTAGGAGGGTTTTTAATCACATAAAACATCATATGACAATAAATCAATCATCATAGTGCCAAAACATAACTAAAAAAATTATACTAAGAAAATAGAAAACTAAAACAAAAACATCATAGAAAAAGTGGTAATCCTCTCAGACAAATGCCTCGTTTTGTCCTCATACTTGTTTAGAATGGAAATTACATCGGACTCGTCATCATTGTAATCATCATCAAGAATACCACATATTGTTAATACTTCACACAATCAAACAAAAATTAAGAAACAAAGAGAAGAAACTGAAAAGGAGGAAACAAAAAATAAAAACAATTGATTCATAAACTAAACAGAGGAATCGGCGACAAAAACTATTTTGCGATGGAATGATGTTGAGAGTGAAACTCTGGTTCGTTTTTATAGACGAAAGTGTGTTTGTGAGAGGCGATTTAGGGTTTTGAAGTTATATTAGGGTTTCAATGGGCCTAATTGGATCGAACCTATTTGTTGTGTTTCAGGAACATTTCACCTCACACCCCATAATTATACTTCCACTCTCTAAAAACATGAAATTCCAGAGACACCCTTCATTCTTATAAATTACTCCCTCCGTTCCTTTTTGTTTGTTGTTTGAGAAAAAAAAGACCAAATTAATAAAGTGTATATTTACACTTTATTTTCCTATTATACCATTTTTTTGGAATATATTAAACTCTAATTTTAATCCACAAAAAATTCCTCTTTTTTGCACTCACTTTATATTTCCAAAAAATTAAAACCACTAAAACAATAAAAAGCGGATTGTAACAAAGCAGTTTTTTTTTCTTTTGAAAAAAAAAATCAAGAATATATAAAGAAGTTTGTTAAAAAAAAAAAACAATAAAAAGATTATACGAAGAAGTTTAGTAAAAAAAAAAAAAACAATAAAAAAATTATATAAAATTTAGTCAATAAAAAAAATTAGGATGGAGGGTATAATAGACAAAATAGACCTTAAATTATCAAAACATCAAACAATTAGAAACGAATTTTGTTTTCTAAAACAACAAACAAAAAGGAACGGAGGGAGTATTAAAAAATAGAAAATCAAACACCATTTATTTGGTTTTTTTTTTAAATTGTTTGATACACATTTTATTTTGATATGTACTAAAATTAACAATTTTTCTGTGTGTATATGCGCATATCAACACACTAAGTAAACAATACATCAACTTTGATGCCAAAAATAACAATTCTTCTGTGTGTATATGTGCAATAAAAATGAAGTTTTTAGTAACAAATTAAATCTTTGTAAAAAAAAAAAAGTTAACACTTACACATATTATTTAGATATATATATTGTTATACCATTAAAAATGGATAATTTTTATAAATCCATGTCAGCGAATATACTAGTACATATAAGAAGAAGTTAAATTAAAGAAAAAAATCGAAAAAGAAAGGAGAAGAGAGAAAGAAGATATTGCTTTCAAAAATTTATGGGTTAATAGACTTTTACTCCTGCAAAGTAGACAAGTTTTGTGTTACCCATGTAATTTATTTTTTTTGAGATTACCCCTCGCAAAATTTATTTTTTTGATTTATTAAAGAGTTGACGGCGGCTATAAGAATTATTTCATTCAAATTTAGGGTTTTTAACAATAGTAAAGTATATTTGTCAAAAAAACAAACAATAGTAAGTATATATATGGCCATATGGGCAATTGGGCTACCATATGTTTTCTTGCCATTATTGGAGGATTTCTCTTCTCACCCCCTGTAACTCTTGTTCACCCCTCTAAAATCCAATTTTACCCCTTAAATTTCGGGTTATGCGAGCAGAACTTTTTGAAAAGTTCTGGTTACGTAAGCAGAACTTTTTTTTAGTGTAAATTTTACACTAAAAATAAAGTTCGGGGAGTTTTTTATTAAAAAAAAGTTCGGCCCGCGTTTACCTAACTTTTTTCCCAGGGGCATAAAGGGAAGCACAGGGGGTGGAAAAGCAAACCGGGGGGTGGGAAAAGTTCCTCTCCCATTATTGGGCCAGTTTTTTTTATTTAATTGGGCTGATTGCTTCAATAAATAGTAAAATATAAAAATATTAATATAGAGTAGTGCCTTGTATTGCGTTGGTACTCAAAGAATAGTAATTTTATTTTATTTTCTAAGTTTATATTTTTTATTTTATGTTTTTAATATTATGAAGTCATGAATATTATATAACTTTTTTTTATATATATTTTTTTCAATCAAAAGGTGGTAGCAAAGAGCTAACCACACCAAAATATATATAACAAAGAGAAGAGAAATAAATACAAATGGAGGGGATCAAACCAAAACTTCATTAAGAAACACAAAGTCTAAATATATATTTAAAAACAGTCTGACCCGGTCCGACCAGTTAAACCTTAAATCAATAGGCTCACTGATTCAATAACAGATCCATTTTTGACAACCTTGATTCTTAGAGTCACAGAGAATTTAACTCTATATAGAAGTATGAAGTTATCTTACATACTTAAAAATTGGATATTGATGTTTCATTAACAGTGATTCTTATACATAATTTATTATATTATATAGATACCTTACAACTTAAAAGCAATCATCGAGCATATATATGCTATTTTATATATTTGAACTAATTTTGGATTCATGCACACGTGTTATATTTGAGGCAAAAGACATATATAAAGAATGACAAATGCTAATATGTGTCCCAAGGGCACATTTTAAGGTGTATTAAATTAGCTATTATCTCATTTATTACATCTAAATTAATAACTAAATTTGTTATAATGAGATGCATTAAATTAGTTATACTAAATGCATTAAATTGTTTACTTTAAGTTTTTTTAATTTAATTAAATATTTGAGTACTACTTTGACTTTTGTATTGCTAATATATTTTGAAATTTTATATTATTTATAATTTAATATTTGTTAGCAACTTTAAAAACAATAATAAATAATTAAAAGGGTAACAAACATATATATGGCAATCATGTGGATTTATCTTTTTTTTTTATCAATTCTTTTAAGCAATTCCTTACAAAAAAAATATTTTAAGTAATTAAATATAGTTGATCATAGCTTTTAACTATTAAAGCATTTAATTGTAATAATTATTAAAGATGATTATTGCTCTTTTTAAAATAAAATTAATGGAACCATAATATATTTAATGCACCTTAACATGTGCCCTTGGGGCACATGTTAGCAAGACCCATAAAGAATATGTGAAAAGAAAACATTATTCTTTAAAAACAATGACACCGCTTTTTTTTTATTCAGAATCAAACTATCGTTTTAGTCATTAATTGTTATAACAAGGAATATACTTGTATTTTAATCCCTTTGTTGTTATGCAATTTTTTATGCGTATAAAAAATAAACAAGGAAAAGGAATCATAATAAGTGGACTTTCTTTAACACTTTTCTCATAAATCGAACTTTCCTTTACAAGAGAGTAGTTATGGTGCATAAGTTTTTTCTTTATGCGCCGTGCATAAATAATGAAAATTGTTTAATGCACCCCCCAGATTGCTTAGTGCACCCCCCAATTTCTAGCGCATCCCCTAAAAATCTGGGGGTGCACTAAACAATATGAAGGGTACACTAGAAATTTGGGGGGTACACTCGTTAGTTACTAGTGTTAAACTTTTGAAGGACTAGTGTTAAATTGTTAAGTAATAAGAATCAATCAGTAACATTTATTTTTCACATGTTTTACATAATATTATGTTACCCGAGGGTCTTTATGTAGTGACAATTTCTCTCTAATTAACATGCATGGAAAATGGAAGGAACGAGGAAGTAATTATAGACCCAATTAGTTTAGAGGTTGTGTAGTATTGGCCAGCGAGACGTATATCTCGTTCGGTTGGCATGAAGACCTCACCTAGAGTAGACTCTTTTGAGCGTATTGTCCTATTGATGGCAATGTTTTCAAATAGGGTCCATAACTCTAGGAACCTTATCTAGAGGAATAGAGTCATTTTTAAGTTTAGAGGTTGTATAGTATTGATCTTCGAGACGTATATCTCACTTGGTTGGCATAAAACCTCCCCTAGAGTAGATTCTATTGAGGGTATTATGTCTAATGGTCAATTTGTTATTGATAGCAATGTTCTCATAACGGATGCACATAGTCCTTAATTAATGCGGTCAGCTGACCCCACATCTGTTTGAATAAATATGCCAAAAATTTAACATTTTGATGAAATGACCCCACTTTAAATGCTATTATATCACCCACATAGTCAAATAAAATAGTCTACAAATAAATTACTTGGAGAAGATTTTTTTAATTTGTTATCAAAAATCGAACCGAATTGTAAGAAATTGAATCGTATGGTCTTTAATTCAAAATAAATAGTATTAATTAGTTTTTTGTTTAAACACCACGCTAATGGTTCAACAAAAACTAAACTTTTCTAACTCTTTTCTAATCTATGTGTGTTCATACTTCATAATATTTCAACTTAAAATTAAGAGACTCTTGGAGAAGTGGAACCAATTTTTTTGCAATTTTTAAAATTGAGTGAAAATACATTAATCTAGTAAGTTGCTCCTTTTGTTCTTTTTATTTTTTGTCTTGTAATGTAATATTGAAACTTAAATATTTTTCCCATTTTTTTATTATGTTTCTAAACTGGTGTGTACTTGTATTAAAATCAAGTAATTAAATAATTCTATATTAACATGCTAGAAACAAAAAAATATTTTAAAAGAAAATCAACATTAGAATTTCAAGCAGTCAATGAAGCGGAAAACACACAAATCCAACAATCAGAGTCATATATTCATAGAGGTTGATTTCTAAAGAATCAAATGTGCAACTGCATGGAAGATTAACTCTTGAATGATTGTCTAATAACATGATAATGATGTCTAATATATATATATATATATTAACAATTAACAATTGTTTGATATATTAACAAAACTTTAAATTTATAATATTAGAAATATTTGGAATTTATTTGTTAATGTTTTGAATTTAAAATGGGGGGAGCTATTTTTTGGTGTGAGTGATATATTAACAAAACTTGAGGAAAGTTAATTTAATTTACTCTAAAATTTATTTATAAAAAGCCATATTTGATCGATTTTAATATTTTTTTCAATATAATATTCTTTCTTCAAAAAAAATATTTTTTTCAACATTTTAATTTTATTTTCAGTTTAACTTTTTCAGATACCGTGATCCATTAGACCCCAAATTTCTCTCTAAACAGCCATATCTTAGATCATTACTTATTGCTTGATGTTTTTGGTTTAACTTTTTCAGATGTGTATGATCCACTAGACCCTAAGGCTAACATCACAATAACTTGGGATATAATGTAGTGGATACCTGATGGTTATATTGTAAGTATATATAAATTTTCTTTTACAAAATAACACTAAAGCAAAAATTGGATTTAGATCAAATATATAGAACACTAGTTTTGTAACCAAAAGAAAAATATATAGTAATAGTAGTTTTGAAAATAAAACCAGAATTTTTTTTAAAAAAAACCCCAAAACAGGTACCCTGTAATATCCATATATCCAATTGAATATGCAGGCTATGGTTATCATGAAAAACTTTCAACAATATCGGCATATTGTTGCACCCGGCTGGTCCCTAGGATGGCCTTAGAGGCATGAAGAAGTTATTTGAAGCATGGTGGGATCCCAGGCAGCCGAGCAGGGCGACTGCTCGAAATTTGTGGGAGATATTCCGCGCTCCTGAAAAAGGGATTCCATCATTGTGGACCTTCTCTTCCTTTCGCTCCATATAGCCAACGAGTCCTCCATTGTTGCAAAGGTGGATCATGGAGCTCTTTTCTCCAAGATTTCAGCAACATTGTTGCTGGATTTGAAATTACAGTTGGTAGGGCCGGGGCATCCAAAAAAACAGTGAAACTCCCTCAACATTTCAAACTGAAAGCACCTGGACCCGGTTATAGTTGTGGGCCGGCAAAAATTGTGCAACCAACACAATTTGTTAAACCCGACGCAACGAGAGTGCTCCAAGCACACAGTAAGTTAATGAAATCCTATAATGTTTTAAGTATGTTTATGTAAAATTCCACAATCTCTTGCCAACTTCACAATCTTCAATCAACAATTTTTTTTGTAGTGACTTGGAGCGTTACGTGCACGTACTCTCAATTTTTAGCTAAGAGAAGTCCGACGTGCTGCGTTTCATTGTCGTCATTTTACAACCAAAACTTGGTTCCCTGCTCAACTTGTGTATGCGGTTGCCAGAGCAATTCATCTCAATCAGGAAACTGTATAGAGTATGTTTATTTCGCTATACTAAATTTTTCTTCTAGTTTCTAAAGTTGTAAACTTATATATTTCTTTTCTTTGCGGTTACAGTCCAAATGCACCACATTTTGACTCAATTGTTGTCGGATCACCTTTAGGGCAATGTACTAGCCACATGTGTCCAATTCAAGTTCATTGGCACATCAAAGCTAGCTACAAGGAATATTGGCGCGTAAAGGTGACTCTCACCAACTTCAACTACCATTTGAATTATTCCGACTGGAATTTGGTAGTTGAACACCCCGGCCTGAACGGTCTGAGTCAAGTATTTAGCTTCAACTATAAACCATTAATTTCTTATGGTTCAATAAGTAAGTGTTATCCTAACTTGTTTGATTCTTGTCAATAACATTATGGATGACTGCTAATGCGTATTATTGATTTTGCATACAGATGACACTGATATGTTTTTTGGTGTCAAATTTTTTAATGATATACTAAATGAAGTCGGAACGGGTGGATATGTCCAAACCGGAATTCTTCTTCAAAAGAACAAGGAAACCTTCACAATTCGGCCAAGGATGGGCATTTCCTAGAAGAGTGTTATTCAATGGCGATGAATGTATGATGCCTCGTCCTGATTCCTACCCATTCCTTCCCAGCTCTTCGCCAGCCAAGGATGGGCTTTCCTTAGGAGTGTTTACTTTCTATTTTGTAATTAATTTTCTTTATCTATTTGTGTTGTACATTATTAATTGATACAATTTGAAATGTCTTACTATTATGTATATATTGAGTAGAACCCACACCCATTAAAATAAAAATCAAGTCACACGTACACCACCTCCTTTAATGTTGGTTTTTCTTGGTTGCCTTCACATAGAGATGGGCATGCTACACACCATGATGTGTATCCAATTAAAAGTTAACAGCAATTAAAAGTTAATTAACAGCTATAATTCATTATGTTATGTCTCTCATACTTATAACTTTTAATTACATATTGTAATAGATACTTTTTTTATTTTCACAATTGACCTATTGCATTGATGACACTTGGTCATTCGAATGAGATTATCCATTTGTCTTCACAATTGATCATTGCATTAATGACACTTGATCTTTCCAATGAGATATCCATTTGTCTCTATCACAAAGGTACTAAAATTCTAGGGGCACCAATTATTTTATTTTACTTAGTGTGTGTATATGCGCACATGCACTCACATGTGCGTGCGTGCGAGCATCTGTGTCTTAAAATGAATAAATTAAATATTTTTTTTTTGGTAGAAATAAATTAAATAATTATTATAAATATATATATGAAAAACAAATAAATTTCTATACTATAATGAAAATTAAAAAACATATTAATTTCTTATTACCTTCAGATCCTTGCGCCTATGTCCCTCCGCGTCTAGCACAAGGACCAGATCCTCAACCTGTTTTCTGACACTTTGTTTTCAAGGCAATTATCAACATATTTGTTATAGAATTGATTCTTCATCGCACTAATCCACTTGTATGAATTGATTCTTCAACGCACTACTCCACTTATTAAAGTATACACTTTCCTTTCATTTCCACGCGCCACGAAAGCAACACAGCCACTCTCTTATATATATATATATATATATATATTCATTCTAATTACAAAAGCAAAAGCATGATAACAGAGCCACATCAATGTTATCTTTGGGTTTATTATGATATGATTTGTTGAAGATATTTGTTTCATAATCTTAACTTATAGACACGACCAAAAATATATATGTATGAGAAGCAATGACATGCCATATTATTACGGTGTTGCTTTCCCATGTTTGTTTTAGAATATAAATTTCTTGGATTTATGTTTGCATTTTGATAATGTTAGGATTTACCATGAAAATCAGAACCAATATCTTCTGCTTCTTGGTTCTACTTCTAGTGTTCTTCAATCCAACAGGTTTGTTTAAATTGAAACTTTTAATGAAAC
Organism: Trifolium repens; assembly: GCA_030408175.1. Taxonomy (NCBI): domain Eukaryota; kingdom Viridiplantae; phylum Streptophyta; class Magnoliopsida; order Fabales; family Fabaceae; genus Trifolium; species Trifolium repens. Next base: position 49,951,211 of record CP125850.1, on the reverse strand, counting down.
TTTAAATATGTTTTTTAATTTTCATTTATTTGTTTTTCATATATAATATATTTGTATTTTAATCCCCTTGCTGTTATGCAATTTTTTATGCGTATAAAAAATAAACAAGGAAAAGGAATTCCTTGTTATAACAATTAATGACTAAAACGATAGTTTGATTCTGAACAAAAAAAATGGTGTCATTGTTTTTAAAGAATACTGTTTTCTTTTCACATATTCTTTATATATGTCTTTTGCCTCAAATATAACACGTGTGCATGAATTCAAAAATTTGTTCAAATATATAAAATAGCCATATATATGCTCGATGATTACTTTTAAGTTGTAAGGTATCTATATAATATAATAAAGGCAAAATTACACCAATGGTCCTTTATCTTATTTATTTATAACGCTTTGGTCCTTTATCTTTTATTTGTAACATATTGGTCCTTTATCTTATTTATCTGTAACACTTTAGTCCTTTATCTTTTATTTTTCTCATATAGATCCTTTATCTTTTATAATTTGTTCATATAAACCCTTGTCTCCTTTTTTTTAATTAAAAAATACTGATATATATTTTTTAAAATATTTTATTTACTAAAAAATTAAAAATCCAAAAAAATGAAGAACACATTCATCTTCATCATTTTTCATGAATCTTCTTCATCATCTTCTTAGAATTAAAAAAATGTTTACTCAAATTTACCTCAAAATATCATAAATCTATGCTATATTTATTTTCAATCTTTTTATAAACACAAAAATCAAAACCCAAAATCCTTAATAAATCTTTTTATATGATTGCAAAGCAAATTTGGGACCTGTCATATGATTGTTGTTGTTTTTCTATCCCTGTCGTGTTGGCGCTGGTGTGTTTGATTGTTCCAGGGAATGTGTTGTTTGCTTTGTTGCCTCTCCTGTGGTTGTGTTTTGTTTGGATGCTTTTTCTCTCTCTTGGCATTTCTTGTGTCTAGAGTTGTGGCTTAATAATATTAATCATTTAAAAAAAAAGTCCACCGCCATTGTTGAGTCAATTTCTTCGATCCAAAAATTCATAGTTAAGAAACAAATTTAATAATATTTGGGATTTTAGGGTTTATTGACAATTTAGGGATTTTGATTTTGGTGTTTAAAAGATATCAGCAATTTTGATTTTGGTGTTTAAAAGATATCAGCAATTTTAGGGATTTTGATTTTGGTGTTTATTGACAATTTCCGCCCCATATAGCCAACGAGTCCTCCATTGTTGCAAAGGGGGATCGTTGAGCTCTCCTCTCCAGGATATCAGCAACAGTGTTGCTAGCTTTCAAATTACAGTTGGGAGGGCTGGGGCATCCAAAAAAACTGTGAAACTCCTTCAACATTTCAAACTGAAAGCACCTGGACCCGATTATAGTTGTGGGCCGGCAAAAATTGTTCAACCAACACAATTTGTTAATCCCGGCACAACAAGAGTGCTCCAAGCACACAGTAAGTTAACGAAATCCTATAATGTTTTAAGTATGTTTATGTAAAATTCCACAATCTCTTGCCAACTTCACAAGCTTCAATCAACAATTTTTTTTGTAGTGACATGGAGCGTTACATGCACGTATTTCAATTTTTAGCTAAGAGAAATCCGATGTGCTGCGTTTCATTGTCGTCATTTTACAACCAAAACTTGGTTCCCTGCTCAACTTGTACCTGTGGTTGCCCGAGCAATTCATCTCGACCAGGAAGCTGTATAGAGTATGTTTATTTTGCTATACTAAAATTTTCTTTTAGTTTCTAAGTTGTAAACTTATATATTTATTTTCTTTTCGGTTACAGTCCAAATGCACCACGTTTTGACTCCGCTGTTGTCAGTTCACCTTTGGTGCAATGTACTAGCCACATGTGTCATATTCGAGTTCATTGGCACATTAAAGCTAGCTACAAGGAGTATTGGCGCGTAAAGGTGACTCTCACCAACTTCAACTACCATTTGAATTATTCCGACTAGAATTTGGTAGTTCAACACCCCGGCTTGAACGGTCTGAGTCAAGTATTTAGCTTCAACTATAAACCATTAATTTCTTATGGTTCAATAAGAAAGTGTTATCCTAAATTGTTTGATTCATGTCATTAACATTATGAATGACTGCTAATGTGTATTATTGATTTTGCATACAGATTACATTGGTATGTTTTTTGGTGTCAATTTCTTTAATGATATACTAAAGGAAGCTGGACCGGGTGGATATGTCCAAACCGAAATTCTTCTTCAAAAGAATAAGGAAACCTTCACATTCGGCCAAGGATGGGCATTTCCTAGAAGAGTGTTATTCAATGGCGATGAATGTATGATGCCTCCTCCCGATTCCTACCCATTCCTTCCCAGCTCTTTGCCAGCCAAGGATGAGCCTTCCTTAGGAGTGTTTACTTTCTATTTTGTAATTAATTTCCTTTATTTATTTGTGTTGTAAATTATTAATTGATGTAATTAATTTTATTTATTTGTGTTGTAAATTATTAATTGATACATTGTGGAGAGATACATTACATTATAAAATGTGATGTGTTACACTATAGTGATTTTACAAAGATTTTTACCTCTCCTTCGCATGTACTACCTCCTTTCGCTTGTATTCCCACATATATGATGAGTTCTTTTTTGATACTCAAGAGTACTATTTGTGATCAGATTGAAAAAGCTATATATATGCAAGTTCTGGTGGGGAACACTACCAGAAAACATCACCCAATTCATCGCCCAATTCTTTTATTAAAAGTAGAATATATCATTCTCAGAGCCATAATTTTCATTTTCAAAGAGCAACGCACAATATATGAGTGAAGGCAATGGAAGAGTTACATACCTTGGCAGAGAGCAGAGCACAGTGATTGCAAAGAAAGAGGAAAGGAAGCTGAAATTGTTACCACAAACATCAAATGAGAGGAAAGTAAAATGGAAACAGGATATATAAGCGAGAAAGCGAGAGTTATGAGAATCAAGTTCAACAAATGAGGTGTAGTGAAAGCAAAGTGGAGAAAACAATTGCTTATATTCTAAAACAAACATGGGAAAGCAACATTGTAATAATATGGCATGTCATTGCTTCTCATACATATATATTTTTGGTTATGAAACAAATACCTTCAACAAATCATATCATAATTAACCAATAAAAATTGGACAACACATAGAGTAGACCAATCACAACCTTTGTAGTATATTTTCTCTCATCCGTTTTTTTTTATTTTACTTAGTGTGTATATGCGCACATGCACTCGAATGTGCGTGCATGCGTTTGTGTCTTAAAATGAATAAATTAAATAATCATTATAAATATATATATATATATATATATATATGAAAAACAAATAAATTTCTATACTATAATGAAAATTAAAAAACATATTTAAAAAATAAAAGTCAATATAAGACTCAAAAATATATTTAATAAAATGAAAAATTGTGCAAACAAAATTTCTAACCATATAGTGGAGAATAAAGTGATAATAAGTGGAGAATAAAGTTCTCTATCTATACCATATGCTATGCATGCATCTGCATGAATCTCGGTGCACTCCTTTTGCAAACTGATATAATATTACAACTTGATTAGTAGGGATCAAACTCTTAATCTAAGTCATTCAAATGTATTTATAATATATAAAAATAGTTTTTTAATTAATAAAATATTTTTAAATAATTAGAACTGTGATTTTTTAATTTATCATTGTATCTATTTCCAATTTTTAGTATATTATATTTAAATTAATTTAGAAATTAACTTTTATTTATATTTTTTAATATTTTGTTTTGTATAAATTTAAATATTGAAAATGATACATTGCATTGTTATTTATATAAGGTGGTTTTTAAGTGGTGGTTTTTATAAATGGATATAGTTTGGTTTGGTTTATGACAATGAACACCCCTAATGAAAGGTACACGAGAGAGGGAGATGCACAAAGAATTCTCTTTGTTGTGTTTGCTTAAGTGCAAAGACTTGTAATTGGAATGAATATATATATATATATATATATATATATATATATATATATATATATATATATATATATATATACATAAAAGAGAGTGGCTGTGTTGCTTTTCCTGGCGCGTGGAAATGAAAGGAAAGTGTATATTTTAATAAGTGGAGTAGTACGATAAAGAATCAATTCATACAAGTGGATTAGGGCCTCGTTTTATTAAGCTTTAAAAAAAAATTGTAGACATTTTAGAAAAAATTAAAACTACTTTGTGTTTGTTTACAATCAATTTTTTTTTTTAAATAGAAAGTTCATAGCTTAGGTTTTTTAGTTTTAAAAAAAATAGATTCTTGAAAAGCTACTAGAAATAGGTTTTTATTTTGGGGTTAAAAATGATTTATTTTAAGAAAATGATTTTTAAAAAAATCTATAACAAATATGTTGATAATTGCCTTGAAAACAAAGTGTCAGAAAACAGGTTGAGGATCTGGTCCATGCGCTAGACACAGAGGGACATAGACGCAGGGATCTGAAGGTTTGGTTACTATTTTGTTCGTGATTATTATTTTCAATTCTCGCTCGATTTGAGACAAATATATCAGCTAGTATGTATCAGCTAGTAGTAAGTTAAATCTTTCTTTTAGAAATTTTGGACATAAAGACTTTATACATGCAATGCATCAGTATGTATTAGCTAGTAGTAAGTTAAATCTTTTTGACTATATTTTCTTAAAATAAATTGAACCAGAGTACAATGGATCGAAACTTTATTTAAAATAAGTTTAAGCTTAAGTTTGGAAATCAATAGTTTGAATCAAATATTTGTTAGACATTATATGAGCTCAAGGTTCATGACTATGAGTTTCAACATGATTATCCCTTCAAATCAAGTGTATCAAAGCTTTGTTTTCTTTTAGAAATCAATTCTAGACACAACTATTCCTAATAAAAAGACTTGAATTAAAGCAAAACAAGAGTAATGGCTTTTCATCTTTCTTGGAGAACATGATCATGAAGAGAATTAGAGAAAGGCCTTGTTACTACCTAACAAATATCCACAGACAAAAGAAGAAAATAAAACATTGGTTTAACTACTAAATTTTAAAGAGAAACTAAATAAAATACAAGTAATATAAGAAGAATGAAAAGAAAGAAGAGTTTGATCACTTACTTTTTAATTCCTAGTTTCTTGAGAGTGATTGTTGTGTGAAAGAAAATGATTTTTCCTTATAAACATAAGTCTTGTGGGTTGGTTTAATTCTAACTTTGAATTTGTTGTCTCTTATGTATATGTTCAATCATTGGAATATTTTGATAGTCGTCGCCTGATAGGACATTCTTGGTCCCCTGACCTTGATGATTCAGCCGACACTGTTGGTGATTCTGTATGCAATTAACATCGATTTTTTCTTAGAGATAGGGAAAGCGGAACTACAATTCAAAGGCACCATTTATAGGTGAAATACCAATGAAAAAGTAAAAAACAGACATAATTTATTCATTTTAAGACACAAACGCACGCACGCACATGTGAGTGCATGTGCACATATAAACACACTAAGTAAAATAAAATAATTGGTGCCCCTAGAATTTTAGTACCTTATGCGGTCGCTCCTCTAAAACACCCTTTGGAACGCTCGTGTCACCGAATTTCTAACTCACCTAATGTTGTACTCATACCCGAGAATAGTAATGTTTGCTCCAAAATCAATGATTTGTTGGTTAAATTATTCTTAAATTGTAGGTTTTGTTCAAACAAAACGTTGAACGGCAAGTGATTATCAAAAAGTGATTCTCTACAACTATCTTTTATCTAGAATATCCTCTCTGTGCAAATGCAATGCAACCCACTAACTAAAGGCAACCCACTAACTAAAGTAGAACACAATAGTTTATGCAGTGACAGAGGGTAAACAAAACAAATCATAATCTTAAGAAGTAAATGAAGGTGAAATCAAGATAATAGCCATGCCACCAAAGAAACAGAAAATGAAGAGCAACAATTACTCTGATTAGGATGAGGTTGAGAGCATTTCTTACTTTGATATGATTTTTCCTTATAAACATAAGTCTTGTGGGTTGGTTTAATTCTAACTTTGAACTTGTTGTCTCTTATGTATATGTTCAGTTATTGGAATATTTTGATAGTCGCCGCCTGATAGGACATTCTTGGTCCCCTGACCTTGATGATTCGACCGACACTGTTGGTGATTCTGTATGCAATTAACATCGATTTTTTCTTAGATTTTTGTACAATTTTTTGCCAATCATAATATATGAGTTCTCCTTTTATAACATTGAAGAGAGTAACTATGTATATCCATTATGATATTTTGGTACAGGTAGATCAAGTTTCAGAAGGCTCAGATCAACTAGTATCAGTTGCTCATCTTCTCACAGTGGAACCAAAGTTGGAACATAAATAGGCTGAAAATGTAACAGTGGTTATACCAAATATGTTGGAAGAAGAAGGTGAACCTGAATCAAATATAAACAATTTTGTGTGTTTCCTTGCGTTGCAGCCCCAATAATCAGATGAGTTTTGGAAATAATGGTGTTAATGAATTTGGATATGGAGCTGGTCAAATTGACCTAGTCAAGGCTCTGAATCCTAATGTTTTGTCATTCACTTCATTGGATGAAGCGAATAATTTTGTTTTCATTGTAGATGGTGCAATGGAGAAAGCATTTATGTTAGCGTCTTTGATTTGGGATTGTGGGGATTTTAAAGTGAGAAGTCTGGTTGTTGTGTATGATGCACGTGAAGAGCAAGATCTAGTTCCCATGTGGCCTTTTTAACCGGAAGAGCAAGACCAAAGTGAAACTTATTTTCTTTAAGGGACCAAAGTGAAACCAAAAAAGTCTTTAAGGGACCTGCAGACTAATTAAGCCTATTTTTTTTATCTCAGTTTGGTGGTCTCTATAACCTTGCTTTATTTTGGATTATATGTTAGAATATTTTCTAATATTTTGTGGGCTACAATCAATTGTGGGTTTTGATTTTAATAAAAACGGGTTGATGTTGTTTTGATCCTTTTGATGATGCTTAAGCCCAATAATTGTGATCAGTAATAATGGACTTTGAACACTAATTTTGATTTGTGTAGAAACAAAGTGTAGGCCCAACTTCAAGTGTACATGATGGGTAGCATGGCTAGGGTTGTTATCTTATAAATAGATAGGCTAGGTCCACTTTGCCGTCACGTAATCATTCGAGCAATACGCTGAAACGTCACGTAATCATACGAGCAATTCGTCGTAATAAGCTTGTCTGAGGTTTGCCCCATTGATAACCCCAGATCTGTAGAATGTGATCAGGCAGAGGAAGACCTTGTCTAACAGATCGGTGAGTTCCGATATTACCTATTCTGATAAACATAATTGTTGATTGATGAGTAAGTGTGTTCTAATTTCATAAAATATATCGATCTCTAATTTTTAATTCTTACGTGTGGTATTAGAGCCTATTATTATATGATTTAGAACCCTAATTTTTTTTTGGATGAAATTCTTAATCGGTTCTGATTACACATGAATAAAAGGAAGACAGGCAACAAGCTGCGCCGCTAAACCTTTTTGTATGGAAAAACCCAATCTCTGAAAAACTACATTCATAGACATAGACGACATGACATTACTATGCATGACTTTTTGAATCCTTTTTAGAAGGTCTACCACCTCTAGTGCTAAAAAGCCAAAAGTGTCAAATGCAAACTGTATAAAAATGCGTTGATTGTCAGAGCACACTTTCTCATGTTTGACCATTTTGCTTGAAGCAGCTTTGAGGGTTGTCCGTCCCACTATAAAATCTCCAACCCCTAGTCCCACTAGTGGGGAAACTCCACTCAAGTCCACACAAACATGTTTCCCTCCTACCCATCCATATACCAGAACATCTGCAGGACGAAGTGTCGATCTCCCTTCTTGTGGGTCCGTCAAGAAGTTCACTGGTGCTTCTTTCGTCACAGAAATTCCCGCACGTCCAAAAATATCAAAAAGCACATCTCTGACCAAGTCATGCCTATATTTGAGACCTGGAAGCTCCCAACAATGGGATGCATGCTCCCCAAAGGTGTCAAGGCATGTTTTATGACAAATAGGGCAAACTTCATCCTTAGGAAATAGCGGAATCATAAGGCAGTACCTAAGGATTGTACGATACTCTAATGAGGACATGTGTTGGCCTAACCCGTCGATGGGGATAGCTAGGAGGAAATATTGAGCATGTGCTGCTTTCAAGCACCCAAAAACAGCTTTTTGCCTGGTGGTCATTTCAAAATCAACTTTCATGTCTTGAAATTTTTTACCAAAAAGGGCATTCGCCAAAACATGTTGATCTTCCATGCCTTGCAGGCAAAATTGCTAAAGTCACAAATCGAAATCGTATCATGAAACCCGTCCAAAGCATTGTCGAAATCAGAGTCCATACCACATACTCCGCTATCTCTTAATATGTGATCTTGCAAAACCCAAGATTGGGCCTTGGAAGCCACAAAGGCATATAAGGTAGCCTCTACTGCTGAATACAAACTCTGCCCCCCGAACTTAATGGGTAAAGGAGCATTTCTCCATTCAAGGTCTCCAAAAAACGGACCTCCCCCAACCACGATGTCTTCAACCGCCACTCGCAACTCTTTATCAAATAAAACAGCTGCCTCTTTCATGTGAGTTGGTTGACTTGTTCGGAGGACGAAAAAAAGTTTGGTGATGCTCATACATGATCGAAGTAAAAGAAGCTCACTATGGGGATCTTTTATTTGAGGAAGAAGATGCATTAACTTGACAGCCCTGACAACTCTTTTCTTGGCCACTTCCTCAATGAAACCTTTATCTCGGCTAACAGCCCCTGCAAGCAATTTCACCCCAAACAACGATCTCCCAATGTCTGAAGGAAACAACCCTTTACAGAGTTTTCTTCCATCACAAGAAGGCCAAACGATCTCTGTTTTACGAATATTCAACGGAATCCCCTATAATAAACCCATCGTCAAGATACCAAGCATGAAAAAGAAGCTTGCAGTTGTCTCTGATCTAATGAATGAGAGGGTGTAACACAAGAGCAAAAAAGAGTGGTCCTAACGGGACGCCTTGTTGCACACCCGTGGCTGCCATAATGTGTCCATCCCCAAGGTACAACCTCGCCGACCTGTCAACCATGTTGAAAGCATTCGAGACGTCTGCTATGAGCATGACCAAATAACCATCTTCATACCGCTGACTCATCACCCTGTGGCACTATGCAAAATAGCCTCTGCTCCACCTGATACTTCAACCCCATATTGAAAATCATTGAGATATTTAGCCGCATCTTTCCCGACTCCTTTCATAGCGACTTTGGATACCAGTCGCCTCCAAATAGTACCTACTGCAATAGGTCGGATCCCACCACCAGGCTTTAGTAGCGGAGTTAAGGGTGCAGAAGCCACAAACTCTGACAAACTAATTGGGCATCTCCCTCCAAGCCATAAATTAACCACCGGAGTGATAACATCTAATAAGTTATTAAATAAAAAATAAATAAAAAATTCTGATTGAATCAAAACTCTGTTGAAAGAATTGTTTAAATTATGCCAAGCCGTGTTGACGCCATTTTTATTCATATGAATCCTTATATTGAATTTTGTTGTTGTTTGTTAATTTCACGATTCATGAACCACACATGCTGCATTCCAAATTAACGTTTATGGAGTTTTATATGTCATTCTTCCTGATTAAGAGTCATCAATAGTGAATCATCAGAATCAGTCATGTTTCAATGTTGGAAAAATAATTTTCCGGCTAATTTCGTTTTCTTGGCACGTAGATGAATTTCATGATTTGGGGTTTATGTTTCCAATTTTGTTGAAAACAAACAAATTTGATTTGGGGTTTATAATCGTATGATGGATGAGAATGTGAATTGATATCATTCTAGCAATCATATATTTGAAAAACCATAAAGATTCGATTTTTGATACCTTTTGTTACATCATTCAATCTATTTAATTTTAGCTTTATGATTTTAGGAATGGTGTTTGTAAATCCTGATAAATGACAAATTATTGGAACATCTTTTATTTTGTGTATTGGGAGGATGTCGAGAGTTTCTCCTTATATTATGTGTTAATAAGGGACATGATTTGATTTTATTCCATAATAAGTCGATTCAATAAAATAAATGAATTGTCGTGTGTGTCGCACTTGAGTTCAATTTTGGTTGGTACCATTGTTGTTCTCCCATTTGATTGCTTAGAGATTGATTTTTTTTTTTTCACAAAAAAAGTTAATTTGGTTAATTTTTGTTTTCACCACCGGTTGAATCTGGTTCGGGGGTCAGTTCTGGCATCAGGTAGTTCCAGCCCCCTCCCGATCGCAGTTATGGGGATCGAACCGTGGTCCTCCCTACCAAGTTCAGCGCCAATCACCACTGAACCAATTAACGATTGGTAATTTGGTTAATTTCATATGTGAACTATATGATATATCATGCGATTGAATTTGTTCGGTTTTAAAGGATGTGATAATTTGTAGCAATATTTGAATTCAGATATGAGGATATCATAATAACATATTTATTTATTCCTTAATTGGAGGAAATCGGAAGCTAATTTTGTATGGAATTCATTTTAATCCCTTGAATATTTGATTGCATAATTATGTGATAATGTTGTTTTAGTAGCTCCACAAATATTACTTCCGTTTAATTTTGCTGCAAATTGACAAACTATAAAGATGCTTTATTTGAAAAGGAAATTATGTGTGATTATAGTACTTTATGGTTCAAGAGATTGGATTTTTCTACAAGAATATTTTTTTTTGAATTCAGCAAAATTTATTAGGCAACCAACAGCACAAGAAGTACTAGAAGGTGCAAAGAAAAAGATCCATACATCAAGAGTTACAAAAAGGCCAAAGGCACAAACACCATTTGATTGTTTATGTTCTTGGTTTTTGGAAATGAGATTATTTTGTGAAATCTTTAGATATTTGGTGTTAATTGAATATGAGAATTTTACAGATTTGAGCTTAAAATGTTATTTGTGAAAATTTCCTTTAATAGTAATACTATTGTAAGACATTTTGTTAAAGTGTTATAATTATGAAGTTATTTTAGGCTCAATTTTCTTAATTATTACACCAAAGATTATGAAATGCTTAAAGACTATCTCCAAGCATTAAGTTATTTTCATTAAGTTTCACGCAAGAATATAAGTAGAAATTCCAAATATTCCAATTTGATTAGGGTATTAGCTTTTTCACTCCAACATTCCAAACAGGTACTCCATTCGTGCCAATTTAATTGACACAGTTGACTGTTTCACGCATGTCGATACATAACTTTGATGATTAATATTTTTAATTGTATAATAGTAAAATTATTAAAATTTGATATTTGAAAAATACTGATCGAGACGAATCAAACAACATTTTATATGTTAATATTTATTTTTGTTTATTAGTAGAAAAATAAGGTCAAAACAACATGTGTGAATAGTTCACAACGGTCAACTGTGTCAATTAAATTGAGATAGAGGGAGGGAGTAATAAGGAAAATATTTGCATGCGAGAACAATATTTTGTTCACCTAATGTAAAACTTTCACTATTGTTCTTTGAGGATGAAATTACAATAAACTCTGCATTGACATATTGTCTAAAAAAATATTTGAAGTCATTCAGACTCCACTTTCCATAAAATTTATTTTCCAAAAAGATTTCATATTATTACCGGCTACTATTATACTATATGGCAAATGTGTTTATAATCAATGGATGAGCAATGCCCAAATAGGATAAACTATGAGGAAGATGATGCCAAGAGTGTTAGATATTCCATGTCTTTGTGTGAAAGAATTTCTGAATCCACCAGTGGCTCTAATATGTTCTTGTAGTAAGTAACAACCAATGAAAAGATCAATTGCTACTCCAATCCAATTGTTCCTAAACTTTATAGCAAACAAATCAGGTGCTACTGTCAAAAGAAGGATCATTGATCCTGGCATTTCCAATGAGTCTGCAGAGATTAATTTGTGTATGATCAATACTGATATTTTTCGCGAAATTATTGTTCACGAATATCACGAAATATACATAGGATGTGTGAGTTAGAAATCAAATCAATTAAATTAGGACATGTCATATTCGCGAATTTCGTACTAACAACCTTAAATATTGTTATACACATGTAGCTTTTTAAAATTAATTAAAACATGTACCCGGAAAATGTTTATTGAAGAAAAGTCTGAGCACGACGGCAACAAAAGCAATCCATTTTCCAAATTCTCCTCTGAATAATAATAAAAATGAAATTTACACTCAAGATCAATGTAAAATCAAAATGCGAAAGAAAATGAAAATCTGGATTTGAAAAGCAAAAGAGAAGATTACCTGAAAAAATTAAACAAGGACCCGGGAAAACTGAAGAATATGTAAGGTACTAATAATGAAGTTAGCATATTGGTTCTCCAGTTTGTGCGATCGAGTATGAGTAAATAGCTGTAATGGACATTTTCTTATGTAGTCAGTTTAATTAATTCAAAATATGCGATTAAGTCGATCATTAGGTAAACAACTTATTTGTATACTACATATAGATCAGGGTCGTCCCAATACTTATTGAGGCGTAAAGCTAGTTGATTCTTGCTTTCGAAACAAAGAAATGTATTGGTGAATAATAATTCGAAAATTTGATCTTACATTGCAGCAAAGGAAGCAATCCATCTAAGGAAAGACATGCCAATCCCTTTTCCTCCTACCATAGTTGCATCATTGAAGAGTTTTTTAGCTACAATCTTGAGCTCATTTAAATCGGAATCGATTAAATTAGCCACAACGGGATCCGTTTTCATAGCCAAATAGTTCATTAACGTTCTACCCATTTTGCTCAAGATTTCTTTCCAAAACTTGAAAATGAGTTATATCAGTATGCGATATATCGATACGAAAACGAAAATAGATATTGATACAAAAACAATGTGTAGTTAGTACACAATAGAAAAATCTGCTAAGGGAGACACAATAATGTACTAAGTGTTGATTTTTTTTTTTTTTTTTAATCTTTATAGAGAACTAAGTAGTGAAAAAGAGTAGATTATATGAGTTTTAAATATGGTATTTGATAAATCATGTGAAGGGTCCTAATTCAATGTGTCATCAACCAATGGTTAAGGAATAAAACAATGCGAACTTTCAGATCCTTCTTTAGTATGTTATTTCCACATGTTTTCTGGACTTTGACCCTTTCCTGTGATGCATGTCCATTTCAACCCCTAATTCCATGGTCTTGTGTGAAGTGGCAGGGCACCCATGCATACACCATAACACCACATTGTCATACAGTCATATAACAATAATAATAAAAAATAAAAAATATTGCAGTCAACTTTCATGAATCGATTGTATTTAAAACCTTAAGCTTAAGTTACGGACAACAATCTATACGTATGAAGATAGAGACTTAAAATAAATATTACAATCATAACATTTAGGCCTCTTTTACCTTCTTATATTATTTCACCTAAGGACATCTCTTTACATAATGTAATACCAAAATAAGTCATTGGAAGTTAAATGCGTTAACTCATCAGACTCATGATCCGAAGATTGCAGGTTCGAATATTGCCCCTACCATGTATTGATTTTTAAAAGTCTGAACTTGAACGCTAGTTTCCACTTTCAATTTATTGGTCAGTCATAGTTGCTGCTGTAGCTAATAGACTAGGTCTATAGGGCATGCCCTTGAGATGTAGAAGGTTGGTCTTTTCCTATTTTCGGAAGGCAGAAGACGCTCGCTGCCATATACTTACCTGCTCGCTAACTCTTTATTTTTTTGGTAAAGTAGTTTACTGGCTAGAAATTATATCCTTAAGGTGGATAAGTAGGATGACCGGGTTCGAACTCCACCCCTGCATATATAATGCAATTGTTGAGACAATTAAATGTAACTTTAGGCTTCATATTTTAATAAATCTGCAATTTTTCCTCCTAAATTAATAGAAATATTTTGTAGGTAGGATCAAATATTCAAATTATATATATAAAATTTTATTAAGAAGTTAATGTCAAGTAAATATAATTCCGTCAAAAAATGTCAAGCAAATATAAAATAAATTTTTAAAAAGAGAAAAATAAATGGGTGGAATTTCAAGTCATTAGGCTACTTGAACAAAAAAAAAAATTATTGAAAATACACATTAAAAATAATTTTATTTACAAAAAAAATATTTTAAGAATAGTCTCGTGTAGCTGTCACTTATAAATATTAAATAACGGTAAAGTTTTTTTTTTTGTCCACAAATTAGATTTACGGCAGTAATATATAATCAGCGTAAAATATAAGCAGTGAAGTGAAAACTTTATTTTTGGGTTTTGAGTTTTGGAATTCTCTCCGATCACCGTCATCGATCTCAAGCCCTCTCCACCGTTTCCATTCCAAAAACGAGATTTCTTTTTCTCCACTGTCCTCAATGCTTTTGAAGAATCTTCAAACCCTAGAAATGTGTTTTGAATTAGTGCAGAAAAAAATACGAATCTGCGGTCTCTCAAGGTAACCTTTGTAACTCTTCTGAATTTGATTTTGATTCATTTATCTCTTTTTCCATTTTTGATTCATTATAGCTTTAGTTTTTTGCAATATCTACTGTTTAAGTATGTTGATTCTATATAGTAGGAATCAAACTATTAGAGAGAAAATTGATGTTTTAGGTCGGATTTTTTTTGGTGATTTGTTCATATGTGGATAGGATTCATAGAAACTGTTGGAGGATAGTAGTTTTGTTTAATCCATGTAGCCGTTTTCACCTAGTGTCGAAGGATTTAGTTACCGTCTGTGATGGGGTGGGATTTTTGATAGATGAGTTAACAACACAAGTATAAACCTATGATAAGTAGTGGATTTAGTGAATTCAAAATTTCAAATGTTTGAACCGTAAATTGTTTTCTCCAATGTCATTGTTTCTCTAAAACATATTTATAACATGAAATTCATGTTACGACGACCCGTGATGGAACCAGAATAGAAACACATTTATCTATGCTGATAAGTTGCGATAAATAATTTCGGATGCGAAATTTGACATTTGATTCGATAAATTAAATTGATTGTATCGTGCATTGTTGGAAACACTACAAGAAAACCTTAATTTTTTGACGAAATGCATCTATCAATTAGTGACGGCCTGGGCCGTCTGTAAATTAGTGACGGCCAGGTCCGTCAATAAACACAAGAAGTCGTCACAAACTATAAAAAAAAAAATTAAAAAAAATCCGTCCAAGAGTTACTGACGGAATTTCCGTCACAAAATATTAAGCTACTGACGGAATAATCCGTCACAAACTGGGGACGAAATTACTGACGGACTATTCCGTCACAAAGTGTGGACGGAAGGAAAAAAAAAAAGCACTTCAGGCCTTGGACAGCGCGCTGTCTGTTTGCAAATTCCAAAACATTTAGTGACGGACGAGGCCGTCAGTAAATGTTGGTGAGTTTCAAAAATAAATTTCTCCCAACGGTAATGTAATTTTTGTTTGCTTCTTCACTATCAATATATTCTTCCATTCCCATTTCATTTCCACAACTCCACCACTACATTTCTTTCTCTACTTCTTCATCCTATATACAATTTCTCCAACATCTCACTAGAATTTTTCAAGTGTTTTTTCTCTAGTTCTTCATCATATATAATTTTTTTATTAGCTTGATAATAAAAATGTAAGTGTTTTATATTTGTTCAAATTTAAAAGTTTATTTTTTTATGTTAATATTTGAATGATATTGTATATTTATATTAATTGTTATTTTTTAAATTTTAATGTAGAAAATGTAGATTTGTTCATCTTGCTGCTGTTGGGAGTTGAATATGTTGACATTGCTTAACATAACAAGTAAGTATAATTTTATTTTGTTAAGTTTAATTGTATTATTTTACAAGTCAAAAACTTTTTTTATTTTTATTTATTTTCGTTTAAAAAAACTGTTTTGAAAATTGTTTTATTTATTTTCGTCCAAAAAAATTGTTTTTTTTTATTTATTTTCGTAAAAAAAAAATAGGTATTTTTATATTTGGTTTTATATATCTGAAACTTTTTTTTTGTTAATTTTGATTTAGATATTGCTGTTTCATTCGACGGTTGATTCATTGGTTGATATTATTCGGAGTTTAGCCTTGTAAACTTCAAGTCAGACACTACTCTGCATACCAAGTAAGTAATATAATTTAGATTAATAAATATTTGTTTATAAATTAAAATATGTTTGTTGCTGTATATATATTTTTTAATTTGAATTAAAAATTAAAACTTTGTATGTCATGTAGTTAAAACTTTGTATGTAAAATAAACTTTGTATGTCACATAGTTAAAACTTTGTATGTCATATAGTTGTAAACTACTAGTAAATTATTTTTGAAATGAAATTATTTATATGATAATTAAACAAGTATATGATAATAGTTAGTAATTTGCCATATTTATTCTAAACTACCATATTGTAAAAAAAATTATTACCATATTGTAAAAAAAATATCTAGTGAATTATTTAAAAAAAAAATGTTAGTAAATTATTTATTTTAATTTTCGAAGATATTTACTTGTAGGTGAATTAATTTTCGAAAATACCATATTGTAATTTATATTATTATTGTGTTAAAAATTTAATAAATTTTTTATTATATATTTAAAATTAAAAATGATGATATATTATTTTTTAATATATGTAAAAAAAAAAACGTTTTTTTATGATTTTTTAAATAATTAATTAATTTATTTTTGAAAAATAATTAATAAAACAATTAAAATAATTATTTTTTAAAAAAACTTAGTGACGGATTTTGTGACGACCTAAGCCGTCACTAAATAATCCAAAACTTTGTGACGAATCTGGCACAAAACTTTGTGACGACCTGAGCCGTCACTAATTTGAATTTTGTGACGACCTACGCCGTCACTAAATTGTGGTCAGAAAATCTGCCGTTCACATTTTGTGACGACCTGAGCCGTCACAAAGTGTCGTCACTTAGTTTGTGACGACCTGAGCCGTCACAAAGTTTTCCACGAGCCATTTACTGAGGGATTGCGGCCGTCACAAAGTCGTCACAAAATTATGACTTTGTGACGGATTTTCTTACTTTGTGAGGGCTTTTGGCCGTCACTAAATGTTGATTTTCTTGTAGTGAAATATGATATTTGAGGCTATGAGATTCGAAATTTGATAAATTGGTAAGCCGGTCATAAATACTTTTGTCAGAAAGAAAATATATCACATGTACAAAAAGTGATTCTCTACGGCTATCTTTTCTCTAATGCAATGCAACCCACTAACTAAAGGCAACCCACTAACTAAAGTAGAACACAATACTTTATGCAGTGAGGGAGGGGTAAACAAAACAAATCATAATCTTAAGAAGTAAATGAAGGTGAAATCAAGATAATAGCCATGCCACCAAAGAAACAGAAAATGAAGAGCAACAATTACTCTGATGAGGATGAGGTTGAGAGCATTTCTTACTTTGATATGCTTTTTCCTTATAAACATAAGTCTTGTGGGTTGGTTTAATTCTAACTTTGAACTTGTTGTCTCTTATGTATATGTTCAGTCATTGGAATATTTTGATAGCCGCCGCCTGATAGGACATTCTTGGTCCCCTGACCTTGATGATTCAGCCGACACTGTTGATGATTCTGTATGCAATTAACATCAATTTTTTCTTAGATTTTTGTTCAATTTTTTGCCAACATTCATCATAATCTATGAGTTCTCATTTTCTAGCATTGAAGAGTGTAACTATATATATCCATTATGATATTTTGGTACAGGTAGATCAAGTTTCAGAAGGCTCAGATCAAGTAGTATCGGTTGCTCATCCTCTCACAGTGGAACCAGAGTTGGAACAGAAAGAGGCTGAAAATGTAATAGTGGTTATACCAATATGATGGAAGAAGGTGAGCCTGAAAAATCATTGTCCAATCATGCTGGAAAATGTACATTTGGAAAAGAATGTATCCCTCTTGAGAAGAAAAGGAAGCGCATTCAAAGGGTTGGATGTTCATCTTCATTTTCTAGTTTCAAACTAACAAAAATGGTTGATGAGGAAATACAAACTCCGCCAGAGAACACAGTTGAAGGATATCAAGTGAAGGAAGAATTTAAACCAATATTAGGTAAAATTATCCGCAAGCACGGAGACATTGCTAAGAATTGCGTGACAGAGTTTATGGAAATCCGTTCATTATTGCTAGAAATGATTTGTGGAGTCATATTAGAGTTTGAAAAGAAGGGTGTTACAGAAATCAAAGAAAGTGTCTTGAAAAGCAAGCTTGCTATTGTCGACGGAATTAAGAAACTGAATGTGGAAGTTGAGTGGCTGATCAAGAGGCTAGCTGAGGTACTTGAGGCAAGGGAACTTCTTATGCAGTATGGCATGCTGAAAGAGAAAACAGACGAGAATAGGAAGCGCATTGAAGAGTGTGAGAATGCATTGGATAAATGCAAAGAATAGAAGAAAGAATTGTTTGAAAAGGTGAAACTTTATGCGATGAAGAAGTTGTTTGTGAAGGGAATCTTGGCAGACGCTTCCTTCACTTTGGCCAAATTCCCTTCACAAACAACTTCTTCATCGCATAAAGCTTTCATCTTTTCAAACAATTCTTTCTTCTGTTCTTTGCATTTATCCAATGCATTCTCACACTCTTCAATGCGCTTCCTATTCTTGTCTGTTTTCTCTTTCAGCATGCCATATTGCATAAGAAGTTCCCTTGCCTCAAGTACCTCAGCTAGCCTCTTGATCAGCCACTCAACTTCCACATTCATTTTCTTAATTCCCTCAACAATAGCAAGCTTGCTTTTCGAGACACTTTCTTTGATTTCTGTAACATCCTTCTTTTCAAACTTTAATATGACTCCACAAATCATTTCCAGCAATAATGAACGGATTTCCATAAACTCTGTCACGCAATTCTTAGCAATAGCTATTAAACATAATCAAGCATGGAAAATTTCTTGAATTCTCTTCAGGTGAATGTCTCATCAAAATAAATTCTAGACATTTACCATCCACTTTTGGCGAACATATCAAACTCGATAAGTATGTATTATATCAATATAATTCTCTTTAGCGTAAAGAGACATATATAACTAACTAACTTCACATCTTTAGGTGTGCGGACTACAAGTCCAAACGATTCAGTTATATAAATAGAATTTGATTTCACTGAATTGTCTATTTCTATCTGCAGATATTTTCTTTATATATAATCGTTAATAGATATTGATTCATGATCCTCATTATTTCTTATCATATATAGCGCTATATTATATAAACATCGTCAACGTTGACTTCCTTTCGGTTCCATCGTATTCTATTCATAACTTATCGAGATCTCTTTATAATTTTCAAGAATTTCAGGTACCTGATCAGTTCTTCTGAAACTTACAAATCTAATATATTAGACAACTCTTTAAGATAGTTTCTACATCCTCATTTGGGTTATCTTTTCTTTTAGCTTTTTTATTTTCTTATTTGAGGATTTTTATATTTGGAACTAATTAGTCAACCATGCTTCATGCGCTGTTGAGACTCATTTGCAATATTCTATTATCCGACAAGTACATCTATTTTCTTTGGAGCATTAATAGCTTCTATTTTAATTGCTTAACTTTGCAAACGAGTTACATTTTGAGGATCAAGATAGACAATAATATTTCTTTTCATTTGAACTTCAGTTTCACGCTTCAGTTGTCAGCTGCTTATTCTCTCCCCCTAATATTGGGAAAACCAATTCACCAATTGATAATCATCCTACTGGCATGTAAATCATTGACTCAATGCAATTTATAATAGATGAAGATTCATAGAAAATATATTTTCCCAATATTCTTTCACAATCTATCTGAGTGCATTATATTGGAGCAATTGTAATATACACAACACATCCAAAAATGCTTATGAAAAATGTTAGGTTATAAATCTAAGATCAATTGCAAATTAAGGGGAGGATATAATAGTTTATTGGCTTGATGCGAAACAAAAACTCAATATATTTGACATGTTCTCAAAGTAGATTTTAGAAGTTATGATGTCATAAGTATCAATTATACATTTAACTTTAGACGTCTAAAGAATAGATCTTCTGGTTCATATTTTTAATTAGCATATGCTTCAAACTATTTAATATCAATTTTTATTTACCTATGATACTTATCAAATATTTTCTAAAAATTAAGAAAATGATCAGCTCTTTGTCAAATTAGTTGAGATAATCTTCTGGTTGTGAATTGACTAACCATTTAGTTGATACACCCATTAAAATCATTAAATATCTATATGGTAATTGGTGTATTGATTTACAAATATCACTTTGTATACATTCTCATATTGTGAGAGACACAATTTTTCAACTTTTTTTGGGAATTAATAACACATAAATTATTGAATTGAAGAATCTTCCCACTCTTCAATATATATCCAATAAAAAATATAATAATTATTTTTCGCATCATAATAAATCTGGGATAACCCAACCAGTTTTACCAATGACAAACTTAATATAATTTGTGCTTCAATTGCACTAATATAAGTGTAGTACATACAAGAGGATAACTTTTTCACTGCACTTATTTTATTCAAAATATATTTCCAAATACATGGATATTAAACATTTCTTTTATTTCTTGTTTCAACATTATATCTTTTTGGACGAATATACATATAACTACTAAGATTTTTTTTTGAGACTTGTTCTCCGCGTAACTATATATTAGCTCTTTTGGAGCTTTCAATAACTTTTTTATGTACCAAAAAATATCGTGCAGACAATATTCATAAATCATTCATATTAAACCTCTACCTGTGTGAAGTCGTCATAAGAAATAATAATTGTCAAATTTGATGTAGGGGAAACAAAGAAACTAATAAATAAATACATTAATATTATCTTAAAATAGTGAAAACAATGGAGCTGAACAGTCCTTACTTGCGATCTAAATAACGCACTTATACGCCATCGTGCAATCAAAAGGAGTAAATAATATTTATTTTCTTTCAAATTAATATAAATTATAAAAATCAATCTATAAATTTTTTGTGTTGTTTTTCAAGAAGTATCTAACCAATCTATAATAAGTTATTTGAGGATCCTTCTGAAATATATCATTACCGAATTATTCGGGAATTCATAGAAAATAAAAACTGAATTTTTAATTTCTTCGAGAACTGTGCAATATATTTTAACAGTAAAATCAATTCTCTAATCTATTCTTCAAGGATTAACCCTTCACATAGAATAATGCTGAGTTGTTCTTCAAGAACTACACCCTTTTGAATTCTTCAAAAATTCTCAAAGAATAATACGAGTTTTTTATGAACTATGCTTTTGAATTTTTCTGGAATTCACATAGAATGGTATGAGTTATTTAGAAATTCACATTGAATGACATGAGTTCTTCAGGAACTACCTAAAAGTTCTTTCTTATTTTATAATATGAGATCAATTTTTATGCAATGCTTCAGGAATGCATAATGAATAAATAAACACAATAATATAGTACAATTCACATAATCAGACAATGAGATATCAAACTTAATTGACCAATAAACTTAATTTATCATAAACTCAAGTCATAATAATCAGGGCGGCTCTATAGCATGTGCCGTATGTGCGATGACATCGGGCTTTCAAATTTTGGGGAGATTTTAGGGCCTATAAATTTTGAGGTTCTCTTATATTAGTAGTAATATATTATCAATGTTCATGAAACATTGCAAATTGTTTTGCATATTTTTAGTTCTAGTCATTTTAAATTAAAATAAAACTGTTAAATTCAATTGTTGTAGCAAATTTAGTCATTGATTAATTTATGTTATTTTTTGATGTTTTATGCAATGATAATTTTTATAATTTAAATTGAAAATGATTCTTTTATAAATTTTAAGCCTTTTAATTATGGGCCCAATTTTTATATTCAAATCGGGTTTATAAATAATTAGAGCCGACTCTAGTAATAATTTCTTTCATAATTTGACAAAAACTAAAATCAATAGCATCACATATATGTCTCAACCAAAAGACTAATGAGAATCATAGCACATGATAAAAAGAATGGCGGTATAAAAACAAGTCATACCAATTTAATCAACAAATAACGTGTAATTGACACATATAATCTTTCACATATTTTTTTTGAACGGCAAATATATTAATAATCCGATCTCTACACAAGATGAACAAAGATCGATAAAAAAGAAGTTACATAACAGAGGTGTCGTATATAAGCGAACACCCAAAACAAACACCAAAACACAAAGACTTCCAAACCCCGGAGAATACGCCAACTCGTCTCATAAAGTTGACATTAAATACTAACTCCCGATCTCGAAGCAAAAGTGACCGGCCCATCAGAATCTAATAAACAAATCTATGAGACAAAGACCGACACGACCCGAGGCAATAGAGGTCAATCACCACGGCAGCAACCAAAGCAATAAAGACTAGAAATCACCACAACCAAAACCGTCATCGGAGCCACAAGCCACAACCAAAACCGTTGTCGGAGCATCATCCAAGTGTATATAACTTAGAATCATGAAATTAAAGCCATAAATCAGAAATCGATTCACATAATGATACCATGAGACAATCACCGAAAAATATAAAGCTCTCTTATTTCCGAAGAAAAATAAATAATACGGCAGATAAATAAACCCATGTACACTCATGAAGTGAAGCGGTACAAATAGGCTAAAAACAAAGAATCCAACGCTATAGCCATTACACAAAACATAACAAGTCCAAAAATAAGCTGGATTTTCGTTGTTATCTATAACGCTCCAACTAAAATATCTAGAATATTTAGTCAAGACATACATAATATGGATCCGAGTACAATTAAAACTTACTGAATAAATTAGCAAGATACAAATTACTTAAAATACAAAAGGGATGACAAATGAAATACAGCGATAAATGCTAGTATTCTGAGTAAACAAGATAATAAACTAAAAGCAAGACGAAGTAAATAAAATCTTCAAGGCGGACAATCCAAGCTCAGCTCCAACTGTCAGCCTCCTACCTGGTCCTTGCTCCGAATATCCTGTTTACCTAAAAAAAATTGTTTGGAGTGGGGTGAGACTACTAAGCCTCAGTCAGTCCTACTACACCGGGGGATCCTAAAATCAGTCGGAACATACTAACTTAACTAACATAACATAATAGTATAATATAAAGGTGTATCACAGATTAATAAACTCTTATTCATTTTAGACACAAGGACACTCTGAGGTGAGCAGGTCTCAGAGGCCTGCCATATACGTCAACCGATTCGGTCACGGCATGAAGCTCACATAGTCATAACCTAATGGATTATCCCATTGGGAGTCCATAGTGCGATATAATTCGCTCTTAATTGACTAATACTAAATTGGGTTATTACTACCATGAATTTCCAAATCCCGGGGAACATGCAATCTTAATTAATTCTAGGTTATACCCTAAGATTCTTTGTGGTTAACATTCTATTCAACATTATATCAATTAGAATTCTGCAAATTGTCTATCTCAGATGAGGAAATAAATCGAGTGATTAAAACAGTTTAAAATTCAAAAGTTGTAGGCTTTTCTGTGTAAGCTCGCCACGGCGAGTTACCTGCTCGCCATGGCAGGATTACAGGTCACTTTACACAATCTCGCTATGGCGAAATACTAGCTCGCCATGGCGAAATATCAGGTACTGACCTAAACAACTCGCCTGGCGAGAAAATACTCGCCTGGCGAAGTTCTTCAGCCCAGAACCTTATTTTCGCCATGAATGCTCGCCACCAATCCGCCATGGCGAGTTCATGGAGAATGGCCCCTGTTTTACGAAAATCATACAATTCATGGGGTTTCACCTACATTCCTCATTCAAGACAGTGCAGGAACATAATATATATAATATAAGATAGAATGGAGGGAAATTTGGGAGTTAATTCCCCTCACACAACAATTCCCTAATTTTCCTAAGTTAACATGCAAAAGTTTGATTTTTGGGAAACTAACTAAACTAGCCTAAGAACCCACCTGGAATTGAAGCTTTAGGCTTGATTCATGGGCTCTACAACAGCTACAAACTCCTCAGCTACACCCACGAACCGGAATGGACAGATTTGGAAAAGTATTGAACTTGAAACTCCACTTTGCTTCCATTCTTTATGTTCAAGAATAACCCATAACCAACTTGATTCTCATGCATGCAAGACCAAACAAAATTTTTGGTTATAAGAGTGGAAAGTAGGAGCACGAATTTGAGACAAAGAGAAGGATCTAGGTGCCAACTTACCTCTTTATGGTACGAACGGTTTGGTGAGGAAGGTTGGATCTTTGCATGTTAAATTCAACAAGAATTTGGGACACAATTGATGAGTTGTTGTTGCTGAAAGAAGAGCAAGGCGTGAGAGAGAGAGTGGAGGAATGTGTTTTGTTCTCTGACACTTAGATTCCATGAAATGAAATGAAAATGAATTGGGCAAATAGATTTAGTCCACTTATAAACTCCTTTCCATGTACAATTCCTCTTTTGCCCCTTCACTTACTAACAAATTAACTCATTCCCTTCATAGTCTTCTATTTTATAAGCAATGGGAATATCTCCAATTAAGCTTCAATAATGCTCTTTTTAATTAATATTCTCCTATTAATTAATTTGGGATGTTACAATCTACCCCCCTTAAAGAATTTCGTCCTCGAAATTCAGACTTCTCCAATCCACATCAGGTAGGTTGTTTATGCCTGTATACGAACCTACACTTCGTCTATCCTCCAGTTTATAGCATTCAATCCCTTGGAATAAAACTTTCCTCTCTTAAGGGTTACTGGTTAAAGGTTATCCTCACATTCGCGGAGTTCCAGTGCTGCACACTCTGATTCAACTCGTTACTACCATTACACTTCTTCCATTCCCAATGGAATTAGTTGCAGTTCCAACTGATTTAGAGGGTCGGTATTTGACCTGGTATTGATATTGTCATATCCAAATTCCCTCAATCATGTTGTCGTTGTCCTACCTAAACACCACCGTGCCTCCCACGCTAGATGTACCTCTGTGTCACGTGTTGTGTAAATACTACAAGATCGATCGAAATATAAAACGAGTGGAAAATTGTCTAAACACTACCGGTCCTTCTGCCGACAAGTCAGACTCATCCGCAGACGGACTTATAGTTGTCCGATAAAATCCCACCTACAATCTCTATCCATCCCGACACGACACGACGATCAAGTTGTACATTTAGCACGCGAACGCACTTAGGTTCAGATCATTCTCAGGGCTACAGGTCAAACTTGTTTGAAATCCTTCGTTGGTAACTAATGTATATAACTTGGCTAGCTGAAAGCATAAGATCTGAATTTGTAACGCTAAGGCTGGATTGAAAGGCTTGGCTCAGAACAGTTGACGGAATTATCTTAACAGATCACTAACGATAGGAAAAGGGTGTCCAAAAGGGATTGTTATGTTACTTCAAACGAGTGATTAACTCTTACACTCACACTGACTAATTACTGCCAACTATACTAGGAATTGGAAAGCTCTGGTTCAGGCGTTCAGGCTTCTATACTTGATTTCACGAGATTATAGGAATTGAATTTTGGAGAGTTGGTATGTTCGGGTAGAGACACTCAAGGTTAACACACTGGTCTTACATGGTTAGAAGTACGAAGTTAACATGTTTGGATTCTCAGCTCTGCTTTCGCTGATGTAACTTAATTCCACTGAATTTGGAATTGGTCCAACTTAATTCTGAATTCGGTTGATAAGGCTACGAAAGATAGATAACTAACTTTATTGAAGAATAGAGCACTGGATTCGAGTACACGAAGTTTACTGATTTGCTGACACTGAGCTAAGTAAGTTTGGCCGGGATGATTGAAGTACGTTGATTGATGGATCAACCGAGCAAGTCGGAAGTGAAACTGAAAATATTCTTGACCTTCTCAAGAATAATTATCTTCCGCAGATAGACTTCTGTTAGTAATAACTTAACTGGAAAACTGAAAACACTTAATGTGGATACTTAAGTGCGACATTATTACCCTCGATGTAGCTAGTTGGTTTCGAGAAATTGAAAAGTTGCATCCTAATTGAATTTAGGTACTGCACGTGGTTGTCAAATCACTAAGGCACGAGAAGAATTTATCCCACTGAGGCGTGGTTAGGGAATACACACGTGCATGGTGTTCCAAGACTTGCGAATATTGGATTGAGCATTGTTCGATTCAATGACTCTGCTGAATTAGGATCTCCACAGATAAATAGAAAATTGAAGATTTGTCTCCTATTGGTTTATACTCAGATTCTACAGTTATACTTCTTCTATCAGTTCTCTCAGGTTAGGGTAACTAGGTTTTCATTCTCGTTCTCACCGGTGGATTAAACTAGTTCGAACATTCTCTTAGCTGAAAGGTCTGGATGTATGGAGGTATCGGCTGGCTAACCTGGGTTGAAACTAGTTTGTTTGCCTGTGTCTGGATAACTATTCGTGTGTACTAAAAGATTGGTCTGGGCGGCTGATGTTTCTAATAGTGCTTCTACTCGTTAATCTAATTGAGTCATGCCTCCCACTATCTGACACTAATGTTATTTCTGTGTCGTCGGTTTCAAGTATTAATATTCTAAACGGTAATAAGACTGGTTGGCATCCGGATAGTGTTAAAATATAGCGGTTCAATCCTAATCATCAGACTGGGTGTCTACTTGGTCTATAATACTGTAGTAATGGTCTCGTGATAACTGACTGACAACTCTAAATGTACGGCTAACTGATTCTACTAATTTTTAGCTATCAGGCTCTAATGCATGAATCTGTGTAGGGTGTAGTCAAACTAGTATGGAACTAAATTGTCGGTTTCTAAACTATCTAATGACAAGGTAACTACAGTTCGACTTTGGCGACTGTTCGTGCTAAAGGTAGCTCTCAATTGTTATTACTAATCAAAACTTAGTCTATGATGGTTCGGTGTAATTTCTGGTATGGAGCGATAGACTGGTCCTTTTGATGACATTTAGAGGTGGTTATCTTAAGGGTTTACTCAGCCGGTTTTGCGATAAGAAATTATTAAGGTATAAGTGCTAAGATTTCTCTATTCTTACCGGGGTAATCAACTGGTCAAAAGTGCTGGGTTACTAGTTTATGGATACCTAACCTAACGGTCTTTAACAATCCTATTTAGATGACGGTATTGCTAGGGAAGAATTCAACTTTGATGTGAGTCAAGGCTATACCTTCGTGACAAGATTCTTTCTTCGGTTTGGTTTCTAACTATTCGGTGATGATGCTATTATGTTTGTCTAAGGGTCGGGTGTAGTAATGGAATTTTCTAAGTGGCATACTAGCAATTCTAGATTCTTGGGATAAGGTATTAGTATCGAGTACTAATTACTGAGCTGCTTGAGTCTGATTACTGGTTTGGTTACTAAACTATCCTATGATGATGTCTTAGTAATTTCTGACTTAAGAGTTCTGATAATGCTAGTAAGGATTCCTAACTGTAGATGAGTTTGGGTCCCTAAGAATTTTCTGGTTTACTGATAAAGACTGGTGGGGTTGGAAAGGAAGTTCCTAATCGTTGTACTAAATGTAACTGGTCAGTCAGTGGTGAGGTAGAAATGTTCTTACGAGTTGAAAGGTAAAAGTAACTTAGTTAAGGGCATTCGAAAAGATAACCTAATAAGGTGACTTGAGGGGATATTGGAATGTGCGTTTGTCCTAATTGGGTTACTTAAATACGGACGATTTGATTTGAATTTCTATTACGGTGTTATCTATCAGGTTTTTCTACGCTGGGTTGTTAACTCAGAACCCTATACATGGTTGAACTTAGTTATGCTTTCTCGGATACAGATACCGACTACAAGGATTCTAATGGTTGCTTCGGTTACGATTAAGCTCCTAATAGTGCCACTATACTTGTTGGTCTCTAAAGGAAAGGTGCACTCAGTCCAATTTCTTATTGTATCCTAATCCTAATATCATTTCAAATGTAACTCCTTAACAACTCTTATGCTCACAAGGTAGCTTGGAATGGTTTATACTAAAACTCAAAAGTAGAATGATAAGATAGATGAAGAGGGCTTGAGACTGTTCACCAGAGCTAAAAATGATTGAACAGAGACCCGTGTTGCAACAAGCAGTAGCAGCAGCCTGCTAAGCTCGCCGCAGCATGTGCTTGCTTGCTAGGCGAGTCAGACAGAGTGTGAAAGAATGATTTTATGGTTCGTCCAATTTTCTTCTTTGCATAACACCATAACTCCCAGTCATATACTAACTTGAATTTAGGATGAGTTTTGATTTACTGCCTACTGTTCTAGGGTGTTGCTTGGCTCACGGGCTTGGCTGAAATTAGGCTCTCGCTAGGATAAGATTACTTATAGGTTCAGGGAGTTTATCTGACACACAGTGTCAGTTGAATACTGTTGTGTACTACACAATTCAGTATATGGATACTCGTGCATTCCTTGCTTGCATACACATCTTACTCCTGTGGCACCATTTGCCACTGTTCCATTATTCTCTTATAAGAGTTCCTTCAGCGACTGCTCCTCGATTGCATCTTCACTACGGATTTACCGCTGGAATTTCAGAATTCACTTCAGTCATAAACCATAATACCCTGCCTACCATACACAATACCGAGTTGATCAGGCTCAGCATGCGATGGTTTCAGCGTAAACAGTTAGATCCAAAGGGTCTGTATTTACTTAGGAAGAGTTGAAATGACTCATGGCAAGGTCCGATACTGGATCGACCTGCTCTGATACCAATTATAACGCTCCAACTAAAATATCTAGAATATTTAGTCAAGACATACATAATATGGATCCGAGTACAATTAAAACTTACTGAATAAATTAGCAAGATACAAATTACTTAAAATACAAAAGGGATGACAAATGAAATACAGCGATAAATGCTAGTATTCTGAGTAAACAAGATAATAAACTAAAAGCAAGACGAAGTAAATAAAATCTTCAAGGCGGACAATCCAAGCTCAGCTCCAACTGTCAGCCTCCTACCTGGTCCTTGCTCCGAATATCCTGTTTACCTAAAAAAAATTGTTTGGAGTGGGGTGAGACTACTAAGCCTCAGTGAGTCCTACTACCCTCCTAGAGGTGACTACACCGGGGGATCCTAAAATCAGTCGGAACATACTAACTTAACTAACATAAAATAATAGTATAATATAAAGGTGTATCACAGATTAATAAACTCTTATTCATTTTAGACACAAGGACACTCTGAGGTGAGTAGGTCTCAGAGGCCTGCCATATCCGTCAACCGATTCGGTCACGGCATGAAGCTCACATAGTCATAACCTAATGGATTATCCCATTGGGAGTCCATAGTGCGATATAATTCGCTCTTAATTGACTGATACTAAATTGGGTTATTACTACCATGAATTTCCAAATCCCGGGGAACATGCAATCTTAATTAATTCTAGGTTATACCCTAAGATTCTCTGTGGTTAACATTCTATTCAACATTATATCAATTAGAATTCTGCAAATTGTCTATCTCAGATGAGGAAATAAATCGAGTGATTAAAACAGTTTAAAATTCAAAAGTTGCAGGCTTTTCTGTGTAAGCTCGCCACGGCGAGTTACCTGCTCGCCATGGCAGGATTACAGGTCACTTTACACAATCTCGCTATGGCGAAATACTAGCTCGCCATGGCGAAATATCAGGTACTGACCTAAACAACTCGCCTGGCGAAGTTCTTCAGCCCAGAACCTTATTTTCGCCATGAATGCTCGCCACCAATCCGCCATGGCGAGTTCATGCAGAATGGCCCCTGTTTTACGAAAATCATACAATTCATGGGGTTTCACCTACATTCCTCATTCAAGACAGTGCAGGAACATAATATATATAATATAAGATAGAATGGAGGGAAATTTGGGAGTTAATTCCCCTCACACAACAATTCCCTAATTTTCCTAAGTTAACATGCAAAAGTTTGATTTTTGAGAAACTAACTAAACTAGCCTAAGAACCCACCTGGAATTGAAGCTTTAGGCTTGATTCGTGGGCTCTACAACAGCTACAAACTCCTCAGCTACACCCACGAACCGGAATGGACAGATTTGGAAAAGTATTGAACTTGAAACTCCACTTTGCTTCCATTCTTTATGTTCAAGAACAACCCATAACCAACTTGATTCTCATGCATGCAAGACCAAACAAAATTTCTGGTTATAAGAGTGGAAAGTAGGAGCACGAATTTGAGACAAAGAGAAGGATCTAGGTGCCAACTTACCTCTTTATGGTACGAACGGTTTGGTGAGGAAGGTTGGATCTTTGCATGTTAAATTCAACAAGAATTTGGGACACAATTGATGAGTTGTTGTTGCTGAAAGAAGAGCAAGGCGTGAGAGAGAGAGTGGAGGAATGTGTTTTGTTCTCTGACACTTAGATTCCATGAAATGAAATGAAAATGAATTGGGCAAATAGATTTAGTCCACTTATAAACTCCTTTCCATGTACAATTCCTCTTTTGCCCCTTCACTTACTAACAAATTAACTCATTCCCTTCATAGTCTTCTATTTTATAAGCAATGGGAATATCTCCAATTAAGCTTCAATAATGCTCTTTTTAATTAATATTCTCCTATTAATTAATTTGGGATGTTACATTATCAAACTACAACATAAATACTTGGGAAAGCATAGAGGATTCAATCGTGTTGATGATCACTAGCAAACCTAGTTTGAGCATCACAAAGATTGATAGAGCCCCTCTGTGCGAATCAAGTAATCCTAATCTTAGCCTTGTTTTTTCTCTTTTTTCACCGTCACGATGAGCAATCTATTAGGAGTTACTGTCGAAAACCAAAAAAGTCCAACGGA
Source organism: Trifolium repens (assembly GCA_030408175.1). NCBI lineage: Eukaryota > Viridiplantae > Streptophyta > Magnoliopsida > Fabales > Fabaceae > Trifolium > Trifolium repens. Next base: position 49,920,418 of record CP125850.1, on the reverse strand, counting down.
AGAGGAAGACCAGAAAGAACGTAGTAATAAAAAAGTGAAAGACGGCGAACATGATTTTGTTAGAAATAAAAAGCGTGACTCTGAGAGACAGATGGTCAACACCGATGACCAAGGGAAGAAGGATTCACGCAGCTACCTTAGTAGCTTACTAGGATCCGAGGAGAAGGCAAGACCAGAAGGAATGGGTGGTGCTGAGGAAGACAACACAGGTGTGACCGATCTGGTCCTCACAGATGATGATTTTGATGAGTTTGCAGGTATGAAGGTGGAGGAGCGAAAATTGGGGAGAATTGACTGTCCGGAGTTTATCTTATCAGAAGATGAAAAAAAGAGAATCCAGCAGCCTTGGAAACACGGATTGATAGTTAAACTCATGGGGAGAAGGATAGGTTATAAAGCTTTAGAAACCAGATTGAGGCAAATGTGGGTTCGGAAAGGGGTCATTAGTATAGTCGATCTAAGCTATGACTACTTTCTAGTTAACTTTACACATAAAGAGGATCATTATCATGCTTTAATGGATGAACCATGGCTCATTTACGATCACTACTTGGTGGTGCGAGAATGGACACCGGACTTTAACCCAGCTAGTGATTCTATTGAGAAGGTCGCAGTTTGGGTGAGATTTTCTGGACTCCCAATTGAATACTATGACGCCAAGATGCTTTACTTCATAGGAAACCGGATTGGAAGGACAATTAAAGTGGACAAGAACACACTTATGCAAGAGAGAGGCAAATATGCTAGAATGTGTGTTGAAGTTGACCTGTCAAAGCCACTTCTCGCCATATTCACTATTAAGGGCAGGCAGTTTCATGTGGAGTATGAAGGCCTCCATCTCTTATGTCTTACATGTGGCCGTTTTGGTCATACAAAGGAGGGATGTGCGGAGAGTTTTGTGGTTGCTGAGGAAGGTGGAAATGGCAATGGAACTTCAGGGAAAAACACTAGAGGAGAGACAGTACCAGATGGCCCTTGGACAGTTGTTCAAAAACAACGTCGGCCGAGAAAAGCGAAGGAGAAGGAAGACTCCGGCAATGGGGGAGATGTTCCAGCAGGTGAGAGAGCTGAAAATGGAAAGGCTATAATTCAGGGATCGAGATTTGCATCATTAAGTGTAGATATACCTGAATTAAATGAGAGGAGTATTATGGGGGAAAGATTAGAGGCAACATTGATGGTGAAATCTCAAGATACAAATAAAAAGAGTTTGAATACAAGGTTGACCAAGAGTAATAACCAGGCATCTAAAAATGGAAAAAAAAGAAGTGGGCCAGGCTCGTCCAAAATTGGAGAAGTTGTTACTAAGGTTACACATGCAACACGGGTACCAGACAAAGGAATAAATGGGAGAGAGGCACGTGCTAAACTGGCTGAATTGGCTGATACATCAAAAATGGGAGAATTTATTGCTCAACATTTTCCACAAAAAGACACACATGATAACGTGGATAATATGATGCCAATAAATCCAAAACCAAATTTATGGCATCCTTGGATGCAAAAGAAGGGTGAGTCCATTTTACACAAACAATTGGGCCCAGATATAATTTTTAAGTCCAATATACCCAGACCGCCAAATATTGAAGATACATCCCAACCACCAAAGTTGCTTATGGAAAGTGAAAGCCTGGTGCAGGGAGACCAAGAAATCTTTGTGGATGCTGCTGGAGGAGGAGATTCTGATATGGAGGGTGTTGAATCAACACCTAGATCAGATCATTAAAGTTTTTTTTTTTTTTACTGATTGAACTAAGTTTTTTATGATGAATACAAATCATAAAATTTTAGTTTGGAACTGTCGAGGAGCGGCAAGTAGAGCTTTTTATCGGTTTTGTAAGCACTATGTTACTATGACAAAACCTGATATCATTGTTATTATGGAAATTCGTACTGATCCATATAAATTGAGAAGGTCTTTTGAACTTCTTGGTTGTGATGGTTTTGTGGGTACTGAAGTTAGAGGTTATGCAGGTGGTATTGTTGTTGGATGGAATAGTAATGAAGTTAACATACAAGTGATGGAAAATAATTTTCAATTTCTTCATTTGAATGTGAAGTATGGTGATGATAGAGAATGGTTTTTTACACCAATATATGCTAGCCCTCATGAAGATAGTAGAAGATTTATGTGGGATGATTTGAAGAGAATTGCTAGCAACATATCACATGAATGGCTTGTTGCTGGTGATTTTAATGATATCATGAGTCCAATGGAGAAAAAAGGTGGAGCTGAAGCATCCATAAGGAAGTGTAATCTCTTTAGAGATAGAGTGGATGGGTGTCATCTTATTGATATAGGTGCGGTGGGCTCTAAATATACATGGAGAGGACCTATTTATCAAGGAGGATGTCGTATTTATGAACGGCTAGACCGTGCTTTATGTAATGATATTTGGAGGCTGAGGTTTCCAGAAGCTATTGTTAAAGTTCTTATGAGGGTGAAATTCTCAGACCATCATCCTCTTCTTATTTGCCCATATGGGACAGGGACTGCAAGGCATTATAACAATTTCAGGTTTGAAAGTGCATGGCTAGTAGATAATGCTTATGATGAATTAGTTACGAATAACTGGGACGGCAATGTTGATATTCATTCTAATTTATCAAATCTGACAACCACTCTCCAAAACTGGAATTATAATTTCTTCCAAAGGGTAATTCACAAGAAGCGCGAATTATTTAATCGTTTGAGTGGGATTCAACGTAAGGTGCAGTTGGGACAAGGACATAGAGGTTTGAAGTCACTAGAAAATAAGTTGAATCAGGAGCTTTCAAATATCCTTATGCAAGAAGAGAGACTCTGGTTTCAAAGATCACGTGCAAAGTGGTTACACGATGGTGATAGGAATACTAAATATTATCACTTAAAGACTATTAATCGGAGACGTAAGAACAAGATTCTTATGATTCGAGATGAGGAGGGTGTTTGGATAGAAGATGAAGAACATATAAGAAACATGATGAGGAGTTTTTATATGGACTTGTTTAAGGCTAGAGAGGATCTTCACCCGTGGGATCAAACGAATTTGAGTTTTCCTCGCCTAGACCACAATGTTATTTTGAAATTAGGAGATGATATCACTAATCTTGAGGTGAAACAAGCTGTTTTTAGTATGAGCCCGTGGAAAGCACCAGGCCCAGATGGTTTTCCAGCCGGGTTCTATCAAAATAGTTGGGATGTAGTAGGACCCTCAATGTGTGATTTCATCAAGAAGGCATGGAAGGATCCGAGGCTTTTAGAAGAAATTAATTTAACAGACATCTGCCTCATTCCAAAAGTAGAAAAACCAGAGTTTGTGAATCAGTTCAGACCGATTTCCCTGTGTAATGAATATTTTGGTCAGATTTTGCAACTTGTCTGGTCAGTTGGTTAGTATTGAAAAAACTTCTGTTTTGTTTTCCAAAATGTAGACAGAGTAACCAGACAAAGATTGTTGCGTATATCGGGTTTCCGAGAGACAACACAGCTTGGTAAATACTTAGGAGTTCCAGTTACAGGGAAAGCTCCGAAACGAAGAGATTACCAATATTTGATTGATCAAGTCAGCACCAAACTCACTTCCTGGAAAGCTAAGCATCTATCTTTTGCGGGTAGAATTACGTTAGCTAAAGCTGTCATTGAGTCTATTCCTGTATTCCCTATGATGAATGCTGCAATTCCCAAAGCCTGTCTAAATGAAATACAAAAAATTCAGAGAGGATTTATTTGGGGGGATGCTATTGACAAACGCAAATTTCATGCTGTTCGTTGGAATATTGTGAAAATGCCGAAAGAGTTTGGTGGGTTGGGATTGAGAGATTTGCACACTATGAACTCAGCTTGTCTGATGAAATTAGGATGGGAGCTACGTAGCGGAACAAATGCATTATGGTGTCGTGTTTTGCGTGGTAAGTATGACAGGGGAAGTGCATCAATTGATGAGGTGACTGCAAAAGTAAATGATACTTCACTTTGGAAAACGTTGGTGCATCTCTGGCCTGAATTTACGAAACATCAATATTGGGCCATAGGCGACGGTGTAAGCGTTAGTGCCTGGAGTAGCAGGTGGCTGCATGATGGTGTTCGCATTGATGAAGTAGTTGACGATATCCCGGAGGAAAGGAGACAAGATCGAGTTAGGGACTTGATTGATGAAGACGGGATGTGGAGCGAAAACACTATTGCTTGGTTACCTGAACACCTTAGAGATGTCATCAAAGCAGTTGTTCCTCCTTCAGCCGACATGGGTAGTGATCGGTGTCTCTGGCCGGGGAATAGTCGTGGTGAGTTTACTGTCTCAAGTGCCTATAAGCTACTGAAACAAGATGGTATAGTAGACAATTTTTCTACTGATGGGTGGAATAAAATCTGGAAACTACAAATTCATGAAAGGGTGCGTTGTTTTATTTGGATTTTATGTGATGGCAGGATTTTAACAAAACAGCAGATGCACTTTATGCATTTGAGTGAGCCTTTTTGCCATAGGTGCAACTTAGATATAGAAACTAGCCTTCATGCATTACGTGATTGTCCACATGCAAGATCAGTATGGCTACACTTAGTGCCTAGTGATCTAAGAGCTACTTTCTTTGTGGTAAATCTCCATGTTTGGATAAATATCAATATCAATTATAGTGTGGAGGATGGAGATAATATCAAGTGGTGTTCCTTGTGGGCAGTGACATGTCACACTCTTTGGACGTGGAGAAATAAGGAGAGTCATGATAATAATGTCCCGCGGCCGCCAGATTTATGGCGTTGGACTCGGAAAATTGCTCGTGATTATAATTTGGCTATGCATGAAGGAAGAAGCATGAACATGGGACGTAAATCTCTTGTGAACATCGGTTGGACTCCTCCCATCTCAGGTTGGGTCAAAATTAATACGGATGGAGCGCGAAGACGAGATGGAAGAGCTGGTTGTGGGGGTTTGATTAGAGGTGAAAATAAAGAATGGCTAGGAGGCTTCTCCAAATATATTGGTCAATGTAGCGCTTTTGTTGCGGAATTATGGGGTGTTTTTGAAGGATTGAAGCTAGCGCAATTTAAAGGCTTTAAGAAAGTAGAATTGTCCGTTGATTCTCAGGTTGTTATCAACAGTATAAAGAATGGAGATGAAGGCAATGCTATGGGTTACAGGCTAGTTCAACGTATAAGGCAAATGTTGGAGCTTAATTGGGAAATCAATATAAGCCATAGCCACAGGGAAGCCAATAGATGTGCAGATGGCCTAGCAGAATTGGTTTTCACCTTATTGGATGATTTCCAATTTCATGATGTTTGCCCGGAATTTATCAAGGTTATTTTGATGATGATGTATCCGGAGTCTCTACTCCGCGTCTAGTTACTATGTAATTTTTTCTTTTGGGCTTCGGCCCTCTTCTATTAAAAAAAAAACTACAACATAAATAATAATTATAGTGATAATCAGTTATATTTATCCTTCAAAATTCCAACTTGAGTTTATCAATTCAGATCAAATAATTTTCCAAAACAATTAAAATAGAGGAGGGATCCGTTGACTCCAGGAGTAAGTCTTTCATTGACTTACTCCGCTTAATAACTCGATATCAGCATTATATTTCTTCAATCCAACCGTTGAATTCAAAGATCTCATCGAGTAGATCAACTCCACAAATTTTTATAAAAATTCAAAAAATGTAGTTATGTACTTTAGACTATTGAAATTCAACAGTTTTTTCTAAAAGTTTTTCGTACGTTCAATTGAAGTGTTCATAAAAAGTATCAAACGATTTTGAATTTTTATAAAAATTTGTGAAGTTGATCTACTCAATGAGATCTTTGAATTTAACGGTTGGATCGAAAAAATATAATGCCGATATCGAGTTATTAAGCGGAGTAAGTCAATGAAGACTTACTGCTGGAGTCGACGAATCCCTCCTCATTAAAATAAGGTAAAAGAATATATATTTTTTGATATATAATAATAAAATAAGGTAAAAGAACATATATTTTTTGATATATAATAAGGTAAAAGAATATGTACCTAGATTTTATAACACAACTCATTTACAGAACCAAAAGTACTATTTATCCTCGAAAGGTTTCTAATGTTAGATTACTAGTTTAAATCTTTATCAATTGCCATCAAATTGTAGATTAATTGAATGAGAGAAAAGAAAACAAAAAAGCAAAAGGTTTAAAGTAACTAACCACTGATATATTGATGGATCCTCTCAATCCGTTTTTATCTCAATCTCTATCAATCATCTTAATCTTAATCTTAATCTTAATCTTAATATAATAAAACGAGAGTAACTAGAGGCACTCTAAACTCTAACCCTAATATGAATGGTCTAGATTTTGACACGTAGAAAAAAAAATTATATCAACTGCTACGATAAAAAACTTGAATACTATGTTGCCACATCAATTAATGAATGTGACACGTCAAACACAATACATGATGTGTCACTATATGATTGGATGTGTGTATAAAATAAGTTTACAAAGGAAAAACAAATTAATAAACCGATCCAAAACAAAATTTCTCTTAATTTTCCTAAAAAGTTGCATTATCTCTCTATATTAGTAAAGGATGCAAAACAAAATTTCTCTACAAAATTGCATCTCTCTCAATTAGAAAGTAGAAACATTGTTTCTAACCAAAAATATCAAAAACATTGTTTCATCACTTTCATCTCTCCTCACGTTATCTTTTTTTTTTTTTTTTTTACTCCTTTCTATCTATTTTTCTATATTTACCGCTTTCTCCTTTAGTTCCTTTTTTATTTTGCATATTTTATTCTTTTCCTTTTTATTCTTTGCAATATATTAATTTTGATTTATTATGAGTTTGTTCAATTTCACTATTGGTTTTTGGTTATGTCTATTACAGGTGCAATGTTTGTTTGTTCATAATATTGGCGAAGTAGCCGGCCTATGTAATCGACTGAATATCCTCTTTAGTGATTGCCTCTTACAAGGTTCTTCTTTGTTGTTTTTAGATGAATGAATTTGTTTAGCTTATCAAAATATACATGCTGATTGTAAGATTTTTAACAATGCTTGAAGATTTTGTTATAGGTTCATTGATTGTTACAATAGAAATATGAAATTGTTATTCTTTCAAGTGTCTTAAGTTTTTTGAATGAAAGTTTATTTTATTTTATATTTTCAATGGCTATGATAAAAACTTAAGTAATCAATTTTTAGTGATATTTAATTTTATTGGTCTAGATTTTGACATTTGGGAAAAAAATAATATCAACGGCTACCAAAAAAACTCGAATAATTAATTTTTAATAATAATATTCAATATTTAATAAAGATAAAACAATAAAAAACAGAACTGCGGCTTTGAAGCATCCGAAGAAAAATAGAAAAATAAAAAACCGCTGCAACTTTGAACTGCGACTTCCTCAAAACCTAAACAACCTAAATTGAGATAAACATTAAAAAAAAATAAAAAAATTGAGATCGAATAAAAAAAGAAGATAAACATGAATAAAACTAAAAAAAATCTTCAGAATCAGATGCGTTTAAAATGCAAGCAACTTAATTGAAGTAAACATAATTGAGATAAGCATTAAGTGTGGAACTAAACATTGAGATAATCATTTGCTCGAAAATTATGAATAGATTTTACTTAATTGAGATGTATAAATATAAGCACCCTCAAAATATTTTTCTCTTACTATATTTTTGGTTTATAATTTATATGTTTGTCTTTATATAGTTTATTTTGTTTCATGCATTTGAATTACTTTAATTTGTTCTTATATTATTTTGCAGATTCACAAAGTTATACAATTATTAAAGATCTATATAGCTAACAAAGATTTTTTTTTTATGTAACTATTTATAGAGACAAGCACCCTCAAAGTATTTTTCTCTCATTATGTTTTTTGTTTATAATTTATATATATGTCTTCATATATTTTATCGGTTTTCAATATATTAATTTTGATTCGAGTTTATTCAATTTCAATTAGTTAATTTCTCTTCACCTAACAATTTCGTAATTATGTTTTGCAAATTGTTTTCATGCTTTTGAATTACTTTTATTTGTTCTTATATTATTTTGCAGGTTCACAAAGTTATACCATGATTAAAGATCTATATAGCCAACAAAGATTTTTTTTTATGTAACTGTTTATAAAGACAAGAACCCTCAAAGTATCTTTCTCTCACTATGTTTTTGTTTATAATTTATATATTTGTCTTCGTATATTTTGTTTTTGTCACTATATTTTACCGGTTTTCAGTATATTACTTTTGATTTGAGTTTATTCAATTTCAATGAATTCGCTTCTTTTCACCTAATCATTCTGTAATTATGTTTTGGAAATTGTTTTCATGCATTGAATTACTTTAATGTGTTCTTATATTACTTTGCAGGTTCACAAAGTTGTTGACGAAGGTTAGACCATTATTAAATAACAAAGTTTTTTATTTATTTATGTAACCGTTTAATGTTTTATGTCGTTGGATCAAATGTGTAATCTATTTTGAATTTATTTGAACCTTCTTTCAAATAAAATAAGTATTATTTGTTGTGGATTAGATGAATAGTAATCATGGATGGTGTATTATAATTAAAGATTAATAATAGATCATATAAATTTAAAAATTGCGAATGTTATTATTTTTCAATGTGAATAAATTAACTTAGTAGACATGTGTCATCTGTTATGGCACACACTAATATCCATCAATATTATTTTCCTTAATAATAGGATTTAACATATTTTTAAATGACGATATCATAGAGAAATATATGACAACTTAATTTGAGCTTTAACTTTTATCTTATTCATGGTTGTTCCCACTTAAAAAAAAAAGAAAAAAGTTGGCTTAAAAGTAGTTGCAAGTAGTTAGTAACAATATATCTAATTTTATATCATTTTTTTATTAAGTTTTTTTTAACGATTTACGTTTCTCAATTTTGTATATTCACCTACTAAATAAACATAACAACAACTACATAAAATTGGATATGCATGTTTTCAATATAATTCCATTTGGACTGACTACTTTTAGTTTCAATATATTTATATTTTAAATTCTTTTTTTTAATTGAAATCTTAATTATAACAATTTAATTAAATTGTATATCTGACACTACAAATAACCTGTGCATCAGAGTCTAATCATTTGATTAATCTAACGGTGATAGAAAATACAACGATTGAACTTAAGAAGCACACCCGATAAAAACAAAAGATCTCATTTACTCATAGATTGGTGATCGTGAAATTTTTTCGCACATAAACTTATGCAGTTCAATATGTTATATGGAAAATACTGATTTTATGCAAATAATTGTGCAATTCAATATAGAGATGGAGTAGCACATAATACATATTGTAACTGTACATTAGTAGTTTAGTACTACCATGCCAAACTGTAGCCTCTTCGATTTCAATGCTTTCTCCTTTGTTTTTCCAAAAGATCGGTGAGATAAAAAAATCTGTTTCTCAAATTCAAGTTATCTTTTCATTAGTTTATTTTTTTCTTTTAATTAAAATGAAACGAGGTAGAGAAAATGAACTGAAGTGAAGAAAAAAGAGCCATAAATAAAATACTAGAAAGCACGTAATTTTAGGTGTGATTTGTTGTCACCAAACTCTTTTCATTTTGTTAAGGTGTACTCCCTCTGTCCCAAAATAAATGATTTGTTTGACCACTGACACGTTTGCCAATGCACAAATTTAATCGTTAATATTTCTAATTATCTATTATTAAAAATTATAAAAATGGTATATTTTGAAAGTACTCGTTGAGACAAATCAAACAACATCTCACATGCTAATATTTGCATGTATATATTAGTAGAAAAATAAGGTCAAAACAGGTCAAATGAATAGTACACTAAGTCAAAAAAAAGTCATTTAAAATGGGATGGAGGGAGTATTTCTTTTAGTAAATGAGATTTTGTCTTTCCTTCATTGGATAAATCTAATAGGTATAATTTAATGTTGAGAGAGATTGAAGTAAAAAGTGTCCGAGAGGATCCAAATTAGGGTCATTTTTTTTTAACTGCATTAATTTTATTAAAATCACTAACCGCCTTCCGTACCCGTTTGTATGATCGATGTATTGTTTTTTATCGATATTATCTATTGTGCAAATATAAATAACTACTTAATCTCCTTTTTTATTGGACTTATTAATTGATAACTACGTAACCTCCTTTTTTGTTGTGGTTAATTTATATATTAGTGTAGATACCATACCACCTAGACACAAGGAGTATTTAGTGGTGGAAAAAGAAACAACCCACTAGAAGTGGAATATATCAATACAGGGAGAGGTTGGGGCGCACACTACACTAGTAGCAGAACTACACAACATAATAACACGCTACATACAACAAAGGAAAAAAATTCCTATCAGCAACGAAAACAACAGAGATATTTAGGGTTATTGTAAGTTGCCGTTTTCTCATAAATACTACATTCCTACATCGTCTTCTTCCCCCGACTCAACAACCAGTGATGGATAGAATCAGCTATTTACCAGACGAGTTATTGTGTCACATTCTCTCTTTTCTCCCAACCAATATCGCTTTCACCACAACAGTTCTTTCCAAGCAATGGACACCACTCTTTCATTCACTCGACTTTCTCGACTTGGTCTTCAAAGGCTATGAAACCTCCTTCAATCGATTTTGTCACTTTGTCGATAGTCTCACACTCTCAACCAACAAACCACTCAAAAAGTTTCACCTTGACTGTTATTATGGCTGCAAGCAAGATTGTAACATCTTTAATACTTGGCTAGAAGCCCTAATACGACGTCGTGTTCAACAAATTCATCTAAATCTACATAACCATACCTTGAATCTCAATATTTTTATCTCTGAAACCCTAATTGTTCTCAAACTTAAGAATTTAAAAATTACAAGTGATGCTTCATGTGTTCATCTTCCATCCCTCAAAACCCTACATTTGGATTATCTTTCTTTTCAAAAATCTAATGATTACCACAATTTTCTTTGTGCTTGTCCTAACTTAGAAGATTTGTTTATACACGAAATCACTTTAAGACACATAGATCAGGATTCTTACAAAGACATTCCAGGGTTTAAGTTTCAAAACTTAATTCGTTTTAAACTAGACTATAGTTGTGAAACTCAGTCAATTTATTGCTGGTGGTATAGTGTAGTAGATATGCTTCGACTTTGTCCCAAACTTCAATTTTTTTTTATTAAAAAGGTTTGTTGAGTAAGATATATGTTTGTTTGATTGCTTGTTGTTATTTTTTCCATATATTTCAAATAAATGTTTTTTTAATCTCTTTGACAGTGGAGGAATACCGGATCACCCGAGGAATGGAAATGGCCAATTTCAGTTGTTGAATGTGTTTCGTCTCATCTCACAACATGTACTATTTTAAACTTTGATGGTTCGGCCAATGATCTTTGCTTTGCAACATATATTTTGCAGAATGCGAGACTTTTACAAGACATGAAAATCGGCGTTACTACTAATGGAATGCTTTTGGAAAAAAGTGATCAGATTGTAAAAAAATTGTCCTCTTGTCCAAGGATATCTCTAGTATGCAAACTTACATTTGAATTTAAGAATATTTACTAGGATTATCAGTCTTTTTCATTAGTTTCTATTATTAGTTTGGACAACATATATAGGATGGTTCTGTTTGATTGATTTTAGTTTGATAGAATGGACAACATATATAGGATGGTTCTATATCTTATTTTTAGTTTGGACAATGTATTTTAGATTGATAGTATCCAACCATTTATTTTTGCATTGAAAGTGAAAATTGTTCCAAGTCCTCTTTGTTGTCAAAGTTGTTTGATTGTGCTTATTATTGAGAATATTCCAATTGTTAGCATACACATAGTGCTACCACTATTATCCTTTCTTTGTTTACAATAGAAAGTTATGAAGTATCTACACACTACAAGAAAAATTGAATGTAGCGACAGTCACCTAGAGGCACTAGGAATAGAACCGCCGCCGCTCTTCCTATTGCCGACGGTTATTGCGGCGTTTTCCAACCGCCGCCGCTCACAAGCAATTACCAACATGCAATCCGCGGCGTTTATGGGTGTATCCGCGGCGGTTTCATTTTCCCTCTCTCTTATTCTCTGTCACGAACTCGCTCATCACCATCGCATCACTCCATCACCACCGCAACCCCTTGTTTTCAAAAAAGAATGGGCAAAATCAAGCTTCAGGTACTTCTCTTCTCTGCTTGCTCGAACCCTTGTTCTCAATTTCAGGTGGTGGTTTTCAATTTCAGGTGATTAAATTCATGAATTTGGTGTTGTTTGTTGTAAATTTAAATGTGTTAATATGTATTTCAATTATTTTGGTTCAGTAGCATTGATGATTATGCACAAATAAAGATGAATTACTTACAAGTGGTTATTGTTTCGAATTTGACTACTATGTTCTGTATTGTAAATGAGGTGCATGCATAATCTTATGATAAGGATTCTGTTATGCAAAATCTTAACCAGAAAATCCTAATTCCCAAAAATTTAATAAAGTAATCCTAATCAATGATTCAAAATATAAGCAGATGTCTTCTTTCTTTGGAGCTACATACCATAATATCATTTTTGTTTGGCATTCAGCTAGGTGAGATGTGTGATCTCAAATACTGGTATATAGTGGTGGTTTTTTCATCACTCTGTTTATCTTAAAATTCTATCCTTGTTTTCCTTGTATGTCTGTCGGCTTTCTGCTCATTTAATTTCACTTTAGTTATGGTAGATTTACTTTTTTTTTTTTTTGTTATAAGGAAAGAATTTAGTTTTCCTTGTATGTTTATCTTAATTTCACTTTAGTTTCTGTTAAAGCTGGAAAATGCTGTATTTGCTTTTGCTTACTTGAATTCCTGGTAAATACTTTATGGGCTTTTGGTGCTTTGTCCAAAATTTGGTTCTAGGGAATCATAAGTTTTAAAATGCCAGACGCGTGTCTTCCAATTATCACTATGACATCAACATAAGACAACCATGAAAATACATCCTCCTTAATAATAAAAGATAGAGTGATTATGGAAACTGCTCCTTTCCAAGCCTAAATCAAGGGGTAGGTGTATATTATGGTGGGCCAAATGCCCAAATGTGATTTTGAATCAACTGATTTGGTTAAAATTGAGTTTGATGTTAAGTGATTAACATTTTGGATATTTTTATTCCAAACACAAGTTTCTTGTAAAATCAGTATAAATGTTTTAAACTGAACACACAACTTACTTATTATTCCATCTAGTCAATCTGAAATTTCGAGATGATAAATTCTGATTCAAAATAACCAAACATTCCAGAATTATGTTTGTTAGGAGGAAAATCACTTTTCGCACCGCCTACCTTGCATCCAAACACGGACTACTTCACTCGACCTCCCAAACAGTGCCCAAAAGGATATTTTCAATCCATTCAAAGCTAGATGTAGTTTACATCTTATGCGTCTTGTATAGTACTAAAAGTCTTTGGAATTTCTCCTTCAGGTCTTCTAATGCGCTTCTGCAACCTGCGTCTTCTTTTATCATCCACAATGTGTTACGAAGTTACTTCACCGGGTGGTTGATGATGTTTCACCGGAGCTTGTAAGAAATATAGCTAGGGGGAACCTTTCACTTGTCCTGCTCATTATTGCTGTATCTGCAAAGAAATGGAAAACAAGAAGGAGCACGAGTTACACTTTGCCGTTTGTAGGCGTTGTCCCAAGTCATATCATCGCAAATGTTTGCCAAGGTTATTTTACCCTTTTTGCCCGTGTTTCTAAGCATTCATATAATGATGCTATTTGATAGTATCTGGAGGCCTGATTCTTAGGTTGCTTTTATCAGAAAGATTGCTTTTGAAGACATAGCGGAAGAAGGGATTGTGGCCAGGGCTTGGGAAGGTCTTTTGTCAAACAATCACATTCTTATTTATTGTCTGTAAGTGTTATAGTATGCAGGCCTTTTGGTTCTCCACATTTTACCTTCTTAACATCTAGTAACATCTTTTTCCATTCCTTAAAACAGAAAGCATGAGATAGATGATGAACTTGGAACTCCTATAAGAGATCAAATAAAATTTCCCATTGTTAAAGAGAAGATAAAGCCTGCAACCAAACAAGTTTTAAACATGAACAATGCTAAGTTAGACGATTTACCTGTCAAAACCTAGTGCTAAATTATCTAAACTGTCTGGTAAAATGTCCTCTGGGAAAGTTGGTATTGAGAATCCTGAAAAGATTTCTGGATCAAATATCCCTAGAAAGAAAGCAAATGAAGCATCAAGGAGGTATTTGAATGAAACCAAGAGGTCAACTTTAAAGGAAACCGAAAGGTCTGACTATGAGGGAAACCAGCCCTCACTGGGTGAGCAACTTTATTCTTTCTACCAAAAGGGTTCCAAGCAAATTAGTTCTGGCAATCATGATAAAGTATCTGATAACACCATATCTGTTATGCGTACTAAAAAGCTGAGCAGTGCACCACCCCAATTAGATGCAGATTCAGAGAGGAGGTTAGTCTTCTTTCTTCTCTGACTTGCTTATTTTTATGCTGTTACTGTTGTTGGTTCTTTTTCTTTGGTATTTTTCAAGTGGTTGGAGTTGTGCTATAATGAAATTATATTGGATTCTTGTGTGAAACTCAAAAACTGTCCTTATATTATGGTATTATTCTTAAGATGCTTTCTTCTGATGTAGCTTGTTGGCTTTGTTTAAAGAAGCTTCATCATCAATTACTATGGAGAAAGTCATAAAAGAACATAAATTTGCTTCTACTCACACTCACTCACTGGAAAATGTTGTGGAGAAGACTTACAGTGGGAAAGTTGGAAGGTTCAGTTGAGGTGCATATCTTCCTAAATTTATTACTCAGTAGTCGGTAGTGTTATTAAGTTCATGTGTTCTGTCTTGTGTATATATAGGCTGTTCGAACGGCTTTAAGGATGCTGAATGAAGGACATTGTACTCGGGATGCAGAAGCTGTTTGTAGTCCCGATGTTATGAACCAGATATTCAAGTGGAAGGTACTTTACTATTTTTGAAAAATTCATATAGGGATTTTGGTTATAAGTGTCTAATATTCAGGTCTCGTTAGTATGTCTTACACCATGATTTTCTTCCTTAGCTAGAGTTATCAATCCTAGATAGAACTGCTATAGCAGGGTTGCTTCTATACTAAATATTAGACGTCAGTTAGACAGTTTATACTATAGATATATAAATGCCCAAAGGCACAAAAAAAAAAAAAAAAAAACGAAGCAAAAGTAAAGGCAAAAAATTAATGTGATGTCTTCTTGGTTCTTTTTACAAGAAAAAAGGGATTCAGCGACGGTCCATTTGAGGCGCTATAAATAGAACCGGCGCTGCTTTGTCTCTCCTGGCCGTTATTGCGGCGATTTTCAACCGCCGCCGCTAACAACCAACTAGCGACATGCAATCCTCGGCGGTTTTAGTGTGTATCCGCGGCGGTTTCATTTTTCCTCCCTTATTCTCCGTCACGAACTCATCGATGCTTCAATTCAGTTTCTGCTTCGATTCATAACCTCTCAAGCTTCAATTTAGTTTTGTTCATCGTTCAATCCAGGTTCAGCACTTCTCTGCTTGCTCGACCCTTGTTCTCAATTTCAGGTGGTGGTTTTCAATTTCAGGTGATGAAAATTGCTCAACCCCTTGTTCGGTGATGAAATTTTGATATGAATTGAGACAAATTTCTATAATTTTTCTAGGTTTTAGGTTTTTGGAATTTTTTGATTTGTTTCTTTGATTGATTGAATAAATATAGACAATATTAGGGCTGAAAGTCAACCATTTCATGTTAAAGGTTGGTTTTTTATGATGCTTGATCTTTATTTCTTCACAATGAGTATGAAAATGAGTATTTTTAATTTGGGGGTTATTTAGTTTTGATTCAAATTCACACCATTCTAAGTTGGCTCTTTCTTGTTGTTCTTCTTCCTTTCATGTTTATGTGCAATAGCTGTAATCGTTTATTTCAGATTTTTTGTTCACATAGGATTGGAATACATGTTCACATTATGGATTTGTTTCATGCTATATTTCAGATATTTCATATTTCATGTTTATGTTGTTTCTGATTCGCATATGCTACAAGGGTTGAGTGTTAGCATAGAATATTCCCTTTTAAATTGCAGTGTTTGTGGATTAGATTTAACTGAACTCTTCAAAACAATAGATACCAATTTCATGCTTGAATTAGAATGGGATAGGTTACAGCGACAGGCTATTTGAGGCAGTAGGAATTGAACCTCCGCCGCTTTGCCTATCATGACAGAAAGTGTTAGTTAACCTCTCCTCTTGGGATCAAAAGAACCAGCAAAATACCGTTGCGCACACATTGTCCATATCAACTAGTCAGTTAACCTCTCCTCTCTAAAATGCATACACAATTGCACACACGTGTATACTTTTTTCACTCTTGACACCAAATGAAATGTTCTTGCAGACAAAATGTTGGCCCCAGATTTGAGCAATGCTGAAAAAGTTGAGGTTCTGACCTTGAATCTCCATACTGATAAGTTCATCTTACAAGAATGCATATAAAGAAAATGACTAATCTAAAAGTTTTGATAATCACCAATTATGATGGTTTTCACTTTGCTGAGTTAGAAAATTTTGAGATACTTAGATGTCTACCTAAACTTAGAAGAATCAGATTACAACAAGTATCTGTTCCTTCTCTTTGCAAGTTGAATAATCTGCGAAAATTGTCCCTTTACAATTGCAAAACGAGACTTGATTTTCAAAGTGACACCGTTTCGATATCGGAGGTACTTCCAAATCTAGAAGAATTAAGTGTTGATTATTGCAAATATTCACAAACTTAGTCTTAACTTTTGTTTATGTAATTGTATGTATCCAACCTCCAAAGATGATTGACTTGCCTAGTTGCAGCCTTTATTAGTGTTTCTTCTAATCTTATCCGTTGAAAATGGGTACTTGTTTTTGTTTGCTCAAGGGCAGTGTCAGTTTGTTTGATGATGAAGGTTTGAATTTATTAGATCAGAAATCTTTTTATTATTTCTGTATTTTAAGCTTTCTAATTTGAAAACATAACCCAGATTTAACTTTATTTCCCACATTCATGTTTGCAGGCAGAGTTTCCACCCAATACAAACATCTTATATGTTGATTTACCATTTGCGGAGCTAGTTGGATCGAGTAAGAATGTGAATAGTATACCAGTAATGGTGTTAAATACAAGAAAGCCAATAGTTTATGTAGATCAGTTTGGAAGACAGTAGGTATGCATTTCCCTTATAAATTCCTCATTGGAATTATGTTAGTTTTCTTGTTTTTATTGATTAAATTGGCCTTAACTGAAAATATGTTTTATCTGAAAAAACTTGTTCCCAATTTTCAAAGTAGGGATGCATATTTAATCGGCATAGCAGTAGATACTATATCCAACAACAATAACAACAGTGTAGGAATTTCTGATTTTGGATAAATGATCTATGTAGCACCAGACACTTACTTTAGATTCAAGGCGTGTCTTGTGTATCACATGTATCAGGGTCCGACATAACACCGACCCATGTGACTATTACTTCCATTTTATCAAATTATTACGGTGTCAATGTGTTGGTTTTAGTGTCGTATGTTAGTAGTGCTTTCATAGATGAGAGTGTCTCATTTATTTTATCCCTTCATGTTTTAACATGAGAATGTATGTGGTTTAATGTTGCAGTACTCTCTATTCTTGTGTTAGAGAAAGAGAGCTCACAACAGCATCATTGTGTTTGTATCAAATGATTGAGCCACAAATGGGTTTTGAACCATTGATTTGGTACTGCAAGCCAGAACCAAACAGTATTTGGGAAAAAATAGGAGATTGTGCTTTTGGATCTTATACACCTTGTGCAATCAACACTTTTGTTATCTCAACCTCAAATGTGGTTCTTATGTGTCTTTGCTTATATAGAATATGGCTTATTACTTTCAATGCCAAAGTTCAAAGGTTTTTTTTGATATCAAATCACTATAATTATATTCTTGGAATGTTGGCTAGTTATTGTGCTTTTCAGCCTTTGTTAAGATTGTTCATAGGAAATTCAGCCTTCAACCTGAATGAAGAAACTGATTTTGCTCCTTTTGAGGTGAGTTTTTCATATAAGTGCTTATAGTATAAGTAATTCTCATATAAGTGCTTATTTATAAATTATTTCTATAACAAAAGAGAAAATAAAGTCAAAAAATTGTCATATAAGTTATAACATGATTTCAAAAGCTACCAATATGTCAAATATGTAAAATTTTGGTTGGAATGTGAAATATAAACTCCTTTTCGTTTCTTTGTTCTTGCAGATAACAACTTTGATCATTGAATCACTTACTTGTTCTCAATGATAATTCTCATCCTCTTAGAAACAAAAATTTATATTAGGCAATTTAGGTGGTTGGTGTGGTTTGGAGTTAATTTATGTTTTGGTGGGAGATATCGTAATGCTCGACCTTCTTTTGTCTGTGAAAGATTACTCTAGCAGGTTGGTTTTTAACTTTTCAATACATTCCATTTTTTCTTTTAGATCAATAATAATGCGCTCTATTTTCATACATTCTCTAGAGCAATAGGTTATTTACTTTTAGAACCATCCCTTTCATAGGTTATTTTCATACTGCATTATTATTGATCTATTTACTTTCATTTCAAAGCTGTAACAAATACAATAACCTATGCTTTAGCAGTGTTGTATGAGTTGAATTTGAATGCATGAATTCAAATAATTAATTTTTCTTCAAAATTTGAGAATGTTTGTGTAAAAAGTTATGAATTTTAGGATGTTATGGATAGGAAATAAATTTTAGAATTTTCTATAAAACTAAAAAGAAGAGTAGGAAAATTTATGCTTCATTCTTTGATGGTATGTGCAGCACCACACTCATGCTTTGATTTCATTTTTGCAGATTTTCCTTATATCTGTGTATATCTGCCAGGTACATTTCTGATTTTCCCCTCAGACTACAATATTTTGATAACAAATATTTTCCCCTAAGTTTGACAACTTCTAAATGGTTAATTCAATTTTGTACGTGATTACCACTGATTTCAGGTGTTCAAATCTACATGTAGTAAGAACACTTTAAAACATTCATGGTTAATAAAATCCACTTGGTAGTTAATGAGTTATCCAATATTTATATAACCATTAACCATCATTTGAACCGCGTTAGCTGCATTTGGTAGTTAATTGACAAAATTCTATTTTTTTTTTGTTTTTTTTTTTATAAAATTCTGTTTTCTTTTAAAGGTTGTCAAATTTGATATTTAGGGGGGTGTATTGGATTGAGATTTCATGAGACAATTTTGGCAAAAAAAATCTTGATGATTTTATGAGATTTTGTTGGACTATATTGATTTCCTGTGACTTTTTTACAAGACCTTTTTACAATCAAGATTTTTAACAAATGATTTGAATGGATTTTGAGAGATTTTTTTCAAAAGACTTTTTACAATCAAGATTTCATAATACTTTATATAGCAGTTAACACCATTGCAGGTGGTTTTGCGGGTGGAGGCGAGTCCAACAACGGCCGAAAACGATACATAAGGCGCTCTGAGTTCGAAGCGAAGTTTGTAGGACACACTTCCATCTCGTCTACTCCGGATCTATCATTCACCAAGGAGGACAAAAGGGAAGTCATGCCCCACGATGACGACCCATTAGTGATCCAAGTCCAAATCTTGAACTGCGACGTAAAGAGGGTATTGATCGACTTAGGAAGTCCGGCTGACATAATGTATTGGGAAGACTTCAAAGCCATGCAACTGTCTAACGAGCATCTGTTGCCCTACAACGGCACACTAGTAGGCTTTGCCGGCGAGCAAGTAGAAGTTATGGGCTACACTATTTTGCTTACAACGTTCGGAGTTAAAGACCAGGCCAAGACCATCAAAGTAAGATACCTGGTGGTAAAAACCCCCTTCACATCGTACAACATCATGTATTGGGAAGACTTCAAAGCCATGCAACTGTCTAACGAGCATCTGTTGCCCTACAACGGCACACTAGTAGGCTTTGCCGACGAGCAAGTAGAAGTTATGGGCTACACTATTTTGCTTACAACGTTCGGAGTTAAAGACCAGGCCAAGACCATCAAAGTAAGATACCTGGTGGTAAAAACCCCCTTCACATCGTACAACATCATTATTGGGAGGCCATCTTTTAACACTCTGGAGGCGGCCATGTCAACGCTATATCTCTCCATCAGGTATCCGCTAGACAATGGGAAAGTCGGAACCATCAAAGGAGATCAAGCATTGGCGAGACGCTGCTATGAATCAAGTCTAAAGATAAAACACGGAGCAGCCAACACCCCAGTTTCAACTCGCCCTGTTCCCAAGACAGGCAGCGTCAACGTGATCAGCCCTTTAGACCTAGACCCAAGGGAAGAGTTCCAAGACAGAAGAGTCAGTCCCATTGAAGAGTTGGAAAAAGTTCAGATTGGTAGTGAGGCGCACCAAACAACTAACATAGGCACCTCCATGCAACCAGAGGAGAGAGAGAAAATCCTGGCGACACTGAAGAAGAACATCGACTTGTTCGCGTGGCACCCCTCGGATATGCCAGGGATAGATGAGACGATAATCACACACAAGTTATCCATCTCCCCCGAGACCAAACCCGTCTCACAAAGAAAAAGGAAAGTTGGAGAGGAAAGAAGAGAAGCCATCAATGAGGAAGTAACCAAATTAAAGGAAGCATGTTTCATATAAGAGATTAAATATCCATCATGGCTAGCAAACGCCGTGATGGTGTAGAAAGCAAATGGAAAATGGAGAATGTGTGTGGACTTCACAGACCTAAACAAGGCTTGTCCAAAAGATCCTTATCCTTTACCTAACATTGACCGGTTGATAGACGGAGCATCGGGGTACAAGATGCTCAGTTTCATGGATGCATACTCAGGCTACAACCAGATAAAAATGAATCCCGCTGACGCTCCCCACACAGCGTTCATGACCAACACCTGCAACTACTTCTACAACGTCATGCCGTTTGGTTTAAAAAACGCAGGGGCCACGTATCAAAGACTAATGGACAGAGTTTTTTTAGAGCAGATTGGTAAGAATCTAGAGGTGTATATTGACGACATGGTCGTCAAAACTACAGAAGAGGGCGAACATGATCAAGATTTAGGCGACATCCTCGCCTCAGTAAGAAAATACAACATGAGGCTAAACCCCGCCAAATGCTCATTTGGAGTGCAATCAGGAAAATTCCTCGGATTCATGCTAACAAACAGAGGAATAGAGGCAAATCCGGACAAATGTCAAGCCATCATAGACATGAGAAGCCCAACGTCGGTCAAAGAAGTACAGCAATTGACAGGGCGGATCGCAGCGTTGTCAAGATTTTTATCTTGTGCAGGAGAAAAAGCATTCCATTTCTTTTCCACTCTTAGGAAAAGCGAAAGGTTCGTATGGAGCACCCAATGCGAGGAGACATTCCAAAACCTGAAAACATTCCTCGCCTCGCCACCAATTTTAACTCGCCCCGAGAAAGGCAACACTTTATACCTATACCTCGCCGTCTCAGACAAGGCCCTTAGTTCCGCGTTAGTACAAGAGATAAAGGGAGAGGAGAAGCCCATTTACTTCGTCAGCAGAACGTTCAAGGGTGCAGAAGCAAAATACCAAAAGATTGAGAAACTTTCATTGGCAGTAATAGTGACGGCGAGAAAGCTGAGGCAATATTTTCAAAGCCACAAGATTGTGGTGAAAACTGACTACCTCATCAAGAACGTGTTGAGAAAACCAGATTTAACAGGAAGAATGGTAGCGTGGTCAGTCGAGTTATCAGAATTCGACGTCACTTTCTCCCCAAGGGGCGCAATCAAATCACAGATACTAGCAGATTTTTTGCTGGAGCTTACAACACCTGCCGAAGAGAATAGCGAACAACCTTGGACGCTATCAGTTGATGGAGCCTCCAATATCAAAGGAAGTGAAGCAGGAGTAGTATTGGAGGGACCAGACGGAGTCCTCATTAAACAATCATTAAGGTTCACCTTCAAGGCGAGCAACAATCAAGCAGAGTATGAAGCCCTGAGCGCCGAAATGAAGTTGGCAAGAGAAATGGACATAACGGATCTAAAAGCCAAGAGCGACTCACAATTAGTGACAAACCAAGTGTCGGGAGAGTTTCAAGCCAAGGACCCCCAACTAATCAAGTATTTGGAGAAGGTACGTAGCCTAGCTAGTCTCTTCAGATCTTTCGAGCTAATCTATGTCCCGCGAGAACAGAACGCAAGAGCAGATTTGTTATCAAAGTTAGCAAGCACTAAGAAACCCGGAAGCAACAGAACCTTCATTCAAGAAACCATTGCAAACCCCAGCATCGCCGCAGAAGAGGTCATGATGATCATAGAAGCAGAAGATTAGAGAGCACCAATCATAAGATATCTCCAAGAAGACGTGCTACCAGCAGCGAAGGAGGAGGCATACAAGTTAAAAAGAGCAGCAGCATGGTACTCTATGTTAGGTGACAAGCTTTACAAAAGAGGATTCTCAGGCCCAATCATGCTTTGTGTAAGTCAAGAAGAAGCCAAAGGGATACTGGAGGAAATACATGAAGGATCATGCGGAAGCCACATTGGGGCGAGAGCCTTAGGAGGAAAGATTCTCAGGGCAGGTTTCTATTGGCCAGAGGTTCACAGCGACGCAGCCAGATATGTCAAGACATGTGACAAATGCCAAAGATTCGCAAACTTGCACTACGCCCCAGGAGAGCCGTTGAAATCCGTCCTATCTCCATGACCCTTCTTCATGTGGGGAACGGATATCCTAGGACCTTTCCCCGCCTTAACAGGACAAGCAAAGTGGATCATTGTAGCAATAGACTACTTCACCAAGTGGATAGAAGCAGAAGCTCTTTCAAACATTTCAGCAGATCAAGTCAAGAAATTCTACTGGAGAAAGATCATATGCAGGTTCGGATTACCCAAATACATCGTCTCCAATAATGGAACCCAGTTCGCCAGCGAAAAAGTAGTTGAATTCTGCAAAGGGAAGGGTATACAAAACACTTTCATCTCTGTAGAGCACCCTCAGGCCAATGGACAAGCAGAATCTGCTAACAAAGTAATCCTAAAGGCCATCAAGAGAAGAATCACAAGTAAAGGCGATGGCTGGGTCGCCCATCTTCTACCAATCCTATGGTCATACCATACCACGCCTCAATCATCAACGGGCGAGGCACCTTTCACCATGGTATATGGCACAGATGCAATGATCCCTGCAGAGATAGACCCACCAAGTTGGCGAAGGGACACCCTTACGCTGAAGGAAAATTCAGAAGCATTGGAAGAAAATCTGGATTTAGTACAAGAACTAAGAAACAAAGCTCACTTCAGAGAGTTCGTCTCAAAGCAAAGAGCAGCAAGAAGGTATAATACCAGAGTCATACCAAGGAGATTTAGAGAGGGAGACTTAATTCTCAAAAGACCCATGGGAAAGGACAAAGGAGGAAAGCTAGCAGCAAATTGGGAAGGCCCATTCCGTGTCAACGAAGCGTTCGAAGGAGGAGCTTACAGACTAGAAACAATGGAAGGAGAAATCCTACATCGAACATGGAATGTGGCCAACCTCAGATTCTACTACAGTTGAGATCGCCAAAAGAAACAAGGAAGGCAGCGCCTTGGCGTGTAACCTTTTAAAATTTGTTTTTTTTTAAATTTATTTGCATGTGTATCAAAAAATTGTACTGAAATCTCTCTTCCAATTAATAAATAGCGGTGGGACACTCTTTTCTCCTGTGAAAATAGGAGTTTTTATCGAGGCCCACCGTTTTAAAATTTTTTGGTTTGTGAAGAACTGTCACATATGCTTTAAACACATCTAAAAGGAAATGAGTTGAAACACCTTGGCGTTACCCGTGAATCTTACGAGTTGGGAACGTCATAAATAGAAACGGCGATATCCATAAAATCTTACGAGTAGGATACGACGAAAATGAGTTGAAACACCTTGGCGTTTCCCGAAAATCTTACGAGTTGCGAACGTCAGAAATAGAAACGACGATATCCATAAAATCTTACGAGTAGGATACGACGGAAATCAGGTTGAAACACCTAGGCGTTACCCTTTAAACTTTTTAGTGGGGAGCGTCCAGAATAATAAAATTAGGTTGAAACACCTAGGCGTTACCCTTTAAACTTTTTAGTGGGGGGCGTCCAGAATAATAAAATCAGGTTGAAACACCTAGACGTTACCCTTTAAACTTTTTAGTGGGGGGCGTCCAGAATAATAAAATCAGGTTGAAACACCTAGGCGTTACCCTTTAAACTTTTTAGTGGGGGGCGTCCGGAATAATAAATTCAGGTTGAAACACCTAGGCGTTACCCTTTAAACTTTTTAGTGGGGGCGTCCAGAATAATAAAATCAGGTTGAAACACCTAGGCGTTACCCTATAAACTTATTAGTGGGGGGCGTCCAGAATAATAAAATCAGGTTGAAACACCTAGGCGTTACCCTTTAAACTTTTTAGTGGGGGGCGTCCAGAATAATAAAATCAGGTTGAAACACCTAGACGTTACCCTTTAAACTTTTTAGTGGGGGGCGTCCAGAATAATAAAATCAGGTTGAAACACCTAGGCGTTACCCTTTAAACTTTTTAGTGGGGGGCGTCCAGAATAATAAAATCAGGTTGAAACACCTAGGCGTTACCCTTTAAACTTTTTAGTGGGGGGCGTCCAGAATAATAAAATCAGGTTGAAACACCTAGGCGTTACCCTTTAAACTTTTTAGTGGGGGGCGTCCAGAATAATAAAATCAGGTTGAAACACCTAGGCGTTACCCTTTAAACTTTTTAGTGGGGGGCGTCCGGAATAATAAAATCAGGTTGAAACACCTAGGCGTTACCCTTTAAACTTTTTAGTGGGGGCATCCAGAATAATAAAATCAGGTTGAAACACCTAGGCGTTACCCTTTAAACTTTTTAGTGGGGGGCGTCCAGAATAATAAAATCAGGTTGAAACACCTAGGCGTTACCCTTTAAACTTTTTAGTGGGGGGCGTCCAGAATAATAAAATCAGGTTGAAACACCTAGGCGTTACCCTTTAAACTTTTTAGTGGGGGGCGTACAGAATAATAAAATCAGGTTGAAACACCTAGGCGTTACCATTTAATTTTTTTAGTGGGGGGCGTCCAGAATAATAAAATCAGGTTGAAACACCTAGGCGTTACCCTTTAAACTTTTTAGTGGGGGGCGTCCAGAATAATAAAATCAGGTTGAAACACCTAGGCGTTACCCTTTAAACTTTTTAGTGGGGGACGTCCAGAATAATAAAGTCAGGTCGAAATTCCTAGGCGTTACCCTTTAAACCTTTTAGTGGGGGGCGCCCAAAACATCAAAGCATGGTTGAAAGTCCAGAACGTTACCCGGAAAGCTTTTTTGTTGGGAACGAAGAAAACACAAAAAGAAACACATCAAAGCATCAGGGCATAACTTATTAAGAGGAAGACGCCCAAAGAAAACGCTGTAAAGAGCGAATAGAGGTAACTTTACTATATGTTATCGCATGCAATTATTTTAACAGGTAGAGGCGTTATTCAAATGATCGTTTACAATAAGGATCGAAAGCAACAACAGAATCATCCAAAATCTGATTTCATTCATTGAAGATTGAATACAAATTCAAAGAAAACTACATCAAACTTGAATACAAATTCAAACAAAACTACAGCAGATTTGGATACAAAATCAAAAGAAAATACATCAAATTCAAAAGGGTGTACGAGATACTAATGTTACACTCGTATAAACAACTTGTTTATCACCCAGATTATTCAAGGATTATACAAGTGCTTGAAAACTACTACAATAAGCATCAACACTCGCATAACCCTAAAAGGATCAAGTGGTGCCTGGCATTATATTTCCACTTCAGTTGCGAAAGTGATAACCACGAAGGGAAAAGATGAGAAAAGAATGAAGAAAAGATCGTTATTTATAGGCAACGAATTACCAAAACCTAGCATGTGTAACTGCAATTCTGAAATAAATAAGGAAAACAGTTTTCAACTACCGCAATAAAGGGATTGGCTAGTCAATAGGCGGTTACGAAAACCAAGGAAAGCCTAACAGGAAATTTGAACCGGTCAATACATAGAAACTCACGCCAAGTAAACATGTTATCTCGCCATACAACGTGTTATCTCGCCACGATCCTTAATCAATGACGCCTCAGAACCACAACAGGTTATCTCGCCATACGACGAAGTTCAAAGAGAAAAATACATAAGGGCAAAAGAAGCGAAAGTGGCATTCAAATATCTAGTCAAATGGGAATAAAGAGCATGCAATTATAGTGAAAATGTGCACAGAATACAAAGGCCTCATAAGGGCACCCAAAATACTGTCATTACAAAATATGCCAAGCCCACGCAGGGGCGATCATCAAAACAAGGCAAAAAAGTACGAAACAATTAAGAAAAAGAAGAAATCTATTCCTTGACAGGCGAGCTTTGGGCTGGTGGTTCCTCGGTAGGCAATTCCTTAGCTGGCGAGTCCGGAGCTATCTCAGTAGGAGCATAGGGAACCAACTTGTCGCCCTCTATGGTAGACATGGCGTTAGCCTTGCCAAGAACATCTTCACTTGTTCCAGCGCAAACTGGAAGCCTTCATCATACTGTTCGCCGATCATGGCCTCAAGACCGTCCTTCTCGGACCCCCACTTCGCCTTTTTCTCCTTCAAGGTTTCCAACTCAGCAAGAGCAGTCTTGTTTTCTTGCTCCAAAGATTTGATGCGCTCATCCTTGGCGTTCATACCAGATTGAACGACGCTCATGGTCTTGAATGCAGAGTCACGGTCCCTCTTGGCATCCGCCAACTCCCCCTCATACTTCTTCTTCAAATCAGCCATCTCTTCGGCATGTTTCTCCTTCAGATTCTTCAGGTCGCCCTCACACCTGTCTTTGGCAGCCTGTATATCCCTCTCAAGGGTCACCAAATTCTTCTCCACCATAGCTTCCTTATCCTTAGCAACGGATAATTCAGCCCTCTGGCGCGACGCCAAAGCATAGTTGAGCAGGAGACCCTTAAGCTCATATCCAAGAGTAATCCTCGCCAGATCATCAGTTGCCGTGTTGTTGAAACGAGCAGAATTCCCCGCCATGTCCACCATCTTAGAAAGAAACGCCTCAGGATCGAACATAGGATCCCAAGGCGAAGCCCCTCCAGATTGGCTTGCTCCAGCAGCAACCTCCTCAACCACAGGAGAACCCTCCGCCACGTACTCATCAACGTCGACCAAATCCTTGTCCGCTTCCACCACATCTTGGTCCTTTTTACCCTTCCGCGACAGGCGCCTCAGTTTCTTCTTCACCAGAGACTTCATCTCCCCCTCAGTCTTGGCAACCTCCTCCACACCAACGGAGCCAGAATTGGAAGGCTTCACTTGGATACTGACCCTCTAGTCGTTCTTCCTTTTCTTCTTGTCCTCGCCCACATCCAATTGGCTAAGGACATCAACCTTTGGCTCGGGTTGTTCTTTCTTTCTCCTCGCCTTCTCCAAGTATTGTTGCCTCTGGGCGGGAGTCAAAGAGGAAACGGATTAGTTACAAAAGAGTTAACAAGTCATATAGAAGAATAAAATGATTCGCAAAGCTACTTACTGAGATACTTGTTTAAAACGGCAGGGGCGCGGTCAGCATCTAAGAGTTCCCTAGGATTCATCTGGTTCATAGACTCTAGGTACGCCACCGTGTCCCTCTCAAACTCACTCAATCTCTCATATATAGCGCCCTTAATCAACCTGGGGTTAGTCGTCCAGTGAAAAGGGAAATGAGGAGTACCATCATCATTATACATCACACTGGGGCAATGCTCAGCTCCACGGACACGGATGAAGGTATCCTTATAATGCTTATAGTTGGAACTATACAGTTGAAATAACCCCCGGTTGGGTTGCAAACTCAGAGGTACCACGTCTTGAGGCAGAAAATTTTTGATATGGTAAAAAGAGAAGAAGACCGCCACTGAAGGCTCAGGAATTTCAAGGCCATAGCAAACTAGCTCAAAAGCCCTAATGAAGGACCAACTATTAGGGCTAAGTTGTGGGGGGGCGACATTCAGAACCCTAAGCATGGATTTCTGAAATTCAGTAAAGGGAAAGAACAGATGGAAATCCTCAATAAATTTGGTGTACATAAAGAAGGTGACGTGGTTAGAGCGAGGTACGTCGACCACATACTCGCCCTCCTCTACCGGTTCGAGTATGATGTATTTCTCATCAAAGGTCCCTGAGACATCAAACTTTTCTCTATACGCCTCCACACTCTCAACGTCTTGATAAATGGAAGAAATCTCCATGGTCATGGCTTCAGGTCCTACAGCAACTATAGCAAGCGATTCGTCTCTTCGTTTTCCTGTGAAAGACGAAGGAGAAATTATTACACAATCACTGATATTCCCGCTACTACTATCGCTACTGCTATCGCTACTATCACCACCAATACCACCCTCAAGTTCCCCACGGGTAAGAGATTCCCCCATGACTTCGGCAAAGTAACCACTATAGTCAATAGAACCATCAGGCCTAGTGAAATGTTCACGCACTTGACGCTCTAGAGGGGAACCAACGATAAGAGGACGAGGAGGGTTCCTCTCATCCTCGTCATCCAAATCTCTCAAAATCACCATTTTTTTCGGAAACCCTAGAAACCCTATCGCAAAACCGGAAGATAAAGAAAAATAAAGAGAGAAAAAGGGGAAATAGCGGTTATACCTGGTGATTAGGGACGGTTAACACTCGAAGAGTAATGGAGAACGTGGGTAGCGGGAAATTCGCGAAGGAGGCGCGAAAAAATTCACTAAGGGAAGCACGAAATTGACTTCGGTAACGCAAAGAAGAGGGGAACAAACAAGCGAAATCCTCAAATATATGATCAAAATAAGAAAGACAATGAGCAAAGAGCAACGTATTTATAAAAGGAAAGTACCGGTTGAAAAAAGAAAATTTGAAGAGATGAAACATTTCGAAGGAAAACTAGCCAGTACGATGACTGACGCGTGTCAAAGGCGAGCCCCATGCTCGGCCTAAGCCGAGGTCACGCCTTTGAGGCGAGATACAGAAAACTCAATTATTTATATGAAAATTAAAAGCTTCATTGATCAAGGAAACACATTACAAGCGTTGAGAAAACAAAGAGTACAGGGTACAACGGCATTGGAACATAATACAAACAACACAAGAGGAAAATATAAGTTGCTAGAAAATAAAACTACTTAAGCGACGACATATGCAGCCACGACAGCATCAACCTGCAATTCTTCAATCTCCTCTTTGTACTTCTTGGCCACCATAAGGTCAGGGCTGATTTTGTCTTGATCATCCCGCAACCTGTCTATTTTCTCCCGGAGGCGGGCAAGTGAAGAACGAGTCCTGATAAGGCGAGCAACATCATACTCAATGTCTAGTTGGAGGTTCCTTTTTCTCTTCATCAGAGGACGAAGTTCTTTCTCCAACACCTCAATGCGGTTCTCAACGGCTTCCTCAGCAGATAAATTGAGATAAAGTGATTCCTCTTGCAGATCAATACTGTCTTTGGTAACGGATATCTTCTTCTCCAATGTATCTTCAAGTTCATTATAGCAAGACACGACTGTAAATAGGAGCTGATGCTTCATTGTAAAAGGTTGAACTTTTCGGAATAAACATGAATTACTGATTCTTACATACGGTTCATATACTTTATCACCCCCCTTATTTGTTCACTAAAACAATAGCATTATCATTATTCAATTTTGGATAAAAGTTTTGGGGTCCATGATTTTTATTCCGGCATTTCATAACTGCAAACTGTTGTTACTAAAAGTAAAACAAACTTTAACACAAAAAAAAACAAGAAATAGTACATAAAACAAATAGGAAATTTTCTTCTTCTTGAGTTCTCTTCCAATCACACTGGTGAATAAAGTGAGAATAATGAAAAAAATATAAGACAGAATATAAAGTTTCTAGTAGATAATATCAATATCAACGCCACCAACATTATTGTACGATATGTCCCTCAATACCATGGCATGTCAAGGCTAGATCATCTCTCACCTTTAACCAATAAAAATTGGACAACACATAGAGTAGACCAATCACAACCTTTGTAGTATATTTTCTTTCATCCATTCTTTTTTATTTTACTTAGTGTGTATATGCGCACATGCACTCGAATGTGCGTGCATGCGTTTGTGTCTTAAAATGAATAAATTAAATAATCATTATATATATATATATATATATATATATATATATATATATATATATATATATATATATATGAAAAACAAATAAATTTCTATACTATAATGAAAATTAAAAAAACATATTTAAAAAATAAAAGTCAATATAAGACTCAAATATATTTAATAAAATGAAAAATTGTGCAAACAAAATTTCTAACCATATAGTGGAGAATAAAGTGATAATAAGTGGAGAATAAAGTTCTCTATCTATACCATATACTATGCATGCATCTCCATGAATCTCGGTACACTTGCAAACTGATATAATATTACAACTTGATTAGTAGGGATCAAACTCTTAATCTAAGCCATTCAAATGTATTTATAATATATCAAAATAGTTTTTTAATTAATAAAATATTTTTAAATAATTAGAACTATGTTTTTTTAATTTATCATTGTATCTATTTCCAATTTTTAGTATATTATATTTAAATTAATTTAAAAATTAACTTTTATTTATATTTTTTAATATTTTGTTTTGTATAAATTTAAATATTGAAAATGATACATTGCATTGTTTTTTATATAAGGTGGTTTTTAAGTGGTGGTTTTTATAAATGGATATAGCTTGATTTGGTTTATGACAATGAACACCCCTAGCTTGGTTTGCTTTCCTGGCGCGTGGAAATGAACGGAAAGTGTATACTTTAATAAGTGGAGTAGTATGATAAAGAATCAATTCATACAAGTGGATTAGGGCCTCGTTTTATTAAATTTTAAAAAAAAAATTGTAGAAATTTTAGAAAAAATTAAAACTACTTTGTGTTTGTTTACAATCATTTTTTTTTAAATAGAAAGTTCATAGCTTAGGTTTTTTAGTTTTAAAAAAAAATAGATTCTTGAAAAGCTATTAGAAATAGGTTTTTATTTTGGGGTTAAAAATAATTTTTTTTAAGAAAATGATTTTAAAAAAAATCTATAACAAAGATGTTGATAATTGCCTTGAAAACAAAGTGTCAGAAAACAAGTTGAGGATCTGGTCCCTACACTAGACGCAGAGGGACATAGGCGCAGGGATCTGAAGGTTGGGTTATTATTTTGTTCGTGATTATTATTGTCAATTCTCGCTTGTTTGATTGTTTATTCGATTTGTTCTACACATAAAGGTTATTGGTGTGAGATTTACAAATTCACATCAAAACACTATCAAAATTATAAAATGAATTTTTTTAAAAAAAAATAGATTTTTTCTTAAAAAAATCCAAAACAAGCGCACCCTATATCATTGCTCCAACAATCTTTGTCATTGCAAAAAAAAGCTCTTTAATTTCATGTTGGTCCTTTCTTAGGTAGGAAAAGAATGAGTAACATACGCCAGTGTCATCTCTGACTGCACTGTAATCAACCACATTTTGTGCCGTCTAATTAAAATCAGAAGACCTAAATTTCATATTCAAATATATATTTTAAATTAAGCAAAATCCAAACTTAATTTTTTTTGATCAAACTGTCAGGCTCCTTGTCATCAAATCTTACATGTATAGATTCTTCCACTGTATTAGTTTCAGAATTATACACTCTGGATGCCTTAGAGCGTTTAGAGTAACCTATAAAGATTCCCTTACAAGCTTTGGCATCAAATTTCTTTCTATAGACCTTATTGTTCAGAATATAACAAGTACACACTACAAGAAAACTGCCCTAACAAGTACACACTACAAGAAAACTGCCCTATACCCACCGCCATTTTTCAAAGTAGGGAATAGTTTTACCCACGGCCGTCTAAAACTGTCACTAAAAGTTAATTTTACCTTTTTTATTTAATTTTAATTTAATTAGTTTAACAATTTAACTTGTGTCAAAAAAAGAAAAAACTGAGTCTCGCGCTTCTCTCTCACTCGTCACACACTCGTCGTTCTTCTTCGAAGGTTCTCACTCTCGATCGATTTCACTCGTCAGGCATTCATCTTTCAAATCCTTCAGCCACTTCTGAATCACTCATCTTTCAATTTTTCAAACGGTTCACTCTTAATCCATCGAATCTCTGCTCAATCGTTCAAATCTTCAAAATCGCTTGTTGAAACTAGTGTGAATCATTGAATCTTCGATCGAATTTT
The DNA here is from genome assembly GCA_030408175.1 of Trifolium repens. NCBI lineage: Eukaryota > Viridiplantae > Streptophyta > Magnoliopsida > Fabales > Fabaceae > Trifolium > Trifolium repens. The sequence continues at coordinate 49,888,167 of CP125850.1, read as the reverse complement.
TCAAACGGTTCACTCTTAATCGATCGATTATCGACTTCGCAATCGTTCTTCAAATTCACAGAACCATTGGAGCTAGGTAACACTAAATGTATGTTCGTCTCTACTTCAGATTCACATAAACATTGAAGGTAATTGTTCGTTCTTCAGATTCTCACTCACTGAAAACTTCGTCTTCTTCAGGTTCGCTGAATTTCATCGTCTTCTTCAGGTTCTCAAGTTTCGTTCAAGCTTTAGGTTAACATTCACTGAACTTGTGTTTTTTTAACATGATTAGTGTTTGTGTTAATTTGATTTTGGATTAAAATTGGAATGAGAAGTTATTTTGTAGTTTGAGCTAATTAGGATTTTGATTTTGTAGTTTGACCTAATTAGGATTATTAATTTGTTTAAATTAGGGATTTCAATTCCATAATGCAATGAGATAACTTCAATTGTAGATAGAGTCTCATGCATGAATTATTTGATTTTTTGAATGTGAAGAATGAATGTATCTATGTCTGATTTTTAAAATTGTGTGGTTGATTCTAGATTCACTTCTTTTGTCTGTACAACTGAAAGTTCAAGTAAAAGTACTATATAAGTTATAGTTTTTGGTGATACTATTCAGAATACTAGGATTACTAGTTTATAATGCATTTTAGATATTGCATAAATTTTGATATTGCATAAGAATTGGTTTAAGACTAGTTACGTGCTGAATTTGAATCTGAGGAACATATATAGATCGACTTCTTTTTCCATATCTTGACGACTCTCATGATGCCTTGTTTTGGCATTTAATTAGCGATAGCCAACCTTATGCTAGCTTATAGTCTTCTAATTGAATTATATGATTTGATTTGATGCAGATTCATTTTAAACTGTTGATTATTGTTGGATTTGGGGTCAATTGTGGGATTCTAGTTCCTATACACAAGGTAAGAAAGGAAGGAAAGTTTGAATTCAGAACTAAAGTACCTTTTTTAAGATCCGTTGCTTTATCAAACCATTTATTTTCTCCTGCTTTAAATTTGTAAATTTTAATACTACATAGTAGTAGTTGACAAAACAAGGAGTGCTATATAACAGAACAACCTTGAGATGATTACGAGCAGGAACTGGTTATTTGAAGAGTTGTAGTCACTAATAATTGATAGTACCCTCTTTATTGTTAGTGGAACCATGGACTACATCAACTTCACTGCTATGCCTCACTAGAATTCAGATATGTTTATTTTTCACTTCAGTATAATGAAAAACAAATCCTTTTCACACTAAATTCCCCTATAAACCAGAGAGGTATGTGTATATAGGTCAGGTAGGTATAAGGGTTGTTTAGGGTAGAATTACTTCGTTTAGTAGATAAGAGGCTAAGATGTGAGGAGAAGGAATGGTAAAGAAAGGATATGAAATTTAGTTTTTCAAACTAAATGGAGAGGATTAAGAAATTTAAATGAAAGACTATATTGTGATTTTTTTTTATGTTGACGGAACCTTGTGATTTCAATGAGTTGAAATAACAACACTTGAATGCGTAAGACTTTAAATTGTATAATTACGCGATACAAAAATTGAATCGTAAAAGATTGAATATAAAAAATTTATGTAATGAGTAAATCAACAATTATAATACTACTAAAGTGTGCTTAAATAGACAATGAAAGCAATTGTGAGGAATTCCACATTTATAAGATTAGGCCTAACACACTTCATAACCATTATTATGTTCAATATTTTTAATCCAGCCAATTAATTCTTCAATCCTACAAAGGGTCAGAAAATGAAGCTCAAGACCTATTTTTAGAAATAATAGAAAGAATTATGCATGGGGAATTAGAAAAACCAATGCAATAATTCAAATAATTATCTTAGGACTATTTGAGTGTGTAAATTGAAGAATCATGCTGCTGGGGATTTGTAATCTCTTTACAAGATGAAAATAATTCGATCCATTGGATTGTAATACTGATACATATATCAATTTTTTTTTACAGAATCAAATTGTTTCTTATAGTTTACCTAAATTGTGAAATTATTGTTTTACGTACTCTTATTTTACATTTCCAGCAACTAATTCTTATTTTACATACTCTTGTTTTACATTTCCAGCAACTAAACTAATTGTTTGATCTCTTGATTAATGCAAGTATCATGCGGAGACGGAGAAAGTTGAATGTTGTTCACCATGGTGACCCTTCGCTAGAGAAAGACCAATCAATTGATAGTTCTAATGAAGTAAACAAAGAGGGAAGTCATATTGAGACCCACTGTAATTATACTTACAATTTATCCTCTTGTCTAATAATTACCTTGTTTCAACTCTTCTAAAGTAGGAGTATAATAATTGTTGTTTCCATACATGATTATAGGTGAAAAGAAGACTAGAGGTTATACACATATGTTAGATGTGTGGGACATGCCTGATGGAGAATTTATACTTGTTGAAGTGGATACTTTGGGCAATCCTATGGGCTGGAAAGGAAAAACACTATTGAATGCTATAGGGAGCTTGGTAAGGAGACACCAATGTGCTCCTATCAATATTATTTGCTGAATAGATATGCCCGAGTCTTATATTAACGATATGATTGAATTGATTCAGGTTTTGTATAGAATTTTACAAGTTCTATTTCCATTCCGTTATTGTGAGATTTTATTGCTTAACAATATGTCTAACAAATTGGCTTTTTTATAATAGAGTAAATTCCGATTTGTTCCTGAATTGACTGAGCAAACAACACAAATCTGAAAGGATAACATGAATGCTAAGTGGAAACAATTTAAGCATGACTTAAAATCAAGGGTTAATAGGCTTTTACCCCCTAAAATCAAAAGGGTATGATGAAAGTAAGACAGAGGAAGAAATGGCTACTAATGTTCCTGACAAAAGGGTTGATCCTTCCCAATATCCTGCTTTAGTGCACTGTTGGTGTTCCAAGAAAGGGAAGGTATATGTATGATGTCAATAATCTTTAGATTATATATCTATTATGTAGTATATGTTTAATTTTATTTACCTTTTAATTCATTGGTTTATAGGAAATAAGTCAAATTAACCAAATGAATCGCTCAAAATTCGATGTACATGATTTTGTTTAGTTTATCTAAGTATGTGGAATTGATGTTGCTAACAGCAGAAGCTTAGCATGTTATGTCACTACTATGTTTCACCTTCCTCACATGTTTCAGATGTTTCGTATTTTACGACAATATTTTGAATAACGTTTCATCTCGGTACTGCTGTGTAGGTGGTCATGAGCTTAGCAAAACTACTGGTGGCAGAATAGCTTGTGGTAAGCATACACATTCGATAGTAAATCCTATTTTTCTGAGACATTCTATGTACAATATAAACAAAATGGCTGTGATGCTAAAATTAAGGTTCAAAATATCATTAGAGAAATATTAACTATACAGTGTGAAACTTTGTTCTGTTACTGTTTTGTAGGTTCTAACAATCTAACCAAATTTGAGATTCTTTTTACCCCCCTTAAGTCGCTAATCATATTCAAGTTACATGTTTAGTTTCTTGTGTTACATAAAACTTATAATACTTGACTAAGTGGAAGCATACGATTTTGAGGTTTATCTTTGCCTTACAATTACATGTTGTTGGGCTTATTTGATGACCAAGGGCCCTTATTTGATGACAATGCGCAGATTAGGACTAAGAATTGGATTTTGTCATGTCTTAGAATTTGGTAAAATTATAATATGTAGTAGTACTTATAGTGTCTAAACAGGTATAAATTTGGTGCAGATTTTCCTTGTTTGTGTTACTAACAGAACATGTATCCAGTAGTAAATTAGCTAGCTTAATGACTAGATATACTGAAAATGTAAACTTATATAGTTAAGTTCTTTGATTGAAATGAAATAAGTATTTTTTAGTTATATTATTAATATATATTATAATTGTTAATTGCATTTGGCCTATTCTAAGGTTCATTGATGGAGAAGGAGAGGAAGATTGTCTATTTGGAAAGACTACATGAAAAAAATGAAAGTCATGTCTGTTGGAGTCTTGGTTTTGTTATTTCTTCACTTGTTGAATAGTACCATGATAAATGAATTCTAATTTTGTATTAGTTTAACATTGGTGGATCTTATATATCATTAAGAGAATGGCTTAAGTGTTGTTTCATTAGTTGTTGTTCATATTTTGTGTTATTAAATATTTTAATAGTAATAATTTCAATAATTTATTCATTTGAATGTATAATAGTATAAAAATTAAATTATAAAAATATTGGTTACTTCTACTGACAGCAAAAACTGTGGGTAAAAGTATTTTCTTTAAAACTGCTTTCTAAGTCGTACCTACAGCTAAAACCGTAGCTAAACGTTAAAAAGTTCTACTGACGTCCAATGCACAATGAGAGACGGCCAGAAATCTGTTGCAAAACGGCGTACATAGTTGTTAGCCCATATTTTTACTAAGTAAAAATATGTTCTAAATGCATAAATAAAATAATTATGTTTAATTATGTAATTATTTTTAATAATCATTAAATATGTTTGGTTTTCAGAACCAATGAATTTAATGATTAATCATGCATGAACGTGTAATAAATGTTCTATTATGGAACGTTGCATTTAAATGCATATTCTCTTTCTTTCAGGATCCTTTCGATTTGATCGAAGTGTCAGTAGGGTCGAAGCATCCAGTGGGCAAAAGTAATTTATGGACTTAGCGAAATATTCAAAAGAAAGCATGGTTACTTCGACTTCGATGGAAACAACGGTTAACTCAGAAGATAAGAAAGGATTCAAATTCAAAATACGTGTCAAGACACGCTTCCTATCTGTAGTTATTTAGGCGTTAGTAGCAGTTAGATTAGTGTCTATAAATAACCTAGTTATGTGATCGAAAAAGGGGTCACAATCATTATACAAAATCCTCAGAAAAACTCTAAGTACCCATGTCAAAGCGAGAAACGAGTGTTCGAAGGAAAATGTATGTAATGTGAACCATTTTATTCTGTAATCATTTACATTTGAATGCAATTTACAGTTTTTAATCTCTTTCCAATCCAATTATCTTTTACTTTCGACTCTTTCTTTCCTTCTGTTTATTCAATTGGATAAACATTCTTTCTTGCATTTCAAGTTATTAAAACATAAAAACAACACTTTATCAACATAAGAACAATAATGAACATCATTTACTTTGAAAATATAAACAAAAGCACTATGTCCCGAGATTTACTAGTTGGTCTCTCTTGTAATAATCAAACTAGCGTTGTTTACCAAATTTCACAGTAAACAAATTGGCACACCCAGTGGGACTGTGTGCTTTACGTTTAAATTTCTTCAAAGTTTGTGTAGTTAATTTGTTCTGCATTTTTTGTGTATTGTTTCCAAAGATTCTTGTGTAGTGTATGCTTTTGAGGAACGACAAATTACTCCCTGAAATGGTTAGACCACCACCCAGAAGTAACCCAAGACAAAACATGGAAAATCCGAACGGAAACAATAATAATAACGGTTCGAATGTATCAACCGCTTCGAGCGTTTCTGAGGCCATAATCTCTCCTGTAATCAGTGAGATTGTGCCCAACGCTAGTGGGGCGACAGTTTCCGCCCCAATTTCTTCTGTGGTAAGTACCACAATGACAATGCCAACATCTACAGTGGTACCTTCGACCACTACAGAACCTATCTTGTCCCTTTCCCATGCTATGGAGGGAAATTTCTCTCCAAATAGGACAAATGTTAATGGGGGTGGCGCTAGTTCTTCTACTTTTTCATTACCCTTTTCCCAATATGTGGGTCAAGGCACAAGTAGGAACTACCCATATGGTATGCCTACCAGTATGATGCAAGGTTTGCAAACAAGTGCATCACTGTTCACAGAGTCAGCACCAGGCGTATTTGTGCCTAATAATCAGATGGTTTCTGGTTCTGCTACTCGAAATGGCAATCCCTCGTTAACCAACAATGCCTTGAATGCTTTAAGGCAACAAATGGATGAGAGTAATCATGACATGGTAAATATGTTAACACAACAAATTGGTACAGTATTTAACCCATTAATTCAAAATACAAACCAAAGTTATCAATTGTTGGCAAATCAAATGGGAAGAATTGCTGATTTCTTTGGGGCTCCTCAAGCCCATAGTCAACAAGTTCCCCAGATTCAGAATGTGGTGCCTTTACAAATTGCACAAGCACCAAATAATGCCATTATGCTTGCCCCAAATAATGTTGCAAACCCCATAAACCAAGTCCAACAACCAGTGCCAGTGGTCGAACCACAGGTGCAAATTCAGGCACAACAACACGCTTTGCCCCAGGTCGAACAAAATCCTGGAATTGTGTTGATAAATAGGAACCAAAATGCTGATGATGTAGTTAGAAATGTCCAGAATAATAATTTTGCTGGGCAAAATAACATAGCCAATTTGGTCGAAACTATCCTAGCACAAAATGGTTTAAACATAGGCATGCATAGGCCTCATTTTGTTTCTGCCTTATCAGAATATGTGCTTCAAACAGAATTGCCAAGGGGTTGGAAAATCCCAAAATTTACTAAATTTGCTGGTGATACTAGCGAATCTACTGTTGAACACATAGCAAGATATCTAACTGAGGCAGGAGATCCGACAAATAATGAGAATTTGAGAATGAAGTATTTTCCAAATTCTCTAACGAAAAATGCCTTTACATGGTTTACTACTCTCCCTCCACATTCAACTTTTAATTGGAATCAATTAGAGAGAGTTTTCCATGAGCAATTCTACATGGGACAGTCTAAGATAAGTCTCAAAGAATTAGCAAGTGTTAGGCGCAAAACTCCTGAGTCTATAGATGATTATTTGAATAGATTTCGTTTACTTAAGGCTAGGTGTTTTACTCAAGTACCTGAACATGAATTGGTCGAAATGGCTGCTGGTGGCCTAGACTATTCGATCAGAAAGAAATTAGACACTCAGCATCTAAGAGATATGGCCCAATTGGCTGATAGGGTTCGACAGGTCGAACGCTTGAAAGCAGAAAAGGCTAGAAATTCAAAGTATCATAAAAAAGAAAAAGTTGCTTATGTAGAAACATATGATAGCGACCAAGAATATGATGTCTCTTATGAAGATGTTGAACAAGGGGAAATAGACCTAGCAGAATTAAAACCTGGTCCCCCTTACACTTGCAAGCTTTTAAAACCTTCAAATGGAAAAAACCCTGTTGAACCAAAAAATGATAAATATATTTCAAAGACTTATACTTTTGATATAACAAAATGTGATGAAATCTTTGATTTGTTGGTTACTGATGGCCAAATAGTGGTTCCAAAAGGTGTTAAAATACCACCATTAGATATGAGAAAGAAAAGAGGTTATTGTAAGTATCGTAATTTTCTTGGACATAGAACCTCACAATGTGTGCTTTTCAGGGACTTGGTTCAAAAGGCTTTGAACGAAGGAAGACTTAAGTTTGGTGAAAAACCCAAAGCTGCAAAAACAGATCCAGAATCTTCACAGAATGCTGATACCCTCTATGCTGAACCACAAGCTATTATGATGGTCGAAGCTATGGAGGTTTCAGAGGTGCAAGTGGAAAAAATCCCTGAAAAGGAGTACTATGAAAAAATGAAAGTAGTATATCCTCGTGCTGAAGAGGATTTGATTGACTTTCTAAACAGATGTAAGTTAGAGAACAAAGGAGTGATGCTTTGTGCTCGTTGCAGTGCTGTTTGTGATAAGGAGGCTACTGCAGGCCTCATGAAGTTCCAACCAGTTGCAAATGGGCAGAGTGCAAACCCAAAGCCGTCTCGTGGTAAAGGAAAGGGCATTCTAACTCGACCAAATAATATGGTCCAAACAGATCGAAGGCCCACTTTCCTTCCTTCTGGTTCGATTCCTATAGAACGCTGGATGCACCAAGGAACCATAAAGTTCAACAAGGGTGCAATGGAAGTTGGTGGCGCAAGTGGCACCAAATTAAGCTATTCAGAGGATGTCAACAAATACTCTTACAAAAACAATTACAAGGGTAAACATCCAATGACAAGGACTCGGTGGCGTAGGTTCCAACGCCAAAAGAAATTGGCTGCAACTAATCTTCAAACAGGCCAATATAAAGAAATGGCTAGAAGGCCAGCAAAAGAAAGGATCCTTCCTCCTATAGAAGAAAGCAAGATGGAAGAAGATGATCTGCTGGACTCTGAGCCAGATTTCGACGTAATATGCGTGGTTTCCATATTACCATCGGAGTATGACGTGCAAACAGAGATAACTGAGCTCGAAACTGATTTCGACCAGTTAGAAATGGCTGATCCTAAGCCAATTTGCTACTACGTCATGAACAATGGCTGCATCGAGGAGCAACAGGCTACATTCGAAAGGCCAGACTTAGGCATGAAAAACCATCTTAAACCCCTCTTCATCAGAGCAAAGGTTGAAGGAGTTGGAGTTAACAAGGTGCTGATAGATGGAGGAGCTGCTGTTAACCTAATGCCTCTATCTATGTTACCCAAGATTGGCAAATATGACTGTGATTTGTCAGCCCATAACATTGTTTTGTCAAATTACGAAGGCAAAACAGGACATTCAAGGGGGGCAATTCAAGTGGATGTTGTTGTGGGCAGCATAGTTCGACCAACTTTATTCCTAGTGGTCGAATCCAAGGCAAACTTCAACTTACTATTGGGGCGAGAGTGGATTCATGGAGTAGGAGATGTTCCTTCGACTCTTCACCAGAAGTTGATGCTTTGGAGGGAGGATGGCTGCGTAGAAAATATAGAGGCTGATCAGAGTTTCTATATGTCAGAGGTTGATACCATAAATCAACAAACCTTTGGCAAAAATTTGGCGAACATAGCGCCATGTTATGATAGAGAGAATGCTTTCACACCTTCTGATAATGTGATACATTCTGTCAAACTCCACCCAACCCATGGCTTCATATGGGAAAGAGAGGAAATAGATGCTGTGTCCTCAGAAGATGGAGTTATACCACCATCTGGGTGGAATGTTTATGAAGATTATGATGTCTGAGTCCAGCGCATGGGCCAGGATTACGGCTTATATGGCCGAAACTAAGTTAAATACGGCTTTGGAGGCTGATTTTCATCAAAATATGGCTACAGAAGCCAAGGTCGAAAGCGATGGCATTTCTATGCCACAAGCACAGAGGCTCGACTGCATCTATGATGAGGAACCTTTAGGGTTCGAAAGGGATCCACTTAATGAAACTCCTAAGATGCAGGCTCAAGACCCTTTGGAGGAAATTGACATTGGAGATGGCTCAGCAAAAAGGCCAACTTACATTAGTGCCAATATTAGTCCTGACTTAAAAGGAAAATTGGTACTACTTCTCAAAGAATTTCGTGATTGTTTCGCTTGGGATTATAATGAAATGCCTGGACTCAGTAGAGAAATGGTCGAATTAAAACTACCAATCAAGGCAGGTAAGAAACCAGTGAAACAATTGCCAAGAAGGTTTGCACCAGATATCATGTCCAAAATCAAAGAAGAGATCGAGAGGCTGCTGAAGAGTAAATTCATCAGAGCTGCCAGGTATGTAGAATGGTTAGCAAATATAGTTCCTGTTATTAAAAAGAATGGTACACTTAGAGTATGTATAGATTTTAGGGACTTAAATAATGCTACACCTAAAGATGAGTATGCCATGCATGTGGCAGAAATGCTAATAGACTCAGCAGCAGGCTTCGAGTTTTTGAGCATGTTAGATGGTTATTCTGGTTATAACCAAATATTCATTGCTGAAGAAGATGTATCTAAAACAGCATTTAGATGCCCTGGTGCTTTAGGCACTTATGAGTGGGTTGTGATGCCTTTTGGCTTAAAAAATGCTGTTGCCACTTATCAAAGGGCAATGAATTCCATGTTTCATGATTTTATAGATACATTCATGCAGGTTTACATTGATGATATCATCATTAAATCCTCTTCTGAAGATAGCCATTTGGTATATCTTAGGCAATCTTTTAAAAGAATGAGGGAACATGGATTAAAAATGAATCCATTAAAATGTGCTTTCTGTGTGCATGCAGGAGATTTCCTGGGTTTTGTGGTGCATAAAAAAGGCATTGAAATAAACCAAAACAAGACAAAGGCTATCTTGGAGACCAAGCCTCCTTCGACCAAAAAACAACTTCAATCTCTGCTAGGAAAAATCAACTTCTTGAGAAGATTCATTTCGAATCTAAGTGGAAAGGCTCAAGCTTTCACACCACTACTTCGACTCAAGAAAGATGATCCATTCAAATGGAACGAAGAGCATCAAAAGGCTTTTGATGACATCAAAGAATACTTAATAAAGCCTCCAGTTCTAATGCCTCCTAGTAGGAATAAAGCTATGAAGTTGTATATTGCTACGTCTGATAAGACGATAGGAAGCATGTTAGCTCAAGAGGACGATAATGGCATAGAAAATGCAGTTTATTACCTTAGTAGAGTTTTAAATGATGCAGAAACTAGATATACTGCCATAGAAAAACTTTGTCTTTGTTTGTATTTCTCTTGTACAAAACTTAAGCATTATATAAAGCCTGTTGATGTTTATGTCTATTCCCACTTTGATGTTATTAAACATATGCTAACTAAACCTATATTACATAGTAGAATTGGGAAATGGGCATTAGCATTAACTGAATATTCACTGACTTATAAACCTTTAAAGGCTGTCAAAGGCCAAATCGTGGCTGATTTTATAGTAGATCATTCGTTGGTCGAAATGCCACAGGATTATGTGGATATTCAACCATGGACTCTTTATTTTGATGGGTCCAAACATAAGTATGGAACAGGAATTGGAATTTTGATCATATCTCCGACTCAAGTTCCAACCAAGTTCAAGTACAAAATAGATGGACTTTGCTCTAATAATGAAGCTGAATATGAAGCTTTAATTACAGGGTTAGAAATATTAAAAGACTTGGGGGCAAAGAACATTAAGATAAGAGGTGATTCTGAATTAGTATTGAAACAATTAACACAAGAATATAAATGTGTGAAAGAGCATCTGGCGAAATACTTTTCTATAGCTAGTTCTTTGTTAGATTGTTTCGATCATGTAGACATTGAACATGTGCCTCGATTAAAAAATCAAGAAGCAAATGACTTGGCTCAAATTGCTTCAGGATATAAAATGTCAAAAGAAAAGTTGACACAATTAATCGAAATAAAAGAAAAAATGGTTTTACAAGAACCAATATCTGCACAATTGTCAATACCAAAACTTGTGGGGGCAGACACTATACCACAAATAAATGGTGAAATAAAAAATCCCCTAGAAGATTTTCAAATTTTTGCCATTGACAATTTGTCAGATAATGATTGGAGAAAACCTATAGTAGATTACCATAAGAATCCAACAGGAAATGTGGATCGAAAGGTAAAATATAGGGCTTTAAGCTATATAATTTTTGAAAATGATCTTTTCAAAAAGACTTCTGAAGGAATCTTGTTAAAATGCCTTAATGAAGCAGAAGCATATATAGCAATCTCTGATGTTCATAGTGGTACTTGTGGCTCTCATCAAGCAGGACATAAGATGAAATGGCTCTTGTTTCGACAAGGTTTGTATTGGCCCTCTATGTTGAAGGATTGTATAGAGTTTGCGAAAGGATGCCAAGAATGCCAAAGGCACTCAGGAATTCAACATGTGCCTGCAAGTGAACTACATTCAATAGTAAAACCATGGCCCTTTAGGGGTTGGGCTCTAGACCTTATTGGTGAGATTAAACCTGCTTCATCAAAAAATCAACGTTATATTTTAGTTGGAATAGATTATTTCACAAAATAGATAGAAGCCATTCCTTTACCAAATGTTGATCAAGAGGCAGTAATTAATTTCATACAAAATTACATAATATATAGGTTTGGAATTCCTGAAACAATAACTACTGATCAAGGTTCAGTTTTCACTGGTCGAAAGATGCAGGAATTTGCCCAAGAAACTGGCTTTAGACTGTTAACTTCAACACCATATTATGCACAAGCAAATGGTCAAGTCGAAGCAGCAAATAAAATTATTATAAATCTGATAAAGAAACATATAGCCCAAAAGCCAAGAAATTGGCACAAAACCTTAGATCAAGTGTTATGGGCTTGTAGAAATTCTCCTAAAGAATCAACTAACACTACTCCATTTCGACTAACTTATGGTCATGAAGCAGTATTACCAGTCGAAATACATTTGCAATCAGCAAGAGTACAAAGACAAATGGAAATACCTCTAGACCATTAATATCAGATGATGTCAGATGAGTTGATTGATTTAGATGAAGAAAGGCTTAGTGCTTTAGAAGTTTTAACAAAACAAAAAGAACGAGTTGCTAAAGCATATAACAAAAGGGTTAAGTTTAAGTCTTTTGATATAGGAGAATTAGTTTGGAAAGTTATATTGCCTATGGACAAAAAAGATAGGATCTTAGGCAAGTGGTCCCCAAATTGGGAAGGACCATTCAAAATTATTCAAGTTTATTCTAATGGCGCATATGAAATTGAGGAGTTAACTCCTGAAAAACGTACTTTGGGTATAAATGGAAAGTATTTGAAGAAATATAAGCCTACTTTACTCGAAGTAAAAATAAGCGCAGAATAATACTTGAACATGAAATCGAAATGGCAATAATTAAAACTTGCCACAAATCAGGAATTGGTCAAAGGAAGCAAGCTTTAAAAAGAGAAATAGGAAGTAGGAACAACTTTATTTTTATTATTAATAAGAAAAGGTCTTTATTACATATGATAACATAATTCTACCCAGACTTAGGCTTAGATTTAGAAGTTTCTGATTCTATACTTTTCAGTTTCTCCTTGAAAAGAGATTGTGCTTCATTAGCAAGCTTCTGAACCTCAGCTGGATAATCTGCTAGATTGTCTTCATATGTCCATAAGAACTCTTCCAGATCAGGGCCCATTTCTTCCTCTTCTGATTCTGTTAAAATTAGTTCTTCCTTGTTTCTCTCATAGCGTAACCTGTTTTCTTCGCAACGCCAGGACTCTGCTCCCTTTTTGCTCTTTTCTTTTGAGCCTGAAGCATCCTTGGTAACCTGCCTTTCCATGGTATGATTTTCTTGTTGAGGTTACTTGATTACCCTAAATAAGTGAAATGAGAAAAAATCATCCTTTTTATAGTGCCATCAAGCCTTCTTGTCAGTGTGGTCATCAATACAATTCATTTAATGAATTTGGCTGTCATCACCTTTTGACTTGACTGCCTTGATATGGTGCTTTGACTGCTTGTTTTTCTGTATTTTTTTTTACTGATGTCAAAAGGGGAAGTAAAAATAAACGCAGAATAATACTCAAGCATGTAAGATAAAATGGTAAATTGTAAATTGCCATAAAACATGGACTTTGTTCAAAAGTTACAAGATCCAAAATATTGTTCGAACGGACAATAAAGAAAATAAACTAAGGGAATTATAAATTCTTGGTGCAGTCAGCATAAATCTTCTTGAGAGTTGCCATCTCCTTTTCGACCACCAAATTCGAACTCTCCAGGGATTTGATCTCTTCACCAACAACTTCTGCAGAGCCAAAAGCTTGAAGCCCTTCCCTGCCATATGCGTCAATCTGCTCTTGGGTTGAAGCTTTGGTCTCTTTCTCAATTCGAGCTCTCTTGGTCTCCTCTTCGATGATCTTGCGCCTGTAACTAACAATCTGCTCCTCTAAGAGTTTGATTTGTTCCTTGTAATGGGCAACCTTGTCATCACATTCTTTTAGCTCTGAATTTCCTTCGACCAGTTGAGAGGACAATCTTTCCACTTCAGCTTGTGCTTGCTGGGCTTTCTCAAAGAACATGGTTTGAGCTTGTTGTTGTGTGGCAAGTCTTGTGTTATTATCAGTCCTCTTCTGCACTGCCTTGGCATATTGGTCCACAATCGAACTAAGTTGTATGACTTTGCCAAGGGTTTCCTCATCAGTCCTAGGATTGTGAAGCTTCTTCAGGAAAGCCAAGTGGCTATAAGCACAGGCTGGTTGTTCTTCAATTTGCTTCAACACATCCCTTTGGACGAATGTAGTTGTAAGCTTCAGCAATAGAGAGTCCTGGCGCACCATCGAGTCGATTTCAGAGTTGGAACGCGCTGAGTCAGTGGTTGTGTGCTCACTAGAGGTGTTTCCTTGATTTGCTTTCCTCGAGAGTAGAAGTTTAAGGGTACCGGCAGGATCAGACTTCTGCATATTGGTAAATTCTTCTTCTTGTACGCCCAAGCTTGCAGAAAGTCTCGAGGTCGAAGAGACAGATATGATCCATGAACCCCCAACCTCAGCTTCAGGAATTGCATCAGAGTCATGTTGAGATTCTTGGTTCGAGCTGGCCTGGCCTGAGTTTGTAGACATACTAGGCATTGAATATTTGATGCTCGAAGCATTGGTTGGCACCACCTCAGGGTTTGGTTGTTGATCTTCCTCAACAGGACTTTTCTTCGACTGATCCTACAAACTCAAAAGAAAATTAGTAAAGATCAAATGTAACTATGAAAATTTAAGGTTGAGAGTAAGATGAGTTATACCTCTTTTTCTTCTTCGACCTCAGGGCTAGTTTGAGGATTACCACCCTTCTCAGCATTGGGGGCATCGTTGCCTGGTTGTGCATCATCTGTCTTTCCCCCATCAATAATTGGTTCATCATTGACCAAGATCTCTGAATGAGGTGCAGGGTTACCTTGTGGTCTGTCAACCTGCTCTTCTGATGTCTTGGTAAGTTGGTCTTGTTCGACCACTTTGCTCTCTGAAGCATTTGTCTGAGGGGTTGGATCTCCACCGCTTTCACTCGAGGCGCGGATTTTTAATGCCCTAGGCACTTTAGGCTTCTTGATTGCTGACTTGACCTTCATACCAATCTCTTTCTTCTTTTTCTTCTCTCCCCTTTGGTCCTTTGTTGGAGCTTCTTCAACCTTTTTATGTTTCTTGGCTTGTGCAGCCTCATTTGCTTCGACTTCTGGAACAGTTGTTGCTTTCCCTTCACTAGGTTGTGAAGTCGAAGTTGATGGTTGTTTTCTCTTCCTAACCAAAGGGACCTCTTCTTCTTCTTCATCCTGAAATGATGGAGGTAACAAATGTCAAGATTTTGCTTCAAAATATATTACTATGACAAAAGTTTGAAGTATTTGATGGAAAGTTTGATTTTTACCTCCTCATCTAATACCACTGTGTTTTTATCTTTCTTCGAGCTAGCAGACACTGTCTCTGTGCTGCTCTTACCTTTTCCCTTCTAAGGACATAAATGGTCGAAGTTAGAACATATGTTTAAACATGAGGAGAGAAAATAAATAAAAAAAATTTCTTAAGGCTAAAATTACCTTTGCCTTAGAGGTTTCGACCTCTGATCTAATCTTCACCCCAGTGGGTTTCTTCACTTCAGGCGAAGTCTTTGAAGACCCACCATCTTTCTTTATGCCTTTGCCTGCAAAATGTTGTATTACTAAATATAAAAAGGTTTGAGGGAATAAATCTTGTAAGATAAATAAAATATAAGAGTTTAGATGATTACCTCGACCTGAGACGTTTATTTTCTTTCCAAGAGATGGCACTATGAAGCCACTCTCCACCATCCCTAGCAATTGATCAGCATTGCCTATTGAATGTTTGGTGTAATGGTCACTCTACCATTTGCTAAAGCCATCAGTGCAGTAGAAAGAAGGCTTATACTCGAAGGGTTTGAAATTAAATTCATAATTCTCCAGCATTCTCATGTATTTCTTGTAAGTCTTCTCAGTCACTCCAGTGCCCAACACCATTCTATCCAGTTTTTCAAAAAGGGACTTGGGCCTAATCTGGGACATACCAAATTGCCTAGCCACACAGTTGGGCAGATATCCTACAAGCCCATACTGGTTTGCGTTCGAACCGATCCTGCATGAGAGCACAGTTTGCTCTAAATAGGCCCTCCAGACCTCATTGACCTCATCCTCATTGTCCGGGTTGAATGCAGGAAAATCTTCAACAAACCACGCAGCACCATGCTTACGCTCGACAAAGGGAGCATGACGTGGTAAAAACTTGTCAAAATTCAAAAACATCTTCATATGTCTCATGAAGAGTCTGCCAGTATCTTGGTCCAAAGATCTAGGGGCTAATCGAACCAACCTTTGCCCTTCGATCTCCCTTTCATCTACCTCTTGTTGATAGTCAGAAGGCATTATCAACCCCAATTCCGTCTCAAATGTGGCATTCAGCCAAAGTTGTAACAGCCACATAGGTCCAGCAATTGAAACCTTTGATCCATCCTTGGAAGCCTTGATTGCATTACTGGCATTCCCTATTGCTTCATATAGACAGGCTAGTAACAAACGCCCTAAACTGAAGAGTCGACCCTCATTAATCTGTTGTGCTAGGGGAATGTACATACGCGCTACCTGAAGGGATTTCGAGCAAAACACAAAGTGGGATAACCACAATGTTAAGAAGGCCACATGCTCCTCAGTTGACACCTCCTCTCATTCTTTACCCATTTGTTCTGCTATGTACTTAGAGAATGTAGCTTCTTGAAAATTAACTTCGACCTTATCTCCAGTTTTGGTTGGATCGAAGTGATCACCAACAGGCCTAAGGCCTGTGATAGCAGCTACATCTAATAAGGTAGGGGTTAACATGCCACATTTAAACTGAAAAGTGTTGGTGGACTTTTCATAGAAGTGTAAGGCAGCCACTAGCAGTTCTGGTTTGTACTTAGGACCGGTTCGACTAAATTGGATAAGCTCATAAATACCATAGCTTTTCCAAGAATCCTTAAAGTCCTTTTCGACCCTATCTAACCAGGGAATGTAATCCTTGTGCGCAATATAGGGGGCAGCTCTAAAAATCTTAAGGGCATTCTTCATATACCCAAAGTTGTAAGGAGTGGAGCTAAAGATTCTGGGCTCACAGGTTACATGCAAAGGGAAGATATCACTTACCTCTTTTGATATAACCTCATCACGTGTGGGATAAGGTCCACGGAAAGCGTAATCTTCCTTCTTGATAGAAAATGGAATCATAAGCTGAGTGTTCCAGATCTTGCTTTCCGCCTCAGTTCCAGAAGGTTCTGGAACTACTTCTTCGCCATCTTCAAGGACGCGAAGATCCTTCCATTTACCAGCAGTGGGTACATCGAAATCCAAGTTGGATGCCATTAATGAACAGTACGCAGAAAATCAAGAACTAAAAGGGTTTCGTGAAGAAAATTTTGAAAATTTGTTTGTTTGAGGTGAAACAAAGATGAATCGATGCGGAATTTGAGGCTGAATCACTTGTATGGTTTAGAATTGCAGGATGATTGAAGATCAGCGTGTGATTTGCAGAAAAGAAGAAGATGAACAGTGGGTTCGTAAGGAAGCTTTGAAACTTGGAAGTTGGTAAAAAGTGTTCCTTTGTTCGTTTGCTACTATTTATAGGGGAACGTGTTTGTCTCCAGAAAATAAATCAAAAAGAAATTCAAAAAATTTCTCTTCAACTTCTGCGTATGCCACGTCATCCACTATGCTAAAACCTAGGAGCAATGATAGATTGTGGGTATCAAGTTGACAGTTACTTCTGAACATGACATAAGCGCCGTCATTGGTAATAGTGTCAAGCACGTGGTTATAAAATGCCTTTTCCTTTTTCGTTTGACCACTCAATCGAAACAGGCATTTGGGGGCAATTTGTTAGCCCATATTTTTACTAAGTAAAAATATGTTCTAAATGCATAAATAAAATAATTATGTTTAATTATGTAATTATTTTTAATAATCATTAAATATGTTTGGTTTTCAGAACCAATGAATTTAATGATTAATCATGCATGAACGTGTAATAAATGTTCTATTATGGAACGTTGCATTTAAATGCATATTCTCTTTCTTTCAGGATCCTTTCGATTTGGTCGAAGTGTCAGTAGGGTCGAAGCATCCAGTGGGCAAAAGTAATTTATGGACTTAGCGAAATATTCAAAAGAATGCATGGTTACTTCGACTTCGATGGAAACAACGGTTAACTCAGAAGATAAGAAAGGATTCAAATTCAAAATACGTGTCAAGACACGCTTCCTATCTGTAGTTATTTAGGCGTTAGTAGCAGTTAGATTAGTGTCTATAAATAACCTAGTTATGTGATCGAAAAAGGGGTCACAATCATTATACAAAATCCTCAGAAAAACTCTAAGTACCCATGTCAAAGCGAGAAACGAGTGTTCGAAGGAAAATGTATGTAATGTGAACCATTTTATTCTGTAATCATTTACATTTGAATGCAATTTACAGTTTTTAATCTCTTTCCAATCCAATTATCTTTTACTTTCGACTCTTTCTTTCCTTCTGTTTATTCAATTGGATAAACATTCTTTCTTGCATTTCAAGTTATTAAAACATAAAAACAACACTTTATCAACATAAGAACAATAATGAACATCATTTACTTTGAAAATATAAACAAAAGTACTATGTCCCGAGATTTACTAGTTGGTCTCTCTTGTAATAATCAAACTAGCGTTGTTTACCAAATTTCACAGTAAACAATAGTTTACGAATACAGTGGTCGTCGGTAAAAGTCAGGCAGGGTCTATAGCTACGGTTTTTGACCTTTAGTGACGGACTTCGTCCGTAGGTACAAGTCAAATTTCTTGTAGTGGCAGCCAAATTGATGAAAGTAAGAGATATTGGGTTTTCTTCCCTTGAAGAGTTCATATGTTGTCTTTTTCAAGATACGTCTGATATAGATGCTATTTTGAATGTAACAAGTTGTATTAACAACTTCTGCCCAAAAGCACTTAGCAAGTTTAGTCTCATGCATCATGGTTCTTGCCATCTCTTGTAAAGATCTATTCTTTCTCTCTACAACACCATTTAGCTGTGGTGTTCTAGGAGCAGAGAGTTCCTGAGCAATCTCATGATCTTCACAGAAAGTTGCAAAAGGTTCATTTTCAAATTCACCACACTTCTGATCCTAAGAATCTTAAGATCCTTCTCACTTTGTACTTGAGTGCAGAAGATGCTAAATACATCATCATCATCATCATCTTTCGCATGTAAGAAGTTTACCCATGTCCATATTTCTTCCCATTGAGTGAGGCTGTGCTAACAGGTCCAAACAAATCAATGTGAAGCAATTCTAGAGGTCTTGTGGTAGACACAATGTTTTTAGGTTTGAAAGAAGTATTAGAGATCTTCCCAGTTGTAACACCCTGATTTTCAAAGACTAAAAATGGGCATTAATAATAATAATAATAATAATAATATAAAAAGATATATTAAATTATAAATTTAAATACACAAATTTTAAGTATTTTAAATATTAATTTTATTATTTTGTCAAAAAAAGAGTTAATTTTATTATATTTATTATGATTTTTTACAAGACATTTTATTATAAATTACTATTAATATTCTTTTATGTCATTTTACATGTATCAGTTAGTTGAACCACTAATTTTACCAAATACTTCAATTAGTTTATCATTTAACAGTCATCAATTATAAACCATCAATCATCAACCATCATCTATAAGTTATAAGCTATGCTTACCAACCTGAGCATAAGTAGAGGATTATCTCTCATATTAGTTGTTTTGCCATTTATTTTCCTTAAAAAATATGATAAATGTGTTGAATTTGTGGTATTTAGGTGAAAGAATAGGGGAAAATAATAAGAAATAGAAATATTATTGCTAATGAACAAAATTGAATATTTACATGTGAAATAGTATGATACTACCTTGGTATATATAGCCAAGTGAATATATTTAAATCTAAACTAAATCCCTTATAAGGCTTAAAATAATCAAACCTAATTATTGAGATATTTTCTAAACAAACTAAAATATAAAAGTAATGCATATCTCAAAAAGATATTTTCCTATTCTAACACTCCCCCTCAAGCTAGCTAAAGTTCTCTAAGCTTTAAGCTTGTTACAAAATATTAAACCTGAAAATAAATTAAATCATGCCAACGAAGAGCAGCAACCAAAGAAGTAGTAGAGCAGCAGCCGGAACAATGAATCTGTATCAAATTATGTAAAAATACCCGCGGATAAAGTATCACAAACGAAGCCCGCGGATTAGAGTATCACAAACGGGAAGCCCGCGGATTAAATCATCATAAACGGGAAGCCCGCGGATTAAAGCATCGCAAACGGAACCCACGGATTAAAGCATCACAAACGGGAAGTCCGCAGATTAAAGCATCACAAACAGAAAGCCCGCGGATTAAAGCATCACAAACGGGAAGCCCGCGGATTAAAGCATCACAAACGGACTGCAGATTAAAGTATCACAATCGGGGAACCGCGGATTAAGATATCACAAACGGAAAATTAGACCACCAAAACAAGACCAAGAGAGACACGATCAATCTGGAAAAAAAAACGGTGGGTAAAGGTAAAGGATTCATGGAAAAGTGGCATATGGACCACATGTCAGGGTAACATATATGAATGAGGTTAGAATAGAAAGCAAATGCACTAAACAAGAACCATAAAGATAAGACAAAATAAAAAGAAATTCTACTAACGGCTAGGGTCTATATGAAGGAAAATCGGTAAAGCGAAGAATAACCGAGAGTTAAGTTTTCTCGGAAAAAGTTGCAACGGAATTGTGTTTCAAGGTGGATACCATGGCTCTGATACCATGTTAGAAATTATTAAGAAATAAGTATGGGTCTAACTCATCCTCATAAAACCGGCTTGTAAGGTGAGGACTACCACTTGCTTATAAACACTTGTCAAGGTCATCTCATATCCGATGTGGGACTTTTTAACACACCCTCCCCACGTCCAGAACTGAACAAGCTGGAACGTGGATCGAACAATAATGGGTTGCTCAAATAACGGGTAGTCCTATAGATCTTATAGGAGGCTCTGGTACCATGTTGAATTTGTGGTATTTAGGTGAAAGAATAGTGAAAAATGATAAGAAATAGAAATATTATTGATAATGAACAAAATTAAATATTTACATGTGAAATTGTGTTATACTACATTTGTATTTATAGCTAAGTGAATATATTTAAATCTAAACTAAATCTCTTAGTTATAGGGCTTAAAATAATCAAATCTGATTATTGAGATATTTTTTAAACAAATTAAAACATAAAAGTAATGTATATCTTAAAAGATATTTTTTTATTCTAACAAAATGAATAGTCAGCATGAGATGAAAGCTCTACTAACATGATCATATGATGATGGTTTAAGAACTTGGAACACACATAAAACAATCCTACTCCTCCCTGCTCCCTAAACCCAATCATAAAAAGGCTAATGTTGCTGTAAGATATGGAAGCAAAGCAACACAATAATGAGGCAGGCATAAAACTCATAAAGTGTAGTAGAAAACTATGGATGATGATCACTTGAGTACTTCCAGTTTAGAAAAAGCACTTTGACGTAATCCCATGTTTTACTAGAAGCAATAATGAGTTTGATTGATTACTGTAACCAACAATAATAATCATATAAACATGGAATAAAAAGCATCTGGAACTTCCATTAGCTGTTCGCTGTGTCCACCATGCCACCCACTATCGATCTATCATTGATTCATATTCTATATTTTCATGTCTTGTTGTGTGCCTCTCACCACATCACCATCACTTTAAGAGCCAGGTCACACCATCACTTTAAACCTAGTCGTCCCAATAATTGCAGCGAAAGAGTCAAACAACAATCGTGGTTTTACCTTTTTAGTAGATTTGATTTAACAACGGAATTAACTTAATGGTCTTGCTAACATAAGGATACATATTTAGGGAGAATGGATCCACCGTAGTAACATTATTACTCTGTAGTGTAATCTCAATTATTCATTATGATGATCGTGAGTGAATAAAGTCAAATGATAGAATTTTGGATAATGTGTACATATGCACGGAACTTTCTTCGGTTAAATAGGGAGGGGATTTTCTAACATATTTAAGAGAGATGTTAATTTTCTCCTTAATTTAATTAAATTTTAGTAGTAATAAGTCCGTTTATTATCACCAATTTGGATTCCATTAGCATGTTTTTCCATTGAATAGTCATAGCGGATTCAATTGAATTTCTTCTATCCAATAACTACTTATGTGGCCGTGTGCTTGAAGGCAGAAATTTGTGAATGCATGAATCTAAATTCTAATGAAATTTATTGAATTTGGATTTTAGATTATGAGTAATTTCGCATTTATATAGTCAAGACATCAATGAAGGTTCATTCTTGATTGAATAGTTCATAGAATAATTAAAATTTGGTTATTTTTCTTCTTTTATTTGAAATATTGAATTTGAATTGTTGATCTTAATCGTTAAGGGATGCTTGTTGGAGTAATTTGAGAATAGAGAACGAAAATGAATTGAATAGAAAGATTAGAGAAAAATGAAAGTTGTTATTCATCCACTAGGGGCAAAGGTATTTATATACAAAAGGAGGCTTGCTTCACTACCAAGCAATTGTAACTAACTACCTAAGACAAAACAAAAAAATCTCTAACTAACTAACTAACAGAGTCTCAGCGTTCAGAACCTACATGTTCAGAACCTGTGTGCTCAGAGCCTGAGAGCATGAGCTTCTCAGCTTCTGAACCTCTTGACCTGTTAGAGCCTCTGAGCCTAAAGCTCAGCTTCTGACTTTTTGAGCTCCTGATCCTCAGAGCCTCTTGAGGACATGAGAACTTGGATTACAAACATCACACCTCCTAATTCATGTTCTCCAACGATCTCATTCCTATCAGTTTCTTCAAAGCATCAAACCTAGCCTTAGCCATAGGTTTAGTTAGAATATCTGCAAGTTGAATCTCAGTGTTGCAATATTCCAACTCAAGCTTCTCCTTGTTCACTTGATCTCTCAAAAAGTGAAACCTTCTTTCAATATGCTTGCTCCTGCCATGACTCACAGGATTATTAGCCAAGTCGATTGCTGACTTGTTATCCACAAGCACCTTCATCTTTGTTACTTCCAATGCCTTAAGTTCTGAAAGTAACATCTCAATCCAATTTGCCTGACAAGCTGCAAATGAAGCTGCAACATACTCAGCTTCACATGATGATAATGCAACTATTCCTTGTTTCTTAGAACACCAGGAAATTGGTGCATTGCCAATCATGAACAAATAACCTGCAGTGCTCTTTCTGTCATCTTGATCTCCTCCCCAGTCAGAGTCTGAGTAGCCATAAGCCTCTAACTTCTTACTACTGTTCCTTTGGTTTGGAATCAAAATGCCATGATCATTAGTACCCTTTACATATCTGAGCACTCTCTTTGCAGCAGTCAAGTGACACATCCTTGGTTGATCCATGAATCTGCTCAACAGGCCAACACTATGACATAGGTCAATTCTAGTGTTGCACAAGTATCTCAATGAACCAATTATCTGCTTGTACAAGGTTGAATCAACCAACTCATCATCTGAATTCTTGCTCAGCTTCACACCAGTTTCCATAGGAGTAATTGCTGGGTTGCAATTGCTCATATGAAACCTCTTCAATATGTCAGCAACATACTTCTTCTGATGCAAGAAACAGCCTCTGCTTGTCTTAGCAAACTCCATGCCAAGAAAATATGATAGCTCACCTAAGTCAGTCATCTCAAACTCTTTCATTATGTCTGTTTTGAACTTCTCTAACACAGCTTTGTGTGATCCAGTGATCAACAAATCATCAACATACAGACATAGTATTATCATTTCTTCATAATTTGAACTCTTCACATATACACCATGTTCTGTTGTGCATCTAGTGAATTTCAAATCAATTAGGAAGCTATCAATTCTCTTATTCCAAGCTCTTGGAGCTTGTTTCAAGCCATAGAGGGCTTTCTTCAGTTTGAACACTTTGTTCTCTTGACCTTTAATCTCAAAACCTGGTGGCTGCTTCACATAAACCTCTTCATCTAGAGGACCATTTAAGAAGGCAGATTTCACATCTAGCTGATGCATAGACCAATTCTTGTAAGTGGCTATTGCAACTACTAATCTAATGGTCTCTATCCTAGCCACAGGTGCAAACACTTCATTAAAGTCAAGTCCTTGCTTTTGAAGAAACCCTTTTGCCACTAGTCTTGCTTTGTACTTAGCAATTTCACCATTATGTTTCATCTTCA
The DNA here is from genome assembly GCA_030408175.1 of Trifolium repens. Classification (NCBI taxonomy): domain Eukaryota; kingdom Viridiplantae; phylum Streptophyta; class Magnoliopsida; order Fabales; family Fabaceae; genus Trifolium; species Trifolium repens. The sequence goes on along the minus strand of CP125850.1, from coordinate 49,864,187 downwards.
ACTTGAAGACCCATTTCACATCAATTGGCCTCTTGTTGACTGTTTTGTGCATTAACTCCCAAGTGTTGTTTTTCTCAATAGACTTTAACTCTTCTTTCATGGCTGCCTTCCATTTAGAGTCATTTAGAGCTTGTTCTAATGTAACTGGTTCCAATTCAGCTATCATAGCTTCATTGATCAGTTCACCATCTTCTGTTATTGCTTGATCTGGAAATACATCATACTCATTCAACCTAACTGACTGCACTCTATCTCTTGTAGATCTTCTCAGAGGCTGATTAGGTTGATCATTAGGAATATGAGTGTGATTACCAGCTGCATCATCTTCTGGTTGATCAGCTTCTGGTTGATCATCTATTTCCTCAAGCACAAGCTTTCTATTGAGCAATGAACTGGTGTTCTCAGCACTAGTACTTTCAATCCAGTCCCAACCCTTTGATTCATCAAACTTTATGTCTCTGCTTATCACAACTTTATTCTCTTTTGGAGCATAAAGCTTGTAAGCACCAGTGGGGTGATATCCCAATAGAATCATTTGTTGACTTCTATCATCAAGTTTTCTTCTCACTTGATCAGGAACATGTCTAAAACAAAGTGAGCCAAATATTCTGAAATGACTTACACTTGGTTTGAGACCTGTCCAAGCTTCATAGGGAGTTTTGTTCTTCAGCTTCTTGGTTGGACTTCTATTGATTATATGCACTGTTGTTGAGGTTGCTTCTCCCCAGAATTTATGAGGCATGTTCTTTCCCTTCAACATGCTTCTGGCCATGTTCATTATACTCCTGTTCTTCCTTTCAGCAACACCATTGTGTTGAGGAGTGTAAGGAGCAGTAACTTCATGCACTATACCTTCTTCTTCACAGAATTTTGCAAATTCTAGTGAAGTGTATTCACCACCTCCATCTGTTCTCAATTTCTTAACACTACAGCCACTTTGCTTTTCAACTAGTGTCTTAAATTTCTTGAACTTAGTGAATACTTCACTCTTCTTTTCAATAAGATAGAGCCACACATGTCTGGTATAGTCATCTATGAAAGTTAAGAAATAGCTATTACCTCCAATGGACTTTACTTCAAAAGGTCCACAAACATCTGAGTACACCATTTCTAACTTCTGAGTTGATCTCATGGGCAATTCATTTTTAAATGAATTTCTGGTTTGCTTGGCTGCACAACACTCTTCACACACTGTACTAGGTGTTCTTATCAGAGGCAAGCCATGTACCATCTCTTTTGACTTCAACAAGCTCAAACTTTTGAAGTTCAAGTGCCCAAATCTATGATGCCACATCCAATCTCCTTCAGAGTTTGTAATTGAAGCGAGGCAGTGATGATCAATTACATTGATTTCGATTTTGAAAGTCCTATTGTTCGACAGTGGAGCTTTCAAAATTAATCTACTCTTAGCATCATAAATTCTCAACTCTCTATTAGCCATCTTCATTGTATAACCTTTCTCAAGTAATTGACCTAAGCTTATCAAATTACTTGCCATAGAAGGAACATACAATACCTCATTGATGGTTGATTCTTGACCATCTTTTCTTTTCACAAGAACAGTTCCCACGCCAGCACTAGTAACTTGACTGTTGTCTGCAAACTTGATGTTTCTCTTCACTGAATAATCAAGCTTCAAGAACCACTTCTTGTTACCAGTCATATGATTGCTACACCCTGTATCAAGATACCACAAATTTGACTTGTCTGCCTCAGAATTTGTGATTGCCATTAGGAGTGAGTCATCAGAATCACTACCACCTCCATTAGCATATTGGGCTTCATCTTTGTCTTCTCTGGCTACCTTCTTAGAGCGACATTCTCTTGCATAATGCCCAAATTTTTGACAGTTGTAACATTGAATTTCTTTCTTATCAATCTTCTTCTTGGAACTCTTCTTGTTCTGACTTGAATCTTTAGTGGAATCTACATTCTGATTCTTTGAATTCTTGGTTGAATTCTCTGAATCCTCTTTCTTTTTCTTCCACTTATCTTTTCCTTTCTTGTTCTGAGTCTTGGCCTGTAATGCTTGTTCCACTGCCTTGTTCGAACTCCTCTGCTTCACCCTTAGCTCATGAGCTTCTAAGGATGCTTGCAGCTCTTCAATCTTCATAGTTGCCAAATCCTTTGATTCTTCAATAGCAACCACTATGTGATCAAATTTCTCAGTCAAGGTCCTCAAGATTTTCTCAATCTTGACCTTATCAGTCATTGCCTCTCCACAAGACTTCATCAAATTTGTCAAGGCCAGCATTCTCGCCAAATACTCAGAGATCGTTTCTTGTTCATTCATCTGCATCATCTCATATTGCCTTCTCAAAGCTTGAAGCTTGATACCCTTCAATTTCTCATCACCACCATAGATTTTCTTCAATGTATCCCAAGCTCCCTTTGAGGTTTCTTCTTCTATTATCTTCTCAAAGATATTAGAATCAACGCATTGATGAATGATGAACAAGCCTTTAGCATCTTTCTTTTTCAATTCTTTGTGTCGAGTTCTTGCTGCTTCATCAGCATCTGCAGCCAATTCTTCTACTCCATTAGTTACAATTTCAAGAACATCTTGAAATCTAAAAATCACTTTCATTTGTGCACACCAACGATCATAGTTTTCGCCTTTGAAAACTGGAAGATTTGCTGGGAATTGCGTGGAGGTTGTACCATTGTTTGTCATGATTCTTGATCAAGGAATCAAAACGAAAAACGATGAATACGAACCGGGCTCTGTTATACCAATTTGTTGGAGTAATTTGAGAATAGAGAACGAAAATGAATTGAATAGAAAGATTAGAGAAAAATGAAAGTTGTTATTCATCCACTAGGGGCAAAGGTATTTATATACAAAAGGAGGCTTGCTTCACTACCAAGCAATTGTAACTAACTACCTAAGACAAAACAAAAAAATCTCTAACTAACTAACTAACAGAGTCTCAGCGTTCAGAACCTACATGTTCAGAACCTGTGTGCTCAGAGCCTGAGAGCATGAGCTTCTCAGCTTCTGAACCTCTTGACCTGTTAGAGCCTCTGAGCCTAAAGCTCAGCTTCTGACTTTTTGAGCTCCTGATCCTCAGAGCCTCTTGAGGACATGAGAACTTGGATTACAAACATCAATGCTCATGGATCCTGGCAACCAACCATCATCACCACTAGGCCAAATCCAAGTGGGTTGGACGACAAATTTGTAATTTAAAACCCATGAACTGAACACTCGTTTAAAAAACTTAAATGTTAAAATTTTAATTTTTTATGACCAAAAAAAATAAATTAAATTTTGAAATTGTTTCTTGTAATTTCAAACATTCAACTTTTAAATAGAACAATATATTCAATGTTTTAAATTTTTCATAAAATAGAATGTTATTTAACTATATACTTTTCTAGAATTCTTTTTAAAAAAGTTATATCTAGTAACTTGTTCGCTCAACTCAATCTAATCAACTCACCACCCGATTGGAATGGTTCGGTTTATGAGTTTTATTATTCAACCTAAACCAATTAATTTTATTGAATCTGTACCCAAAAAAAATTCCTATCTAGTTTTTTTATGAAGTAAAATAATTGTGGTGATAAATTAAAATTTTATGGAAGATATTATAAAAAAAAAATTATGGAAGATTAAAAGGACAAAAATGAACAATTACAAATGGGACCTGTATCAACTTTACTCTACCAACTACAATAATCCTCTCACGTGACGGGGAAATTAAGCGTGGTGCTTATTCATGATGAGGATGATGCTGTTGCGAGTTACGATTACGTCGTTCCTTGCGCGTATCAACAACCGCTGATTGATGCGAATCACAAACTTGAGTTTTAAACTTACAACCCAATTTCTTCCCCAGCGACGCCCTCCATCCACCGCCATTTGCGGCGGGCTTTTCAATCTTCTCAATCACTCTCTTCATCGAAGAACATTCACGTTCTAATTGATGCACCCGCGTCCTCATGCTATCCATATCCAAGCGTAACACCTGATTCTCCCTTACCGCTACATGCCACGTGTTGCTCCCTTCTTGCACGTGATCTGATTCTAATCCTAACCGTAACACTTCTCCTCCGTTTTCCTCTTCACGTTCCAGCGTTGCTGAATGACGCCCTATCTCCGCTCCTGTCTCCGCCGCTATCAGTGTTTCAGCGATGGCGTGACGAAGCTGTAACTGCTCGAAGAAAAGCACTTGAACCACCGCGCGTAGCGGTAATCTCTCGTTTTGCGCTGCGTGTGTACATGCTTCTAGTGTTAGCTTCTGACAATCTAACAATCCGCAAATCTTCTCTCTCTCCGATTCTGATACCCATGGATGTGCCTGTAAATTGAACCGGAAATGTTATAATTAAACTGAAATTCAAAATTGAATCTGAAGAATCGGTTAATCAGCTTCTGAAAATGTGAATTGAAAAATTAGTAACGGAAATTGATTGATAACGATGATGATACCTTGAGATACACATCAACTGCGCGGTATAAACCGTCGTCGAAGAGTCTTGCTTGATCTGGAAGAGAGATTGCGAAATTGTAGAATCGATCTGGTTTCAGATTAGCGTCGGAAGCTATTTCGGAGAGATAACCGTCGATTAGTTTTCCAACGAGCATCATCGCCGGCGATCTCGTTGCCGCGTCATCTCTTTCGATTATTTCTGCTACAGCATCGTCGGCGGCGGCGTTTCTTGCTTCGAAGTTATTCAAAAAATGAGATAAGATCCTCTCTACGCAATCAACATCGTAAAGCGTTTCGTTCAGATACGAATAGCTAGGTACGAGAAGATCATCGAGTGTTGCTTCTTCAAGCTGTAACCCTATTTTCTTCTCCAGAGAGTTTCTACAAGATTCCGAGGCGTTGAGTATGTTCGCTGTTCGTAGCAATCCGAACAGAAATCTTGTTGCCGTTGATGAATTCAAGTTTTTCTCCTGTGGAAGATTTGAAACAACCGTTTCTAGAATCTCTTTCTGTTCCGTCTCTGATGAAACGGAGGAAGAAGACGGTAACGGTTTTCGACTCGATCTCGAAACACCTGGAATGTACTTCTTAGCGTAATACATTACACAAGTTTCAATAATTTCAGGATTAAGCTCTGCTTCTCTCATTGCTAGAATCAATCGTTTGAACAGAGGCAAACGAAGAAGTGCTAGATCTTCAAACCAAGACTCTCCCGTACCGTTTCTTCTTCCGGCAGCATCAATTCCATTCCAAAGGATCTGTTTAGATGCAGATGCGGCGGCTTCACTTACCGGCCAACCAAACAACGCTGGATCCGCTGATGAAGCTCTGGAGATTACAGAATCAATGCATCTCTCCGCGATTCCCAAATCGTCCGCCATAGGAAACAACCTTTCACATGATTTTAGGGTTTTGATAGAGTTGCCAAGGCTTTTGAGAACTTGCTGAGAGAGAAACTTCTCTGTCTTGGATATGAGATTATCCTCGGAATACTCTTCGGTCATCTCAAGAAACTCGCCAGCGCAACGGAGTGAAGCTACATTGGATGGTGATAGTTCCATTTTAACACCATAACAGAATTTAGCCGCCATCTCAAACGCTTCAGAGCCACCCGGGAAATCTGTGAACGTTACATGACACTGTTCTTCGACGATTTCATCTTCATCGTCTTCTTCATGTGGAACTGCAGAATGTGTTACTGCTTCAGCTTCTTGCTGGGTTATCAGTAAATGAAGCTTTCTGCTCTTTGACATCAGAGGAAACTGAATAATGGGTATTGAAGACAAATTTCAGTAACAAAATTGTACCTATTGTAATTGGAAATAGACCCATGTTTGTGTTTGCAATTGCATAAACAAAATGAATACTTTACCTTGTGGAGATGAAAAGTCATGTCATCTACTTCAACAACAATGTCACTTGGTAATCCAGTTGTGCAGAACCTGCATAATGAAGTTTTGATTGTGAATTTGTGAGCTAAAAAATGATAATAATTGGTGTATAATAATAGACATAGCATAAAGTTCAAAGAGATTAAGGTTTATAATCTTACCATGCTTGCCCTTTGGAGCTGGGCTTTTCTGAAGATGACATTTTGTTCTGTAAATTATATACTGTAATATGATATGATTCTTTGTCTAGGAGTCTCAAACTAGGTTACTGAAAAGTCAGATCCATGAATAAATATCACTAAGATGGTAAAATTTTCAGTTAGAACAGGAGATACTGAAAATATATTTGTGACTGTGAGATATTGAAAAGGTATAAGTTTATGGTGGGGGTACCCAGAATTATGATAGTGTTGAAGAAGGGTGAAATAGACTTGACTTGTATTCAGTAGTGCGAATGTGCAATACCAAATGGAAAAAGGAGATAAAAGAGGAGAATGAGAGAAATTGTTTGTTTGTGCTTTATGTTGAGGTTTTTTATTTATGAAAGAAAACAAAGGAAGAAATGATACTTTAAGAAAAAGGAAAGTAATGATATTATTATTATTATTAGATTATTAGAAATAAATAAATAAAGCAGTAAAACAGAATGGAATCCACAAACTCAAAGAGGACAAATGGAATTGATCAAAATTTCTTAAAAAGGGGGTCAAATTGGAACGATTTTCCTTCCTTTACCAAACCTTATTTCCTTTTTCTTTTTTATGAATCAATATCATAATCTTATTCCCACCTACTATTACTCTCATAGTACTAAAGAGTGCAAATGCAAATATATTTCACAAAATGAAGGTACCTTCTATGATTTTTTCTTCTTTAAACCCTTGAAAAGCCAATATGTCATTGCTTGCCAACCAATTTAAGACACTTGCGTAAATTATGGAGCATTTTAAAAATGGAATTCTCATTTCTTGACATATTGACTTGCTCACTTAAAAATTAATTATTGCTAGTATCAATTAGCGTTATATTACACTGAATGGGTGAGACACCGTCTCACAAGCTTGTTAATCAATGTAATGCAATTGTTAATTAATCATAATCAAAATAATGATAATAATTGGCTTCTCTAGAGCATGAAGTTCATGAAGTTAGTATTAGAAATAAAATAAATAAATATTAATCGATGTGATTAGCAATCTATTAGTATAGTACATTAGTACATGTTGGCAGTCATGGACAGAGAATAAATTAAGCACCATTTGAAAATGAAAGATCTTTAGTAGTAGTACTAGTAGTTAGATGTAGCTAAATGAATTCAAATTTTGCTACTTTTTTAAGAGGGTGTATATATAAATAGCCATAAGTATAGCACACGGTATATTAAAGAAAGTTGCTTGAAGTTGAAATCAATCACTAAATCAATTCTGTTATGATTTGTTGAGTTTTCAAACTTTTGAAGTTTTCAGCTATATGGTCCCCTTTGGTCCTTCCATTTGAAACGTACTACTCTTAGAACAAAAAGATTTTATTTTATTATGGAAATAAAATACACAAAGGAAAAATGTACCAAAAAAAAAAATACACAAGGAAAAGTTACATTCATTTATGTTGGTATATCTACCCTCATTACTCTTTCTTCCCTTTGAATTTATGGCTGCCTTAAATGAATAGACAACTAATATTGTAAGGTACATTATTCCAATCACAAGTTCAAAGTGAATTGGGGGTGTTTTCAAATTTTCAAATTGGGACAGTTGAAAATAATGTAAACAAAAAAATCAAAATGTTGTTTTTGGGGTTATAGTCCAAGAGGAAGGGATAAAGCGTGGGAGAAAAAAACTTGAGGAAAAGGTCAAAAATAGACCCACTTACTCCATACTATAATAGACTATAAATTATACTCCCTCCGTCCCATTTTAAATGACCTTTTTTTGACTTAGTATACTATTCATTTGACCTGCTTTGACCTTATTTTTCTACTAATATATACATGCAAATATTAGCATATGAGATGTTGTTTGATTTGTCTCGACGAGTACTTTCAAAATATACCATTTTTATAATTTTTAATAATATATAATTAGAGATATTAACGATTAAAGTTGTGCGTTGGCAAACGTGTCAGTGGTCAAACAGGTCATTTATTTTGGGACAGAGAGAGTAATGCATTCGAATGGATACTATAATAGACTAATTATTTGAGAATGTAGATTAGTAGGCAATAGGTATGTTTTGGTTACTGCTAATCACGTGTTTGGTGGCTCACTATCATTCGATTTACACGATAATTTTCATGTACTTACAATAATATAGGAGTACTAGTAGTAATAGCTTATTAGCATGGCTATTGCGCATTGTTGTTTCTAAATGAAAATAAAAATGAAAAGGACAAATTGACGACCAACCCACCAAGATTAAAACTGCTTAAAAGTCATACTAACCAAATTCAAGGGAATAATTACAAGATTCAAAGTAGGCAATACTTCCTATGATATTATTAAAATAAAATAAAAAAAATATCATTTTTTAAGTCTATTAAATAAGAGTTATGCTAACAGGTGCCTTTGGGGTATTGGTTAAGGATACCCAAAAAATAAATTTTTAAATTTAAAATAACATTTTTTAAACTTTCAAGGAGTTGAGAGCACAAACTCCAATACTATATTACTATTTTTGCTTCCTTAAACAGTATCCGGGAGCACCGTTTAGTATTTTCCATTAAATAATTAAGATTAATTAAATACATCAATTATTCAATAAATTCAAGAAATAATTTCTTTTTTAATAATATGAATTTAAGATAATAACTTTAAAATAAATATAACTATTCCAAAATTCATGTCGAACTTAATATTATATTAGGTATTTGGCTATTCGCCACAATATATGTATAACCTATATACACATCCGTATCAAACTATAACTTAATTTGAAAAAAGAAATTGTATCAAATTATAAATTATTTTATATTATTAATAAATTATTTAATGTTAATTTTTTTATTATACCTTTAAATATTTATCATTCAATTTTCTGTCAATTCTTCAATTTATATTTTTCATATTATAAATAAAAGATAATTTTGTAAACTAACTCATAATTTCTCTTTTCAATATAACATTAATTATATTTTTTAATTTGTTAATATAATCAAAATCACTTATATTGTGGTACAGATGGAATATTATACCTGTCGATTTCAGCTTTGCCTTTTTGTTTGTTGATGCTTGTTATGCTTTTCGTAGTAATATAATATATACTATTGTATATTCTTACTTTCTTTTTTTACTCTTACTTTTGTATTCTAATTTTTTTTTATTTTGTATATTTATTTTTTAATTTTAATTTAATTTATAATATTATAAGTTTATAACAAGTTAGGAAAGACGTTCCTTTATATATTTTTTGAGTTAGACGGGTATATAACAATTTTAAATTATTTATGAAGAATTTATTTTGTCATTTTATCAAGCGAATGTATTTGATTCACACACACACACAAAAAAAAACAGTTAAATGAGGCTATCAACAATGGTTTTGATTTTGTATAATAATTATTTTTTATTTTTTATTTATATTATTTAATTTTTTATAATAATTATTATTATTCATATTTTTTTGAAATAGTAAATATTTGTAGTCTCTACAAATGAGAAGGAAGTGTAAAAAAGATTTTTCTTTTATGTTGAAAGTATATCAAACCATAACTCTATTTATAGAGTTTTAAAAATTATCAATTGTGGTATTAAAAAAATATTGAAAAAAATATGCTATGCAATAATTGCTCCAAAAAGATTATGAAAAATAAAATTCTATATACCCAATCAAAATATGACACATACATATATGCATTTAAATAAAAAAAAAGAGAGAAAATAACAAACCAAATCTATTGTAAAAAAAAAAAAAAAAAACAAACTAAATCGTGTCACGTGTCACAGTCTTACCCACTTTTTTTTGCTTGCAACCGGTTGAAAATATTTATCTCCTCTCTCCTCTACCTATTTCAACTCCAAGTTTAAATCTTACCATTTTAAGGCTATCAACAATGGTTTTGGGTTTAAACCCCAACTTTTTCACTTTCCCATACTCCATATCATATTCTCTCCCTTCCACATAATAATTAAATATTCTCTCTTCCAACTCACTTTCATATACCTCACATTCTTTATTTATATTATTTAATCTATATTAATATATAAAGGGGATACAAATTTTTGTGATGGATTTTTCAATATTCCTATTTTACCCTTAAAAAAAACTACAAATAATAAAAACTAAGCACAACTTCCACATAAAAATAAGTTTTCAGTTTTTTTATAGTAAAAAAATAAAATATATTCTTCTTAATAAGTAGCCACAACAAAAAAGGAGGTTAAGTAGTTATCAATTAACTAAGTCCAATAAAAAAGGAGATTAAGTAGTTATTTATATTTGCACAATAGAGAATATCGATCACAACAAAAAAAAATATATCGATCACACAAATGAGCACGGAACGTGCCCGTTTGGCGGCTAGTTATGTATAATTATTATTATTATTTATGTTTTATTATAATAATGAATATTTTTAGTCTCTACAAATGAGAAGGAAGTGTAAAAATGAGTTTTTTTTTTTACATGTTGAAAATATATCAAACCATACCTCTAATTATAGAGTTTTAAAAATTATGAATTTTGGTATGAAAAAAATATTAAAAAATATATGCTATCCAATAATTGCCCTAAAAAGATTATGAAAAATAAAAATCTACACACCCAATCAAAATATGACACGTACATATATGCATTTAAATAAATAAAAAAAGAGAAAATAACAAAGCAAATCTATTGTAAAAAAATATTAAAATATATGAGGAAAAATATTAATTAACTAATTATAGACGAGACATAAAATATTCGTTGATAATTTAGGGTATTTATCCAACAATCATTTATGTGGTACTCACAAGTCACAACTAACTTTTAACCAACTTCTTTAAACACCCAAAATTATCTTAATTTATATACTAATTAAGAATATACAATTCCTTGTAAGATAATCAGGGGCTCAAAAGAATAAAAAAAGAGTGAACTGTTAAAAAGAACAAATCAATTAGGTTTGACATAGTTAATTATGAATACAAATGAATCAAATATACTAACACACTGCTTGGTTTGAGAGGAATAAGAAAGACAAAGTTAAAGGAGAGATAAACATATTATCTTGCTTGAACAGCAGAGAAATAGAGAAGAGAGAAGAATCTAAAGTGGGTTCCACTCAATTTTTATTTCTTCTCTCCCCAGCGAAGAAACAGAGAAGAAATTACGCTTCATAATTTTCCCATCAAAGGTTCAATAATTTCAAAATTATTACAAACTCAAAAAACCCAGAAGAATATTCCTTCTAGAAGTGTGGAATCACTCTTCACCACCAGTCCAAGCCCAACACCAAAAGTAGGTGCTGCATTTAATTGCTTAGCGTGTGTTTGGTTCTACGGTGGAGATAATTAATTTTGGCAGAATTGATTTTGGTAGAATTGCTTAAGCTTAGTTGAACTCTAACAACTCAATGAGCAGAATGGACCTCACAATCTAAATGACCAGATCAAGAGTAAGGAAAAAGAACTTAATGATCTGCTGGAAAGTGAAGAATTATGGTGGGGGCAAAGATCTAGAGCCCTCTGGCTGCAGAATGAGGATAAAAATACCAAGTACTTCCACATGAAAGCCAATATTAGGAGAAGGAAAAATAAAATTGAGGCCATTAAGGATTTACAGGGTCAAATCCATTATGATAAAGACCAAATTGAACAGGTCTTTATTGACCATTTTCAAGCTCTTTTCACCACTCAAGCTACTCACAACATGGAAGACACTGTGGCTGTTGTCAAGGACAAAATCAATGAGGAGATGTTTCTGATCCTAAATGAGAAGTTTACAAAAGAAGAGGTGGTTCAAGCCATATGGGATATGAAAGCTTTGGCTGCCTCAGGGCCAGGTGGTTTACTTGCTATGTTCTTCCACAATTACTGGGACATTATTGGAAATGACATCACTAGTATGGCTTTGGAAATCCTGAACAGTAATAGGGATCCCACTAGCCTCAACTCTACCCACATATGCCTCATCCCTAAAAATCCCAACCCTAATACTCCTAGTGACTACAGACCCATATCTCTTTGTAGTGTTACCCTCAAAATTATCACCAAAACCCTAGCCAATAGAATTAAAAAAATTCTCCCTAACCTCATCAGTCCTAACCATAGTGCCTTCATCCAAGGGATGCTTATAATTGATAACACTATTATTGCCTATGTCATTTTCAACTACCTTACTCACACTAACAGGAAAAATGGGTTTGTTGGCATCAAAACTGATATGGCAAACGCTTATGACTGAATGGAATGGGACTTTATTGAGGCCACTCTTACTAGCATGGGCTTTCCTAAATCTATGATACAGACCATTATGAAGTGTGTCTCCACAGTCTCCTTCTCTATCCTGATAAATGGCCAACCAACCAGAAACTTCTATCCTCAAAGAGGTCTAAAAAAGGGAGACCCCCTCTTCCCTTATCTTTTTATAATTTGTGCAAATGTTTTGTCTGGCCTAATATATATCTCAAGCTCAAAGCAATCGCCTCATCCATGGGGTCAAAATTGCACCCGAAGCTCCTGAGATCACCCATTTATTATTTGCTGATGATAGCCTCTTTTTTTGCAGGGCTACTACTGGTGAAGCCTCAGCCATAGCTAACATCATCCACACTTATCAGGAGGCCTCTATGCAACTTGTAAACTTTGACAAATCAGAAATTATTTTCAGCAAAGGCACAAACTCAGAAGTTAAAAGGAACATAGCCAACATCATACCTATGCAAATCAAGGATCATTTCTCTAAATACTTGGGAATGCCTACTTTTGTTGGGAAATCCAAAAATCTAGTGTTTAATTTTATTCAAGACAAGATATGGAAGAAGCTTAAGGGCTGGAAGAAGAGGAATCTTTCTTTTGCTGGTAGGGGTACCCTCATTAAAGCTGTTGCTCAGGCAATTCCGACTTACCTAATGAGTAGCTTTTTGATTCCTAAAAACATATGTGACAAAAGGGAGAAGATGATATGTAATTTTGGTGGGGTAGTTCCACTGATCATAGGAAAATTCATTGGGTCAAGTGGAAAAATATGTGCACTCAGAAAACTATGGTGCAATGGGGTTCAGAGATTTAAGAGCCTTCAATGAAGCTCTCTTAGCTAAACAAGGCTGGAGATTGGTTGCTAATCCCTCCTCCCTGGTGGCTCAATGTCTCAAAGCTAAATACTACCCAAAAGAGGATTTTATCAAAGCAAAACCTAAGCAGCAGATGAGTTATACCTGGAGGAGCATTCTCCAGGCTAGTTGGATTCTTAAAAAGGGCTGCTTCTGGACTATTGGGTCAGGTGATGACATAAGCATATGGGAGGACAATTGTATCTATCAAAGAGGTAATGCTGCCACTTGGAGCACAAGACCTTTTGATACCATATACTTAAAAGTCAAGGACATTATGAATGACCATGGTTGGGATTCTCAAATCATAAAAAACCTATTCATCCCCACTGAGGCAAATCAGATCTTATAGCTGCCTCTCCCTAACAGATCTCAAAAGGATATTTTAACTTGGTATGGGACAATGGATGGGCACTACACAGTTAAATCTGGGTACTATGCAGTAATGGATTAGGAGAAAGCAAATGATACTAGCACTGCTAGTTCATCCACCACATCTAATGAGTTATGGGAATATCTGTGGCTTCTCAATGTGCCCCCTAATCACAGCCACCTAATGTGATGGTAAACAGATGCACATAAAGTTAATGTCGATAAAAATAATTTTTTATACTTTCAATATATTGAATGCACAAATTTTAAAATGAAATTTCCTTATTTATATGCTTGATTAGTACACCGTATGCACTATTTAACATTGGCAAATGCTAACGAGTGCCCCCGGGGCACTCTTTAAGACCTTAAATAGTAAAGTTTTTATAGAATTTTTACGGGAATACGTAAAGTCAATGCATTGAAAATTGTAATGTTTAATTTTTTTAATAAAAAACTTCTATAAATGGAATGCTTAAAGAGTGCCCCGGGGGCACTCGTTAGCAAGACCCTTTAACATTTTATACAAAAAAAAGAGTAGGTTTTAGACATTGATTGATTCTTTCCCCCCTGATGTGTATTAACGATCATGTCTTTTACCCAAAAAAAATATTATGTCTTATTAGGCTTGACTCTTAGGTTTTACTCTCTATGTACCACAATGTAAGTCACTTTGACACTCTTACACATATTAAGGAATGCAATTGATGTTGAATGGAAAAGAGAAATTATGAGTTGATTTACAAAATTGTCCTTCATTTATGATAAGGAAAAAATAAATTGAAGTATTGAAAGAAGATAGAGTAATAAATAGTTAAGGGTATAATGGGGAAAATAACATTAAATGTTTCATTGATGATGTAAAACGACTTATATTTTGGTACAATTTTTTTTATCTAAAATGACTTATATTATAGTACGGAGAGAGTAAATAACAACACAAAATTTCCCTCATATTTATTAGGAATATTAACATATGTCAGAAATAGAATATGAACATGAATACAACGAGAATAAGAGAAGAACTGAAAATCAAAAAATAGAAAAAGTAATATATAAAATAAATGTTCACGCTGATTTTTCTTTGTTATCAAGTAATCTAATAACTACGCTCACAGAATGATCAAGTTTGAATTCAAATCCCTATAAATTAACATTTCTACACATACCAACTCAACTATAGTTCTTTAATACTAGTAACTAATAAACTCATATTTCAATTTTCAATTACATATCCCTCAGATAGACCATGATATTTCAGATGTCCCTCCCTTCCTTGTTCACTCACCACCAGCCAGCCTCCCACCCTCTCAGGGTCTCCCTTCCTCAATCACTAGGGCCAGGAGACATATACACGAAGCATGGATTAAAAAAGGTTTAGGCAAAACCATGATAAATAATAAATTAATAATAACAAATTTAAATTCCAAACTTAGGCTTCAAGTTGAAGCATATTATAGTAACACTCAGCACAAGAACAGGGGAGTTTGTTATTTATTTATTAAACCATAAAAAAAAGCATGTACGAGGGAATCTAAAAATCATGGTCACTCTATCTGTGTGTGTCTCTATCTTACAACCTTATCAAAATTAATTATTTATGACATACTTAATGTACCACAACTGCGGTTACTTCAAGAATTTGAGAATTTCAATATTTCATTCCCCTCAGAAAACAACATTTAGAAAAAGTAAGTTTCATCTTTATAAGTAGCTACTTTAGCATATTTTGGTCGAGGTTATCTTTTGCTCTAGCTTAAACATTTTTATTACTTGTTGATATATATATCAGCTGTTTGTTGGATTCAATTGTCCTATCTTGCTAGTTCAATTATTATATTCACGGTGGCATTTAACATGCACAAGTTTAAAATTTGTACACCATGCACAACTCAAGATCAAGGGTTAGATTTTGCAGTCCCATTATAATTTCTCATGCTCCTTCCACATTAGATTAAATTTCCTTTCATCTCTTTCCTTTTTCACCGCATTGCTCCTTCCTCAGAAAACTAATAGAATACTATCATCAAGCTTTTAAAGGCACCTTCAAGCAAATTGAGTAAACTATCTCTTTCCTTTAATTTGTGGATTACTACTTATCATGAAAATTGTCACAGATCCACTGAAATTAAAGGCTTTTAAAACCACTGAAATTCCCACTTCATTAAGCTTTTAAAGGCACCGTCAAGAAAATTGTCACAGATCCAAAAACCGTTATCGCTTTAAATTGAAGAATGGTGGATTCAAAGAATAAGAAAACTCTTCAACATTTTTATTGAGATGGGTATTTAGATTCAAGCTCACTTTCAACTCTCCTTCTACCTTGTCTTTATTTTTTGAAAAATCAAATTGTGTACTTGGACAATGAGGTTAATGTCGGCGGTGGTGGCTATGAGATCTAAAACTAGCAACTGGGTGTGACATTGTTTTCCATGGTAGAAGATGCAGCTATTCTAAAAACTCCAATGTTATTTGATACAAATCTTTTGTGAGCAAAAGCTATTATAAGTTATAACATTGGAGTGTTTTTTAACCAAACAACAATGGAGTTTTTAGATCTGGAATTTGATGACTTTTTTTGCTGGAAAAAATCTACCATAACAATGGAGTTTAAATTTTGTTGATGTAAATTATTTGGTGCAGTGTGGTGGTGGGGGGGTTGATACCAGAATCTGAACAATGGAGGAGGAAGGTGGGGTCGTGGGAAGATGATGTGAGAAGAAAAAAATATCTAGTAGTGAGAGACTATGATAAATCTTTGCTCTTCATTTGATCTAATGGTTAAGAAATAACTTTCCCATGATGCACAAATTTAACACTTTCCCATATTAAATGCCACCTACATTCACTCTCTTAGTGTCATGTATATGTCTCAATATAATGTACTAATATTATATTTTAGATTATGACAACACTTATACCATGCCATGACCGGCACGTACAGGTACAGTGATGTCCAAATTCTATGTTGTGATATAAACAGTGGTCAAGTGCTGGCCACATCTCCTGATGGATAATTTCCCAAATATATTTTGAAGGATTATTTTTATTTTTTGACAAACACTTTTTTATTTTAGGAAAATGCTGCACTACTTAAGGAACCAAATGTGGTAAAATATTCTTAAAACTTGTGTAATTGGCCTTTTTAAATTATACATAACATAATTTTCAATACAAAAATTACTTGTTTTAATATTTTTAACTAGTGCCCTGGGGGTACTAGTTAGCATGACCCTCTATTTTAAATTACAATACGTAGATATTTTTGATTTTCTCACTTGTTTAATCTGCTTACGAGGGTCAGTTCTGATATCAAATAAATTGGTCGGTTGAAGGATTTGATTCCTGGATCTAGAGGATTAATGATTACGACGTTACTACTCCATAGAAGTCTAACATTGAAGTAAATGAGGGTTCAATAAGGGGCCAATTCTAACATGCACAAGTGATGCATATAGTGCATCTGCATGGTGCACAAGTTAATGATATATTTATAATGAATACGAATTTTACAAAATCTACCGTTAGATTGATATTTTATATCATATAGACCATCCATGTCAAATTTTAAAAAAATTGAAAATCAAACGATTTGTCATTGAGACCCATCAAGATTAACTATTTATGAGTTTTTATTAAACACTGTTAATCTTGATGAGTTTATATGAACAATTTATGATACAAACTTTCACTTCAACGGTAGATTTTAAAAAATTCTTATTCGTTATAATTGTTATATGGATATACCAAAAATAGTCACATATCGTTTGGTACTCGAGACAAATGGTAGTTTATATACAATACACACCTTTCAAACCAACTGAACTGTGACGGGTAAACCCCAATGCGGACAATCTTTCGGAGATGTGGACTTGAGTTCGAATCTGAACAGTGGCGCCGTCTGTGGGAAACGACTCGTGGGTCGACACCCTTTGACCCTTTAGCCTCGACTAGGGGACTTCTGTTCTGGATACACCAAAAATAGTCCTACATCGTTTAGTACTCGAGACAAATGGTAATTTATATACAACACTCACACCTCTCAAATCAACCGAGGCACATTTTCTACAAAGGACAAAACCGTGACGGATTAACCCCAAAGCAGACAATCTCTAAAAGATGTGAACTTAAGATCGGATATGAACAATAATGATATCATTAACTTGTGCATCATGAAAAACATGATCTACTAGTTCATATCAGCCAAAGCCTCAATAAGGATAATCAAAGTTTTATACTAGAATTAGAAAATGTACCTTTTATCAAGTACAAAGACCCTTTTATAGGAAATGCGAAATTTGGAGAGATTTAGAGGATTACATGGATCGTAACAAGATTTGTAGATTACCATCTGATTGTTATGTTAAAGAATTTACGTATCATAAAAATTTGCTTACATATATTTTTTTAAAATTGAGGAAGTAAATCAATTTTCTGTCTCCTCACGTTGAATCACATTAATTCTATGAATTTTACTTTAGAATAGCTTTTATCTTGTGTATTTTCTAGTTATCACCTGATTAGTTACAGTAAACCATTTCCTAACTAGTGAAACCATTTGAAAAACAACCTGCATCAATTAATTTATGACCTTGGTATAAGTCAGGTTCAGAAGTTTCCCAATAGACAAAGGTGTTTTTATTGGTTGGCCTCCTTAGTTATGGTCTTATTCATACTGTTAATAGTTGGCACAATGATAAGGACTATGGAAAATGCTAGGCCAACTTTTAGTGGTAAGGACAAAGACCAAAAAGTTGGCACATTAATTTTTTGTCATTTTTCAATTATTGAAATGATATATGTAGAGATTAAATATGCTATATTTTTGGTAGCTTAAACAATAAGATTAAGAAGATTAGTTGAACTTAGCTAAATTTCTTATCAAGACACATTTGGCTGTATAAACTCACCAAGAAACCTTCCTTCACTAACCAACTTACAAACAAGATAGTTATAGTCTCAAGTGTTATTAATTTCCAGCTTATTTTTCAAATTGGTGGTGATGTGAGACTCATATATACCAATTTTGTAATTACCACCAAAACTCTTAGACCAAGTTTTCTTACTTTTAGACAGAGGTTAACCGTGCAATAAGTTATAAAAGTAAATGACTTATTTATTTTCTAAAAGTCTTAAGAAACCTAACTGTTATCTAAAAAACTTAAATACCTAACTCTTATAAATGCAAAATTTAAAGGACTCTAAATAGATTAATTTGGACGAAAAATATTATAAGCTAATCTCTGAAGATTTAGTCCGGTAGTATTGGACTTGGAGGTTCACTGGTTAGAGGTAAATTCAAGGGGGCGCAAGAGATACTTCAATTAAATATTTTCACCGTTGAAACATAAAAAAAAAAAAAAAAAATTGGAAGAAAGTTCACTCCTAACAAGATCAAGAATTCCTTCATGTGGAGAGACATGAACTAAGAGATCAGCATCCGATAGAGTTTCAAGTTTAACCAAGAGCATCTCCAACGATAATACCATTTACTAATAAGTGATCACTACAATGCCATGTAGGGGTGATCGCGACGCGGTTTGGTTCGGTTGGTTTTTAAAAAGTCATTCAAACCAAACCAAACCAATGCGGTTAGGATCAGTTCGGTGGTTGCGGTTTACATCATAATATTTTAGTATCAAACAATTTTAAACATTCAAAAAAGTAACTTCAAATTCTAAAATAACATTACAGTAGCAATAAATTTTTTTTATCCAAAATAATATTACAGTACCTTACAATTTTAAATATCAAAAAAAAAAAAACTTGAAATTCCAAAATAACATCACAATACCGATAAAAGTTGTTAATCTAAAATAATGTTATAACATCAAAGTAACATTATAGTACAAAAAATAATAACAACTTGAAGTTTCATTAATTTGGTGGACTGACTTAGTAATTTGGACTATGTATATTGAAATATAATAGAAACTTAATGCGATTTTAGCGGTAATGGAATATAATATAAACTTAATGCGGTTTTTGCGGTTCGCGGTTTTGCGGTGCGCAGTTCAATAAAAAAGATATCCAAATACATCCAAATCAAATGCGGTTTTTGCGGTTTTCGGTTTGGATTGGTTCGGTTTGCGGTTTTACTTTTGGATTTGTTCGGATACGATCACCCCTAATTCGATCTAGTAATATTTATGCAATTCATACATATTTTGCTACAATGATGATACAACTTTGGGTATCATAGATTATTAACAAGTGGTCCTCCTATAATTATTATTTTAACTTTGTCTAAATCAAAAAATTTGATATCTTCTATGTCACGTCATCAAACTCCAATGATAAAAAACCAGTACAAATCATTAGCCTATAAAAGTCTCTATAATACATTTATTGGAGATACTCTAAGACATGTGTGCCCTGGTTTCTCCTTTTTAAAAGTGCGACAAAGTGTAAAATGAGAAAATTTAATGTAATTGGTAAACAATGATTCACATTTGTAGAAAATTAAAATGAGAAAATTTTCACATTTCCACACACTCTAATCTCTTCTCCAAATTCATCTCCTCCAACTCATCAGAATAGAGTATATCTTCTTCCAAAACAGAGTATATATCTTCTATTTGGGAGTGGTTATGGTGCATAAACTTTTTCTTTATGCACCATGCATAAATAATGAAAATTGCTTAGTGCGCCCCGAATTTCTTCGTGCACCCTCAGATTTCTAGCGCGCCCCCCAATTTTTTTTCCTCCCCCAGATTTCTAGCGTCCCCCAGTTTTTTTTTCCTCGCCTAGATTTCTAGCGCGCCCCCATTTTCAATTAAATAATTACTTTTGTTTCTTTGAAGTACATACTATAAGAACTCATTTTCAATTAATTGTGTTGGATGATTATATAGCCCTATTTTAATTTAAAATTACATACTAAAACATGTACTATAATTATGCTTTAATTTATCACAATTAACATAAAAACTATTAAGTACATCTAATAGTTTTGGAGTACAACCCTCTGAAATCATTCCACAGCAAAATGATTTTGGCATGAGTAAGTACATCTAATGGTTTTGGAGTACATATCTCTGAAACCATTCCACAGCAAAATAGTTTTGGAGTACAAATCTCTGAAACTATTCCTCAGCAAAATAGTTTTGGCATGATTTTAGTTTAAAACTAACTACTAAAACATTTAACCATACATAACACTCCGAAAATTATCCCTAATAAATAAACTAAAATTCAATTAATCTAACTTAATCTAAATTTTTTATAAAAAAATTAGGGTGCGCGCTAGAAATTTGGGGGTGCATTAGAGATCTAGAGGTGCACTAGAGATCTGTGTGGTGCGCTAGAAATCTAATGGCACGCTAAGCAATCTGAAGGGCGCACTAAAAATTTGGGGGTACACTAATCAATCTGGGGTGCTTATGCACCATAATTATGCCGCTTCTATTGGTGTAAAAAAAGCAGAGTATATCTCTCATAATAAAAAACAGAGTATATCATCTTTCTATATCCAAACTCTGTAAAAGTCTCTACTTTTTATTACTTTATTTTACATCTTCTTCCTATATTAATTATTCAATTTTTTTTTTGACAAAATAAACGAAGCACGGACACCTCTAAAAGGTGGCGTGTTGCGGTGTCCGATACGCGTCGGTGTCTGACACTTGTATGACACCCGTACGACACCTGTCGGAATAGTCAAACAAGTTTCACAAAAAAAAAATTCTTGTCTTTGCTTTGACACTCTAAAAATTTTAAACATGTATTGAAACAATGTTATCAATGAAGAATTAAAAACATTAATTTTGATTAGAATATTTTTAATTTTTTTAATAATAAATAGATAAAAAAATCAAATTTTATCATATATAGCGGTGTCAGTGTCCTATGTCGGTGTTGGAGTGTCCGTGTCATGTCGCGGTGTCCGTGTCAGAGTCTGTGCTTCATAATAAACGATATTCATTCATTCAAATAAATAGAGTACATCGATGTAATGCAAATTCAAAATCCCAAAAAAAAAAAGGATAAATCTGGGAACAAACTCACAGTATACATGTTAATAACATAAAATGGCAAATTACATCCCTACAAATACGACTTTATTGAAGTGTGCGGAATATTCATGCCTCCGAATTTGTAGCATTGATGACACCAAAGTCGACATTGATTGAATCTGCATTATATCGGATCTACTTCTTCAATCTGAAACAAATGAACACTGCACAAAGACGGAAAAACAAATACACCGTGGGACAAGCAAATACACCGTACGAGACGAGAAATAAAAATGAAAATCACACTTATTTATTATAACGAGAAAGAAAAACAAATTAGAGGGATGATTTTAGGCCAAAACTGACCTAAAATCACCCCTCTTCAATAAACTAAAAAGAGAAATTTTCTTACTTTTAGAAACATAGATATTGTAAAGCTTTTATAACCTGTTCTGGACTGGGCCTCGAGCAGGCCAAATCCATTCTATGCTCGGCGAAAGGAGCTTAGAGCTCCTCCTCGACGCATAAGGCCAGGGACTCCTCCCCAGCTGCCCACGAGCTCCCTGCTCGGATCTGCCACGCTTTCACAATTCCCACGTGTTCCTATTAATCATGGCACGTTTCAGATGAGCTTAACGACTTCCCCACGTGATGCGGGACAGCTCATCACCAGGATAAGGACTAAATGCCGGTTCCTTGCTCCAACAACGGAGAAATCCTGGCAGTCTCTCCTATTGGGCCGTTGTGCACAGCACATTAAGAGGACCTTGGCCCAGCGCTGGGGGATCTATAAATACCCTCCTTCATTAGAGGGTCAGGTATTCTATTCTCATTATATACTTTCACATTCTCTGTACTTGATCACTCCACTGACTTAAGCATCGGAGCGCCTGCAGGTACAACCCCCCTTTCTGTTGGTGATTTGCTGCTCTACTCAACCGTTCAACTCAACCAAAGGAATTTATCAAGTGAAAGATTGTTGGCCCAGAACCTTTCTGATCAACAGGTTAGATCAGTGGCGCCGTCTGTGGGAAGCTGGTTTCCCCTTCTTTAACAATCTAAAGTTCAAAACCGACCTTTTCTTCAACAAATTTCATCATGGCCAGTGCATCCAACACTCGCAACAACAATGATCAGATCAACAAACATGTTGATTTCGTTCCTACTGCTTCCTCCCCTGAGAGGCACGACACTGTTCTCAGTCCTGTGAGACAACCGGTCCCCGAATCTGACCCAGAGATGGCCGATTCACCCCGGTATCGTCGGGAGAAGACGACGATATGCAAATCATAACGGATCGACAACCAGGGAAACGCCCGCAAAACACGCAGGAAATCCCGGTAGTCAGCGCACAACCCGCTGACCAGCAAACTGACTTTCAGAGAATTCTCGCCCTCCTCAAGAAGAATAATCAATTAATAGCGCAACAGAACCTAAGGATTGAAGCGCTCGAAAATCAGCGCCCCCAGCGGGCAGCCAACTCTCCCCCGCGGAGACACCACTTAACTGAATCCCCTCCTCGACAGGAAACAGCCAAACAATGGCGTCCTGCCCTCGAAAGGATTCATTCCCCGAGCAACAAAAGGGGACGAACTCCACCTCTACGCGAGGACAGAACCTCCCCAAAAGGGGAAATGAGTCGAGCAACCTCGCCACTCTCCTCAAGGACTGCGGAATATGGCGAGACAAGGAGGCACCTCTTATCGCCCTGCCCGCAAGGATTATGAATACCGAAGTCTCAGTCCGGTTCGTCGGTACGATGACCACGCCCTCGAAATCTCCCCCACAGGGAGCGAGGAGGAAGATAGCGTCTCTGCTCTCTCAAGGGACATCATGAGAGCACCTATCCCCGCAGCTCTGGAGAGGCTCCCCAATCTCTCCTCTTATGATGGATTGACTGATCCGGATGATCACGTCAACAACTTCAACAGCATTCTAAATTTCCGCAACACGAGCGGAGCTATCAGGTGCAGGCCCTTCCCCACAACACTAAGGAAGGGAGCCCTAACCTGGTACACGAGTCTTCCTCCTCGGTCTGTGATCTCCTGGCAGGATTTCATGGATCAGTTCAAGCACAACTTCACCGCGTCTCGGAAACAGCCCAAGACAGTTGCGACCTTGGAAGCCAAATTCCAATGCCCCAAAGAAACTCTGCGCGCATACATAGAGAGATTTAATAGAGAAGCCGTTCAGGTCGAAGCACCTGCTGACATGAAGAGGTACCTACTCGCGCGCGGCCTCCGTTCCCGAACCGACTTCGCCAAAGCGGTAGGTATTGAAAAACCTAAAACCTTGGCCCTGCTCCTCGCTAAAGCAGAACCATATATACAGCATGAGGAGCAGGAGATAGCTGACGTTCTCCGACAGGGGCGAACCGAGGAGGCTCCCCCTAGACAGGACTCAAACAAACCCCCCCGTGAATCTGGGCACAGAGACGGGGGCAGAAGAAGAGGAGACAAACCCCGGGGTCCGCCCAGTTTGTTCACAGTTTACCATCCCCTCAACGCCTCTCGGGAGCACATCCTGCTCGAATGTTTTGATACTGAATTCAAGGAAGGGAATATCAAGTTCCCTAAACCAGGAGTGGCTAAGCCCGGGCAAGATAAAACAAAGTGGTGCAGGTACCACAGGGCTCATGGTCACGTCACCGAGGAATGCATCCATCTAAAGGATGCCATAGAAACACTCATTCGTCAGGGAAGGCTTGCAAGGTTTAAAGCCGAAGAAAGTCCCAAAAAAGCTGCTCGACAAACTACAAATGTTGAGGATTATCATCCCGCTTCAAGCGGGCAAGAAAAGAAGGTCGCCCTTTCCATCTCGCGACCAGAAGATTTCCGTGTCCCCGACAACTTCGAGGACAAAAACTCTCATCCCACTTTTTCCAAGTGGGAGAATTTTGCTGAAACAATTGTAATATCCGCTGGTGGCTACAGTCAAAAGACCATCGGATCTGTAAAAAGAAAATTCGAGGAGCTCATCGACTCCTCCTCCAATCAGCCTGTCACTCTTGACAGGCCCAAAAAAGGCTCAGTTCCCCTTGCATTCTACATGGAGGAGCTTCCTGGTGGGACACCCAACGCCCACATTCCCCTACTCATTCGGGCAGACATGGCCAACTACGATGTCCGCCGAATCCTCGTCGACACTGGGAGCTCGGCTGACATCATGTTCTCCCAATGCTTCACTGCCCTACAGCTCGACGAGACCTATCTGGCCCCCTATGTAGGCTCCGACCTCCAAGGATTCAACGGAGCAACAACCAAACCATGGGGCTATGTCGACCTCGTGGTAACCTTCGGGGAAGGGGAGGCAGCCAGATCTGTCAAAATTCAATTTCTGGTCGTGGACTGCCCGTCACTTTATCAATGCATCCTAGGCCGTGAGGAAATGGCCAATCTGTTCGCCGTCCCTTCAACTGCCCACTTGAAAATGAAGTACTATACGACCAAGGGGTACGTCGCCACCCTCCACGGGGACATAGAAGCTGCTAGGAGATGCTTTGATGCAACGACCAAAGGCCTCAGCTATGTCGGCCAGCTTCCCAGCCCGTCAAAGAAACTGAAGCTGACATCTCTGCTCCCCGCACCAAATGTGAGCTCCATCGAGCTCGACAGCAGACACTACAAGAAGGAGCACAAAGAATAGAGGAAGCTCCGCAAAGAAAAGAAGGAGGAGGATGAGGCGAGCAAAGAAAATTTTCGCCCTATCCCAGATGGCGAGTTCGAGCTTGTTCCCTTCGGCGAGGATCCCAGTCGAGGAGTCAAGATCGGAGCAGGACTACCGGAGCTGGCGAGGAAGCAACTCAAAGCTTGCTTAAGGGAGAATGCAGATCTTTTTGCTTGGAGTGCTGCAGAGATGCCCGGATTGGACCCTGAGGTCGCATGTCACCAGCTCACCGTCGACCCCGACGCCAAATATGTAGTACAACGTAGGAGAAAGCAGTCTCCCGAGAAAGAGGAGGCTGCCCAAAAAGCTGTAAAAGACCTCTTAGAGGCAAATTTTATTTCTGAGACCAGGTATACAACTTGGCTCTCCAATGTTGTACTTGTTAAGAAAGCTAATGGAAAATGGCGTATGTGTGTTGACTATACCGATCTCAACAGGGTTTGCCCTAAAGATTCTTATCCTTTACCATTGATAGATATTCTTGTAGATAATTCGTCTGGTTTTAAATTACTGTCTTTTATGGATGCGTACTCAGGATATAATCAAATACCGATGGCGGTCGCCGACAGGTACAAAACTGCCTTCATGACCCCAACAGGAAATTATTATTATTATAACGTTATGCCCTTCGGTTTAAAAAACGTTAGTGCCACATACCAGAGAATGATGAACAAAGTATTCCGAACACAAATTGGGGACATGCTAGAAGTCTACATGGATGACATGATCCTCAAATCTCATGACGAGGTTGACCACACTGCCCACCTACGAAAGGTGTTCGAGCAAGCTAGAAAGTACAAAATGCGATTCAATCCCAAAAAATGCACATTCGGGGTTCGAGCAGGGAAATTCCTCGGTTTCTACTTAACGGAACGAGGAATCGAAGCCAACCCCGACAAGTGCAGAGCATTTACCGAGCTGCCTGTTCCCCACGATAAAAAATCAATTCAAACACTTAACGGAATGCTAACTTCATTATCTCGCTTTATCGCAAAATCCGCTCAGCACGCTCTCCCCCTTTTCAAACTCCTAAGGAAAGAATTCGCGTTCGAATGGACTGAGGAGTGCGACCAGACCTTACAACACCTCAAAAAGGCCCTCTCCGAACCACCGGTCCTATCACGACCAAACGACGAGGAGATCCTTTACCTCTACATCGCCGTCGCTTCCGAGGCCGTCAGTGCTGTCCTCATCTGCGAAACAACAGAAGGAGAGAAACCCATCTACTTCACGAGCAAGGCCTTGCAAGGCCTCGAGCTCCGCTACTTACTAATCGAAAAAGTAGCCCTCGCACTCATAAACGCCGCGAGGAGATTAAGACATTATTTCCTTGCACATACGATCGTAGTCCGAACAGTCCAACCAATCAAATCTCTGCTCAGCCGACCCGATATAGCGGGCAGGATGCTCAAATGGTCCTTGGAACTGTCTGAATTCGACATCCGCTACGAAAGCAAGAAAGCTCTCAAAGCACAAGTCCTTGCCGACTTCGTCGCCGAAATGACAGCTCTCGCTCCCTCATCAGAGGAAACAGAAAAGTGGACAATTTTCGTTGACGGAGCGTCCAGCTCGACAGGAGCTGGAGCAGGAATCATACTCGAGAATGGGAAGGGTATAGTTATCGAAGTCTCCTTAACCCTCTCCTTTCCGACGTCGAACAATCAGGCCGAATATGAGGCCTTCCTCGCAGGACTACGATTAGCCGAGGACATAGGCACAAGGAATATCAAGATATGCACAGACTCTCAGCTCGTCGTATCACAAATGCTCGGAGAATATCAAGCTAAAAACGATAACCTCTCCGAATACTTAACCCTTGTGAAAGACAGGATAGCAAAATTTGACTCCGCGGAGGTACGCCATGTCCCCCGAGGAGATAATACTCGAGCAGATATCCTATCCGAACTGGCGAGCACAAAGAAAAAAGAGGGGAACAAATCCGTAATACAGGAAATCCTCCCACGACCAAGCATAGAAAAACCTCCAGCTACCCTCGACATCAACGCAATCGGGGACAACAATTGTTGGATGACCCCCGTGCACAACTACCTCGCTAATGACACATTGCCCTCAGATGAGAAAGAGGCAGCGGCAGTTAAACGACGAGCATGCTCGTACGTCCTCTTCGACGGAACATTATACAGAAGAGGGTTCTCCGTTCCCCTTCTGAAGTGTATCGAGGATGATAAAGTCGACTACATATTACGGGAAATACATGAGGGGATCAATTCCCAACACCTGGGAGGAAGATCCCTCGCCAGAAAGGCCCTCCGAGCTGGATACTACTGGTCCACCATGCAGCAAGATTCCAAGGAGCATGTTAAGAAATGTGACAAATGCCAAAGGCATGTCGACATGCACTTAGCTCCTCCGAACGAGCTAAAATCCTTATCTTCCCCTTGGCCCTTCGCTTGGTGGGGCATGGATATCCTCGGACCCTTCACCACAAGTTTTACTCAAAACAAATACCTCATTGTGGCCGTCGATTACTTCACCAAGTGGGTAGAAGCGGAACCACTTGCAAACATAACCACGTTTAATATACTCCGGTTCTTCAAAAGAGATGTCCTCGCCCGTTTCGGGATCCCACAAGTCGTGGTCACAGACAACGGAACACAATTTACGGACAGAAAATTCCGCGAGTTCCTCATCGCAATAAACACAAAGCAACGCTTCACGTCCGTTGAGCACCCCCAGACCAACGGGCAAGCCGAGGCCGCGAACAGGGTAATCCTACGTGGACTTCGACGAAGACTCGATGACAACAGGAAAAGATGGGTCGAGGAGTTACATAGCGTACTCTGGGCC
The DNA here is from genome assembly GCA_030408175.1 of Trifolium repens. NCBI lineage: Eukaryota > Viridiplantae > Streptophyta > Magnoliopsida > Fabales > Fabaceae > Trifolium > Trifolium repens. The sequence continues at coordinate 49,836,310 of CP125850.1, read as the reverse complement.
TACCGCACCACTCCGCACTCCACATCCGGGGAAACCCCTTTTCGCCTCGTGTACGGAACAGAAGCGGTTATCCCCGTAGAAATTGGAGAACCTTCTCGTCGGACACAGCAACCCCTCGACGAGGAGATGAACGACGAGGCTCTAAGAGAAGAGTTAGACCTGGTCGAGGAAATTCGCACGGGGGCATCCCTAAAGGAGGCTACCCTCAAGCAAAAAGTGGCTGCTCGACATGACACCAAGGTGATCCCTAGGGAGTTCGACGTCGACAGTCTTGTTCTACGGCGAAACGCCAAAGACTCTCACGAGGGCAAGTTAGCACCTAACTGGGAAGGACCATATAGAGTCCGAGGGAAAACCGAGAACGGCGCTTACTACCTCGAGGACCTCCAAGGGAAGGAACTTCCCCGACCTTGGAACGCCCAGAAACTAAAACAATATTATAGCTAAGTCATTGCCGAACAGGGCTTACAAAGCCAAGGTAGTGTCCCCCCAGAAAACGGGCAGACACACCTGGACAATGGAGGATGCTTAGGCACAAACATCCATCCAAAACCCAATCAAAGCACAAACCTTCTCCCCGGGAAGAGGAGGGGGAACCTGCTTTTTGACGAAGACAACTCAGACAACGAGCTCATCGTCCCCGTGCCAGGCTTAACACCCAGCTCGCGATGGGAGGTTCAAGTCGCGAGGATAGGGCTCTCCGACGAGCCCGTCCCCGCTGATTCGAGTTCTAAAAACGTCTCGAGTTCAACGCTTCTGCTCGAAAAACACTTAGAAAAATACTTAGAAAAATTCTTCAGAATAAATCCCAATGTAACAACAATAAAACGAGCAGAATATAATAAACGCATACAAACAAGCACGTAAACACACAGAGATAAAAGGCAATACTTAGCAAAATAACAGAAGATGATATAAACGGGGACAAAGCCCACTTGTTCGAAAAGTTACATCCGGGCACAAAGGCCCCTAACAAAAACTCAAAATACAAATTTTAAACGGGCACGCAGGCCCCCATAATAGTTAACTGAAAGAGAAAATTACAAAGTGACGGCACGCATGCCCATTATCATGCATCATCCTCAGGAGTGATGGTCTTCTTGCTTGTACCGTCACCCTCCTCGTCAGCGACATCATCATCCATGTCATCATCATCTGCCAACTCTGCTGCCTCCACCTCTTTGTATTTGTCGGGGAGAATGATCTGCCCATCAACCACCTCGCGGAAAACCCCAATGCCTTCAAAACTAAGCTCGACACCGGAATTCGCAACTTAAACCTGAGCAAGTGCATTCTGACAGCCATGCTTCACTCCTGCGAGCACAGAATCACCAAGCTTCTTGATACGAGCAACAAAATCAGCTCGAGTTGACAACTCCCTGGTGTTCTCAGTCTCATCCTCCGCAGGGACCATAACCGCCTTCAGCACTCTGATCTCCTCCTCGAGCTTCCCCCTTTCCTCGGCAAGTTTAGCCATCTCCTCCTTCAACTCCCTATTTTCCTTGGCCTGCACCACGAAGTTCTCTTTCTTTCCCCGAAGATCAACGACCTCGTCCTCCAGTTTCATGTTCTCCGCCTCCAGCGCCAAATACTCACCCTTCAGCTTCTCGAAATCCTTTCGGCGACTGCTCCTATCCTCTTGAAGGACCAGCACCGTCTCCAACATCCTCAAAAGACCAGCTGAATCATCAATGATTCGATCCCGAGCAGATTCGTCGTCCATCTCCAAAATCGCAGCCTTCTCCATGGCTGCCACTTGCAGAGAATTCCTTTCTAAAAAATCTTTGTCGGTGACAACTTTGGGGAGGAGGAAAGGTCTCCCTGTGTCCACATCAAGATCGACGAAAGCAATCTCCTGCTTCAGGTTGCTCCTCGGCAACACGTTTGGGGAAGTCACCTTTGTCCCCATCGAGGAACTACCCTTGGTCGTCAATTTCCTTTTCTTCGCAGCCTTTCCTGCTCCTCTAGTGAGCTTCTTTTCAGAGACGATCTTGCTCAAATCAGCAGCAAAATCAGCCATTTTATCTGAAAATAAAACAAAAAATACAAGTTAAATCCGGGGAAAGAAAAACTACAAAATAAACAGGATAAGTTTGTGAGAACGCATAAACGGGAAGAAGGTCAAATGATCTACCCAATACTTCGTGCACCTCAGCCCGAGTCCTACATTCGAGCAGCCTCTTCGTATGAATAAAACTGGGAACAAACCACTCATTCCCCTCCTCGTCAAGAACGGGCTCCCCTGCCCTAGTCACTAATTTGGCGGGCTGGAAGCCCGCAACAAAATTTTGGAGCACTTTGAGACCACGCCTCTCCTCGGCACTCAAAGATACATCCGCTGTCAAATAACTGCCAGTCCCTTTTTCGAAATGCTCATTTGTCCAGCTCATCGAAAACTTCTCCACCTCCTTTAACCTATCCGTACCATCCTCATTCTTCTTAAAGCTCCCATCCTTGTTCTTGTCGACGACCCAATCATACAGAGAACGCTTTCCGATTTGGGTCTCTGGACGAACGATATAAAATCGCGACTTGAAACCGCGGAGAGATTCGGCGTACATGTCGAACAAAGAAACCCGGTTCTTCAAGGATACCCAGCTTCGTCAACCAAATTCTTTCGTCGTACGCTGGAGTTGAAAAACACGGAAGAACAATGCACGGGTAGGAGCCACACCTTTGTACTTGCAAAGATGTTCGAAGGCGAGCACAAAGGCCATCGCATTGGGATGAAGTTGCGACGGGGCCAGCCTTAGGAATTTGAAAATCTCTGTGGCTAACGGGGAGAAAGGAAGCCTCAATCCGAGCTCTTTAAAAACAAACTCGTACATGCTAAACCCATCCCGGTGGAAAGTCGAGCAGATCTTTTGATGGGGGCCAACATTATAAGCCCTGAAATTCCCGGGCGCGGGATCCTCCTCAAGGATCGTGAACACGTTTAGAGACGTCGACGTAATCTCCGACGCCATCTACCGAGGTTCACGCGTTATCAATTTCCACCCCGGGTACGCGACGAGATCCCCGTCCTCGTCAATTATCTCCTCGGGCTGAGCTCCCCCTTCCTCCTCGACATTCACCATGTCATCGCGCTCGTCAGCCATTTTACCTGAAAAGCAGCGAAGAAAAGTGAATTCGACAATCAAATCAAATCCACCCTTCCACCGCAATTCAAGTGAAAGGGCGTGGATGGGCACGGGCACGCTGCCCTCGGCCAAAGCCCTTAACAATGGCAGCAAATAAAGTAAAGTACGAGGACAATTATCCTCGACTCCAAAAGGGGAGAAGGTCCCCACTAACAACTCTCCTCGTAAACTTTTACTTTTAAAGTTTTTAACGGGGAGAAGGTCCCCAGCAATTATGCAAAAAATTCTCCTCGTCACTTAGCTATTTAAAAGGTTCAAACAGGGAGATTATCCCCAACAGCTGGGCAAAACTTAAATCTACGGGGAAACTATCCTATGATTCTCTTTTAAGTTCTTAAAACGGGGAGAGGGTCCCCAACAAAAGTCTAAGCATACAAAAAATCCTACGAGGATAGAAATGGGGACGATTGTCCCCGTCACATTGTTCATCCTTGTTGTTGATGTTCTTGAAGTTTTTCCAGAAATTCATGAATATTCATAAAATCCTATGAACACTCATCAGCGCAGCACCGATTAACAGCGGCGCTAGGTCGCCAAAACATGCAAAAACTACATAAACAAGATCGGAAAAACATACATATTACACATTCAAGTTTAAAACAGCCTAAAACCACCGTCATCAACGATACAGAAGCAAATAACTTGCTCCGGTGAAGGATTCACCACCGCAAACCACCAACACACCACCGGAGTAAAACGAAAACACACTTCTCAGATTCAAAACAATAAAACATAAATGTTGATCAAAACCATAAAAAGAATGCTTAAACTTACCTGTTGCACGAAGTGTGGATGGTGGTTGATTCTCTGAACTTCACGATACAAATCCATCAACAACTCCAAGTTCTTGATCTTCACAGAGAAAAGGAAAAATAGAAGAAGAAAGGTTTGTGATTTGAAGTGAATAAACTTCAAAACCTTCACTCTTCTCTCCCATATATAGACACCAACCCCAACGATCACCTCTGTACGATGATGAACGCGCCGCTTCGATCTGGGACGTTGGATTAATCCAACGGATCTAATCTAAAGGATCCAACGTACCAGATTCGATCCTGGAAAAAGCGAAACGACGCTTTGATCCAACGGTCACAAGTTCTCCTCGTGAAACGAGGTCATAATACCTCTATCCATAGCCATTATTACACCTTAGCATAGGCTTGACACGTGACAACGCGAAACGAATCGTCTGTCACTTCAAGGGTCATTTCCTCCTGCTCGCAAATCACAATCCCCAAAGCGAATCTTCTGAAGGTTTGACGAGCACAAAATACGCAAGGAACATACGAGCAAAGGAAGCTTTCTTTGTTTTCACGAGCACAAATCTCGCGAGCAAAAGAAACCTCCTAGAATTTTACCGACACAACTTCGAGGACAAAAACGGTTGTTCTCTCCAATCAATTCGCGAGGACAATCTCAAGGGCACAAGTTTCTTCTTTAAAGACAAAATGTTCGTGTCCTCGACACGAACTACAGTTCTCACGAACACAGGCTTATGATCGAACTAACGCAACGAGGACGTCTTTGACCAACAAAGTGGCTTTAAGTCATTACTCCTATAACTAGGAGCAAAGACTTGGGGGGCTCCTGTTCTGGACTGGGCCTCGAGCAGGCCCAAATCCATTCTATGCTCGACGAAAGAAGCTTAGAGCTCCTCCTCGACGCATAAGGCCAGGAACTCCTCCCCAGCTGCCCGCGAGCTCCCTGCTCAGATCTGCCACGCTTTCACAATTCCCACGTGTTCCTATTAATCAGGGAACGTTTCAGATGAGCTTAACGACTTCTCCACGCGATGCGGGACAGCTCATCACCAGGATAAGGACTAAATGTCGGTTCCTTGCTCCAACAACGGAGAAATCCTGACAGTCTCTCCTATTGGGCCGTTGTGCACGACCCATTAAGAGGACCTTGGCCCAGCGCTGGGGGATCTATAAATACCCTCCTTCACTAGAGGGTCATGTATTCTATTCTCATTATATACTTTCACATTCTCTGTACTTGATCACTCCACTGACTTAAGTATCGGAGCGCCTGCAGGTACAACCCCCCCCCCCCCCCCCCCCTCCATTGGTGATTTGCTGCTCTACTCAACCGTTCAACTCAACCAAAGGAATTCATCAAGTGAAAGATTGCTGGCCCAGAACCTTTCTGATCAACAGGTTAGATCATAACCTAATCTTGATTACTTGCATAACACTTAACCTAACTCTAACCTAAACCCTCAAATACCATCCATCACAAATCATCAGCGGCACTCATTATCATTCACTGACAATGAAGATGGATATTGTTGTAATGGCCGCACACATATCATTTGCAGTATTTATATTTGTCCTTGCTGCGAAAAAGAACAAGAGAATAACAGAAGCTGCTGATTTATATTTACCTGATGAATGTTGGGAATCTATCTTCGAATTCCTCATCAATGACGGAAGCAACCGCCACATCTGCTCGAAACGCTTAAAGTGCTTGAAGCGTCTCTGTCTTGTTTCCAAACAGTTCCTCTCTGTCACCAACCGTTTCGACCGATTATGGCGTACTGATCGTGATTGTTATATGTGTAGCATTGAATGTGTTGAAAAACTGGACGAGATACTAAGAAAATTAGCTGCTGCTTACGACAGTGGCAACCGCAGGCTACCTGAAGTTGTGATAAGAATAGGAATTAAGTATTAGATTAGTGCTTCAAGTACTTGAAGCCTCTCTGTCTTGTTTTCGAACAGTTCTTCTCTATCACCAACCATTTCATCTGATTATTGCGTACTGATCTTTCTTGTTTTATGCGTCTCATTGAAAAACTGAACACAGAATCGAATGATATGATAAGTTGTCCCTGTCCTTGTCACCCGATTATCACGTACCGATCTTTCTTGTTTTTGTAACAGTCATTTTGTATTTTTTTTATTAGACTAAAATGAATCTTCACTCTTTTTTTTTTCTTCTATATATTCAGAAGTGTGCTTGATGGCGTTACCGTTATCTCAATCTCTTGATTCATGTAAAGGAAAAATAAAGTTAGTTCTCCTTTAGAAAATATATGTATTAAAAGCAAAAATTGATATATTTATAAGGATATAGAACATATTTAACCTTTTTTCTTTCGGAGAATTCAGATGTTTTTAGTTTTGGTGTCATTGTTTTAGAGATTATTACTGGAAAAAGAAATATAAATCCATATGAATCACTTCATGTTACTGAAGGTCTCACAAGTTATGTGAGTATGTTAACCTAGTTTGTTAATTGAAATTTATTCAAATTGTGAGAAGCTTGATGATTTGATTATATAGTTTGATACAGAGGTATGGAGACAATTAAATAATAATTATTTCTCAGTCTTTTCTTGAATAGCCATTAGCCACAATCAAATAATAATTATTTACTTTTCACAATTTACTTCCTATACAATTCTAATGCCATTCACACACACAAAATAGTTATAGCTTATAGGAGTAACTGTTAAAATGCCTAGCTCTGGGATTCACAAGTACAGATTTTTCCACTCAAAATAAGTTCATGTCACTGAATAACATTTCCCAATAAGCTGTTTGTTGAAGGTGAACTCGGTCTACTTGACCAAGTACCATGCATAGATACAGGGGAACTATCCTTTACCTCCTCTATTGGATGCAAAAAACTATTAGTCTTTTGTGGAACAACCGATATCTCATTCTTTGAAACTAAATTCTCATTTCCATTATTACGAGGCGATGAACAGGCGGATCCAACTGACGATCCCATACATATAGTTTCCTCCATTGTCGCCCATCCACTACGTCTGATATTATCTAGCTCCCCAGCCACTTCAATCATACTAGGCCTTGCTTCGCTATGAAAAGCGAGGCATCTAAATGCAAGCTCGGCTACCTTGTTAACAGAATAGAGTGTCCAAGCATCCCTATTTAGATCAAGGAAAGGATCTATGATATCGTCGATACGACCTTTCCTAATTTTTTCCACTGCGAGTGCTGCTAAATTAATCTCACTCTGAGGTCTACCGAAATCAACCACTTTCATTGCTGTTATTATCTCTACCAAAACAACTCCGAAACTATATACATCACTTTTATCAGAAAGGTGAAAGTTTTGGTGGTATTGTGGATCAACATAACCCGGTGTCCCTTGTGGCGCGGTTGAGATATGTGATGTTTCTGTCATGCCTAACCTAGAAAGTCCGAAATCCGCTACTTTTGATTGAAAGCTAAAGTCCAAAAGTATGTTACTAGATTTTATATCTCTATGATAAATTGGAGGATCTGAAGAGTGGAGAAATGCTATAGCATTAGCAGTTTCGGAGGCAATGGTGAGTCTTATTGTCCAAGGAAGTGTTCCGCCTCTTTCTCGTTGTAAATGTTGAGATAATGTTCCATTTGCCATATACTCATAAACAAGTATATGCTCTCCTTTTTCTATGCAGCAGCCTAAGAGTCGAACTAAATTCGGATGACTAACCGAAGAAAGGAGCTTGATCTCATTCATTACTTGGTCAACACTGTTGGTGTCTCTATACCTGATCTTTTTTATAGCAACCAATTCATCATTGTGAAGGTTTCCTGCATAAACCGTGCCGTAAGCACCGGTTCCTAGCCTGTGTTTCTCCGAGAAAAAATTTGTGGCTTTTTCTATTTCTTTGTAAGGGTAGAGAGGAACAATGTAGTTGCCTGCCGCTTCTCTTAAAAGGCGCTTTACCGTCAATTGTTTTGTCAGCCATGTGGAACGGCGCTTGGCGAAGTAGCATAGCATTGCTAGGGCAGCCGTCACGGAGGCTCCAACTAGGATCACTGCAAACAATTAATCATGTAACATTGGTCAGAAGTGTAACAAGGAGAATAGGATAAGAGACATAATCAAAGAAAAAGATTAGTCCTATAATTTAGAAAAGTTAGTGAGATTGTACCTCCAATAAGCAAACCAATTCTGAGTGTTTTTCCACATTTGCTAGACCCAAATGTTGAAGGTCTGCAATGAGAAACTGATGAAAAGAAAACAACAGAAAAAATGGATTAGAAAAGTTGCAAATATTTAGCACATAAAAGCTTACTTCTCCAAGGAAAAATGGAGTACTAGATGATTATTTTACACCTTGCATGAATGATTTTAGTATTGCCACCAAAATAAAATGTTATCATCACTAAATTATTCATATATGAACAACAAAGTCAGTGATCTTAGATCACATATCTAGTAATTAATTTGCAGTTGGATCTGCTGTATCTAGTAATGTTCCTTGTTGATTCAGTCAAACGAAAATTTTACTTAATTTTTAATGAGTTCAAGAACTCGTATCACACTCAATTTCTATGGTTAGAGGAAAAAATAAAATGATAAGCAACATGTGTCAGTAATGTCTGATTTGTATTCCACGCAGTAAATGCATAACAGATGTGTCAGTAATGTCTGTTTGGAGAGAGAATTGGAGAGAAATCAAAGGAGAGAATCCAAATCCGTCAATATCATGTATTCATTTTCTAATCCCTCAAATGGTGAATATATCTATCACCACCAATCACCATTCACCAATCTCTACCCTTTGACCATTTACAATGGAATGAATAAAATATCCATTAGACCAGCCATGTGCTTATACCTAACACTGATCTATAAATAATCCAAATAGGCTACTAGACATGTTTGACTTTTGAAGGTTTCTTTCTTCCTCAAGTTACCATTCATATTTTAAAACAAGATTATACCAAACATTGTTTCAACCAAGCAATGAACATTAACTATGTTTCTATATCCTCTGCAAAATTATGGATAATTAATCTAATCTCCCATTATCTATAAAAAATTCTCAGTAACCAATATACTACCACACATCAAAATATCAAAATAGTGAAACTTATGATCAAGTCAATACATCACCCATGTCCCCCACAAATAAAATCTCACCATTATGGACTTAATATATAAAGAACACAGTTATCTTTAAAAGATTCTCCCACTTGAAAATCTTAATCCTAAAATTCTGATACGCACACTATTATAGTATTATTATAGTTATATTCTAATGAACCTGGTTGGGCAGAGAATAAAGCATCAAACCAGAAACCACAAGTCAAACATCAATTTGTCCTTGTTCAACAATTACGGATTACCATCCGTTATAGCCGCCATCATCATTGTCATTATCTTTGTTAGTCTAGCGTGCAAACAGCACTAACATGATGATCTATGTACAATTTTTTAATAAAGAATGAATGTTACAAAATTTTATGTAATAATTAAAAAAAATTGATTGAGTAAAGAATGAAAAATTGTAAGTAAATACATAGTTTAAAAGAAAGAGATAGAAATGGATGAAAAGATGATTACACCAAAACTTGTTACAATTTGTTTAGTATGTTATATACACTATAAAAATCCAAAACTCGTATAAAATACATGGTGTTCATGTTAGATTTTGTATTAAAAAATACATCTATGGTAAAATAATCACGTATAGTTTTACGTTGTAGCCAATCTCGACTGTTGATTCAAAATCGAACGGTCTACATTTTAAACTCAATTTTACAAGTAAAGAAGTTAGACAACCCATATCAGTTATAAATAACATCCTACTGTGACAAATTGAGTTCCATTTTTTATGTATAGGTATGACGATTATTATTGTTGTTAAGGTTTATTTGAATTGAAATTTTTTGAACTCATACCAACATAAGTAGTTGCGAGAATGTTTGGAAGAGCTTATAAAAATAGCTAATGACATGTTCATAAGATATGCTTTTACCTTATTTTCGTAAACTAGAATAGCTAACAAGGAAAATGCTAATGAAATACTCCCTCCGTCCCATATTATAAGCAAAAAAAATCACTTTTTATTGTTCCATATTATAAGCAAAAGTAACTTACTTTCATCCATTTCAAGGTTTACTTTTACCCAATCTCATAAAATTTAATACAAATTGCATTTAACTTATTCTCTCTCTTCTTTTCCTCATAATCAATAACCAATAAAAACTCTTCTTACATCTTCCCATGAAACTTATTTCTAGAAAAACACAAAAAACCATACTTCAAATTATCACATTTTACTTTTCTTAATAAATGTGAAATCTTTTTTTTTTTTCTTACAATTTGGGACGGAGGGAGTATAAACATTTTGAATTTATTTTATCATTTCTTATATGTTCATTTTTCATCTAGATAAATATTACTCCCTCCGTCCCAATTTATAAGAGATAGTTTGACAAAACATAGGTATTAAGAAAGTGAGGTTTGATATTAAATTGATTGACAAATTATATTAATTTTATATGTTTATCCTTGCAATTAATTGTAGTGTTTTTTTAAAAACAAAAGAGAATCTAATGTTATTAACAAAACTATGCAAAGTAAATAAAGGTAAGTTTGGAAAAATAAAAAAGGGACAATTTTTTTGTCAAACTAATTCTTATAAAAAGGGACGGTGGGAGTATACTGTAGTTTTGAATTATAGCACAAACCCTTATCATGATAAACATTTATGTAAAAGCTTATATAAAATTTTTCTATAGTAAAACATAAGATAAAATAAATTAATTTTGTGTGTTATAAGTGGTTTTCATAAGATACGAGGATGTATAAAAAAAATTAGTTTTATAAATTCTCTTAAAACTTTCGCAAAATTCAAATAGACTAAGAATCCATTTGGATTAACTTATTTTTGAGCTTATGTAAAACAATTTATGCAAAAAAAATAAGTTTTTATGTATCATTATAAGTTTGTCAATGTAGTTTATGAAAAAATAGCTTATAAATAACATAAAATTTATATAATCTATTTTGAATAAGCTCAAAAATAAACTAACCGAAACATACCCTATAGTTTATACATAAGTACTATCATAAGTGCTTAATTAAGTTATTTGTTCCAACTGGGTTTATTGCATAAACTAGGATCAAAGTATAATTTAGCAATAATAATAATATTTTAATACTATAAAAGAGTGGACTAACCTCTCCGGCAACCAATACCGTTGACAAATCCATCTCCGACGAAACCTTCACGGCAACGACACCGGAAGCCCTGTTTATCTCCGTCAAAATGAACCTTCGTGCAATTAGCATCATCAGAACATCCACAAGTACCTTCAAGCCACCACCCCAACTCAATCACCTGAAACTGAATTGGTACCTCTTTGATTTTACTGCTATCAACAGCAATAGAAGAAAACAAGAATTTGCATCCATTTATTTTCCAATCATCAACCGTAAGAACATCCTCGTGCTCGCGCGTTCTTTTACGCTGCGATTGCGTAAAGCAAGTGATGTTATCACTTCTTGTTTTATCATCACAACCTTCAACATTTATGTTTGTTCCAATGAAAATCGAAGGTGGAATAACACAACCACTAAGATTTGAATTACATTTCTGTACAAGGAACGTGTTTTTCCATGTTGGAGCGAAGTTTTTGCCGAAAAGTGGCTCTATGAAACTTGTACTACGGTTGCATTTTGCTGGTAATGATATGAATATGCTATCAGAATTCACTTCTTGAACTTTTAACTCATCAATTTTGAGTTCTTTGTTGATGCTGCAGTTTAGTTTAATTTCGCAGTCATCGGAGAATCCGAACGGATAATTTACAATTTGTTCACCGCATCTTTGATTGCAGTTATTTTTGTTTTGATCAGCAGTTATTACTGTAGTGAAGATTGTGATGATGATGATGATGATGATGATGAGAATATAAAGATTTGACTTGTGATGATAGAACATTTCCTGATGCAAATATTGAAACTGAAGTTAAAAATTAAAAATAGGAAAAGAGAGTTTTGATTTGATTTAATCTTAATCTTAATTGAGGAATTGGAAGAAGAAATTTAATGTATTTGTTGACTATGGAGTTATGGAGTTAGTGAGAAATTAAAGATTGTGATTGATGCAGTTGGGGGAGATATGTATTTAATTTCAATAAATGCTCTCAACAGAGCCAAGAAACTAGTACTAAAAATTTCAATTATGATATTGTATTTATTACTAATATGAAAAACAAATAAATAAGTCATGTTATTGTTGTGAATATGTACTATGCATACCTTTTAATTCAAGTTCCAGGCTCTGCCTGCTGCAACAACGTTGAGAATTAATGGGTAAGGTAAAAACAAAAACTAATTATTATTATTGTTGTCACCATGTATTAGATGTTAGAAAGAAAATTGAAGTTGTATTTTTGTTCACTTGAAAACAAAAGAAATACTAGTAAAAAGTGTAGTGAGGAATTGAGGGATTATTCTAAGAAGCTACTTCTGTTGTTGTCGTTGTTGTTGGGACTAGTTGTCCTGCAACTGGAACATAAAGTACACGTTCTTATTTTTCTACATTTTGTATCCGATTACAAAGTAGATGATTGATTTTTTCTTCTTTTTTCACAAGGTCCACACACCACTCTATATATGGAGATTAGGGGTGGGTAGCCGACGGACAAGGGCCTACATTTCTAGGTATATAGTCTATGTGTTACATAAATCAAAATATCTTATTTGCCTAATTGCGAGACTAATATCTTAAAGGTAGATGAGTGATATGACCAGAATTCAAACACATTTTTCTATATATATAATGCAATGTTTTGATAGCATGCTTCTAGAATTTATTTTTTCTATAATATACGAAACCTGATCACGGAAAAATTAAAATTTTGAATGGTACACATGAGTTGACTTAAAAGAAGAGACCAAAAGTCATAATAGAAATTTATTTATTTTTTGATAGAAATGACAGAAAATATTTGAGGTACCAAAACCTGTTGAAATTTTTAAAGGGACTTAAAATAAAATTTGAGACATTTATAAGAAACAAATTATTTTTTTGTTATTAACCCTTTGGATCCCATTGAAATGAGGCTTCAGTAATTCAGAGTTCGGTCGTGAGGTAAGTAAAGTTTAGGCAAGAATTGTTCCCATCAGAAACCGAAATTAAGTTCTCTCGAGTGTAAAGGTAGAAGCAATTAATTAATAATTTAATGTGAAATTATAAATATTAAATCATTTTGGTCTCTTATTTTAATTTTCCCAAAACTATTATTCCCTCCGGTGCTTTTTATAAGAAACATTTCGAAAAAATCACACATATCAAGTAAATACATTGTAAATAGTTTTTTTCATTTAATGCTCTTATAAATTTAAACTTATTCCATCTATACCCCTATTTAATTACTCTTAATGCAATTAACTTACTTATTTTTAATATTCTCTCTCATAATAAATAAGGGCATAAGTGAAATTCAATATTTAAAACATTTGAAAATTAATCAAAGATTTTTATAAAAAAGTCCAAAAAAAATTTCGCTTTTATTTCTTAAAAAAAATATTATATTCTTTGTCAAAAGATATTTATATTTACTCATTAATGCATATGAAAACTATTAACTATTTAATATAAAAAATATTAACTATTTTAAAATTAAAATGAAATATAAAATATGAAGAAATTAAATAGTATTGAAGTTTTATTCGTTATTTCCTCCATCCCAAATCTTTGGTCGTTTGAGCTTTTTAATTTTGTCCCAAAATTTTAGTTCTTTTAAAAAACCAAGGTACAATTAATAATGTTTTACCATTTGTCCTCTTATCAAAATTAAAACATTCATTAAATGAATTTTCTCTTTTTTAAGAGCATCTCCAATAAGGGTATCTAAGAGAGTATCATATACTAATTATCCGTACCTTATTTTTTTTTATCATTGGAGTTCCATGACGTGGCACAGAGGGTATCAAAATTGATGATACCGGTACCTTATTTAAGGTACCGTATCATCAATTTAATACTACCTTTTTTGTATATAAAATTAAATAGAATTAAAAACTTGTTAATAATGTATGATACTTAGAGTGATATCACCATTGGAGCAAAATATGTATGAGTTGCATAAATATTACATGGCATTATAGGGACCACTTTTTAGTAATGTATGATACCCAAAGTGGTGTCACCATTGGAGATGCTCTAATAAAGTACGGATAAAATTGACTTAACATTCATCAATCTTTATTACTCTTTCCGTACCAATTTATAAGTCACTTTGAGAGAAAAAATTGTATCAAGGTATAAGTCACTTTACATTACAATGAAGCATTGATGTTATTTTCTCAATTATAACCTTAACTATTTATTTCTCTTTCTTCTTTCAATTCTTAATTTATCTTTGTCGTACCATTAATGAAGGACAATTTTATAAACTACTCCTTCTGTCCCAAAATATAAGAGAAAATTGGTCAAACAAAATTGATGTATTTAGTCCAAATTTTTAACCAAATACAGTTACGTTCTTTGACCAAATTTCCTTTATATTTTGGGATGGAGGACTAACTCATTATTTATCTTTTCTATACAGTAATCATTACATTTCTTAATTCGTGTAATATGGTAATAGTGACTTGTATTGTGGTACAAATGGAGTATTTCTTAATACTTATGCAAAACTTTAAAATGATCAAAGTTTTAGGACAGAGGGAGGACCTTTTACTTTTCAAAATTATTAATTATTCAATAACTTAGAGAAAATATGAATTCCATAATTTTTTTTGTCAAAAATAATTAGCTGAAAACATTTGTCAATAAAATACTTCTGGAAATGACATCTAGCCTTGCTTCCCAAAAGTTATAATGATTTCATGTAATAGAAATAATTTTTTTTAGATAAAAATATAGGAAATGTTTATAAATCTAATACAATCACTAATTTGGTGGATTAATTTGTCTTTGGAAAATGCTAACATGTGTTTTAAAGGTTCATATTAAAAACACAAATTTAAAAATATATTTTTGGAACTTGTGTATTTAAGTTTTTAAATAATAATATTTTTGTATTATTAAATAGGCTTAATTACAGTTTTGGTTTTATGTGTCATATGTTTATTGACATGACAAACATAATGCTGATGTGTCTGAGTCCACATGTATTAGCACTTTGCATGTCACTAATATATTTATTTTAATTAATAATAAAAATACAAAAATTAAAATAATAAAATAGCAATTATTATCAAACAAAACATAAAATAGAAAATCATATTGTTACTATTTGATTCCATAAATAAGAATCAAGAACCCTAAAATAGAAAAAATCAACCCTAAATTTCTCAAATCTCATTCTCTCCATTGAAGTACTGAAGCAAGTGCTTTTGTATTTTGCAGTTGTGCATATCAGCATAAGTATTAATGAAAACTTAATTGGAATTAATTTGGAACATGCAAATAACAATCTTGTTTCTTATTTATAGAATCAAACAGTAACAATTTTATTTTCATTTTTATTTTTTTGTAATTATTATTATTTTGTTATTTTAATTTTTGTGTTTTTATTATAAATTAAAAAATATATATAATTAATAACATGAAAAATGTTAATACATGTGGATTATGACACATGAGCGCTATGTTTGTCAGGTCATTAAAAATATGACACATAAGAGCAAAGTTGTATAAGGGGGACTAAAACTGATTGAAATTAAAATAGGCGGACCAAAACTGCGAAAAAAGTAAAATAGGGGACCAAAACTGTAATTAAACCTATTAAATATAGAATATTTATATTCATATACATTAACATTAACATGTATCCTTAGGAAAATAGTTAGCATGATACGTAGTCTTTTTTCTTTTTGAATTAATTTGAATAATATTATTCTTTTAATTAATACTCTAAAACAGTTGACCAAGAGATTAAGTGACTAGTGAGCTTTCTTTGGGATGAATTGTTGGAGAGAACACAGGTTCGATTTTTTATAGAAGCAATTCTTTGTCAGATTTTCTTATTTCACGGTCAAACTCTAAGTTATCGAACCTCATTCCCTTGAGAACTAGATGGTTAATAATAATAATAATAATAATAATAATAATAATAATAATAATAATAATAATAATAATAATAATAATAATAATAATAATAATAATAATAATAATAATAATAATAATAATAATAGGCTTTGGCTAACATTGGAAATTTTACACGAGTTGTAAAAGCACATCATAACGAATATAAATTTGACATAATCCACCGTTGGATTGAAAGTTTATATCATATATAGATCATCCATAATTTTTTTAAGGAAATTGAAAATCATTTGATATGTCATTGAGACCATCAAGATTAACGGTATCCAATAAAAATCCATAAATGTTTATAAAAAACATAAATGAATAAATAAAAATAAAAACCATAAACTGTTAAATTTGATTGGTGTCAATAACATATAAAATAATTTCTAATTTCTTTAAAAAAAATTATAAATGATCTATATGATGTAAACTTTTATAAAAAAAATGTTTTAAGAGAATATATAATAGTACATTTGAGCTTTATTCATCCATCTACTATCGAAAAACTAAAAATAATGTAATCAAAATGTAATTTTTTTAATCCCTTATTGATCAACATTATTGTTTCGACGCATCTTTAATCTTTGTAAATATGTCTAAGGAGAATAGAAGCAAAGAAAAATAGTATTAATTTTTGGGCACTTAACCGACAGGTGTTGTACGACTACGAGTGTTTTATAAGTATCAGACATCGATCTAAGAAGTGTCAAAGTAAAGGAATAAAAGATTTTTTGAACACACATATTCGACACTTGTCGTACGAGTATCGGACACCGACGCATGTCGGATACCATGATATGCCTAAATGTGTTTTATATATGTAAAGTTATTTTGTTTAATGGAAAATGCTAACTAGTGCTTCGGGGCACTAATTAAGGATACTAATTATAGTAAAGTAATCTAGGAATTTATGTAGTCAATACATTTGAAATATGAGCAATGACGTTTTCAAGGCAAAACTTACTACTTTTGACTTCTTAACTAGTATTCCGGGGGCATCAGTTAGCATGAACCTGGTTTAATTACAAATTCATTTTGTCGTT
Source organism: Trifolium repens (assembly GCA_030408175.1). Classification (NCBI taxonomy): domain Eukaryota; kingdom Viridiplantae; phylum Streptophyta; class Magnoliopsida; order Fabales; family Fabaceae; genus Trifolium; species Trifolium repens. The sequence goes on along the minus strand of CP125850.1, from coordinate 49,819,325 downwards.
TTGTTATGAATTTGCCAATCCAGATGTACAAAATTCATTATTCAAGTATCATTTTCTAATGTGTATTTGTAGTTTTCTGCCCAAAAAAAATCAAAACCATGCACGGTAAAAAAGCCGGTTCCATATCCATAAGACATAATGACATCACTAAATTCGTTGCAAATGCGAACATGTAACTTAAGATTTAATATGAATTTGAGCATAATTTATCGCGGCACCAAACAAATTAAAAAACATTTTTTTTTATTACAACAAATTAAAAAACTTAATCCCAACTGAAGCACGTTGTATTCAAGGATCGTACATAATTAAACATACTATTCACAATTGCATAATAACAAGAAAACACAAAAAGTTATTTAAGGTATTGGCTTGGCCTTAAATAACTACATCAAATCAAGATGCGGGTCATATCATAATGCATGCATACATGCATGGTTCTATCTTTATGTCAAGGAGAAGAGAAAGTGTCATCGTGTTGGAGCCACTTCTGTTCTTGTGCAGTGTTTGACTCTCTTTTCAAAGTGCCTAAAAGAGCTTCAAAAGCGTTTTTGGCTTTGTTATAGGACTTGCGTTGCTTGATGCGTCTAAGGACAACATGTTTGTCCAATGTTTGTGTAATGATCCTAAAAGAGAAAACCATGTCATCAAATGAAGACACCAAGTTTGTTATAACCGTAAGGACACGTGGCCGAGGAATGCACATCAAAGAGTGAACTAGGCTTATATAAGGAAAGGAATACATAGAAAGAAAATATGGAATATGTAATTGGTGATTAGTCACTTCTCTCTTTCTCTCTGATATTATCTTCTTCAATATAATTTTCTTTTTCTCTGATACATTCTATTTCTCTTAACTATCAATTTCACATTGAAAGTTCACTAGTTATCATCCTAATTCTCAGTATCATTACATTGGTGCTTTCATTCTCACCATGGCAGAGTATGTGATGAAGATCGCCGAAAAAGATCAATTAGAGTAAATAACTGCTCGCACAAATGCTGTTTTCGGCGAAATCATGGCTAAATTGGAGATTCTACTGCAACACTACAACTGCTCTCCGAGATCTTCCCATGGTGCAACGAACTCATCAGAAGAAATCGCTAGTTTAGAACCACCATTGAATGTCAATCTTCCAATTCATGATGAAATTCGTTCATCTGCAAAACAGATCGAGGTTGCCGCTAAGCAAATTTCAGAATCATCGCCGTCGTTGGAGCCGTATTCTGACAACTTGGTTACTGATTCAATGAAAATAGTTGATGATCTCAGCGAATCAGCTCTTGATAGCGTGCAGAGGATTGGAGAATTTCAACGAGAGGATGGGTTTGAGGTTCAATGTGACACAAATCTAACGGTGAATGCGATGGGTGATTGCAACAGTGGAATTACGGCAACACCAGAAATGCCGAACGCAAAGCCAATCACAACACATTCACTCCATAACGAAGATACTTCACAGTTCGGCGAATCGCAACGCAAAGTTACAGACGATGATGTAGCGGGAAATCGAGGTTTGGCTCTTCAATGTGAAATTCCTTTTGCATTGTATTTGACAAGTATATCGGATAATTGTGCTAGTATTATGGAACCTAAGTTTCAATTGCATTGGGATGACCTCTTCACTAAGCACAAGCTGGTGCTAGTGTCAATATATGGAAATTTAGCAGTTGACATCACAGGGATTCAATATGATTCTAGGCTTATTCCTCCTGATAAATTTCTTGAGAGATTGCTAGATAGAGCTCACCCTTATGGGCATAAGATTTTTGTTGTTGGGGTTACTCAAGACTTACATGGTTGGAATTCTCAAATCAAATTTTATGCACAATCTGGTTTACTCAATTTTGTGCACCACATGTTTGCTGAAATGTGTGAGCAAGGTATTCTCTCTTGGACTGATTTAACTCTAGGCTCTGTTGCTAGAATTAATGGCTGGAAAGGGAAGCAGGTGCAGTCAGACTCAGACCTTACAAGCCTTCGTAGTTTCACAAGATGGTATGAGACACCACTGCAAGAGAATAGATTGATTAAAGTACCATGCTATTCTCCAAAAGCCAATGGGAATGTCTACATTAAAGTGGTCCATCAAATAGGCTGCATCATAATTGATGTTAGAAGGGTACATAATTTGGGTGCCAAAAAGTTTGGAGCCCTTTCTACAACTAAACAAGCAAGTGACTCTAGGATGAGTTGTTTCTTGCCCTTGGCAAAGGCTATGTCCTTAGAGTTGTGTCAATATTTTTCAAAGAAGAAATATGTACTGTTGGAACAACAACCTACAAATATTAGCAAGTGGATTCATAATGCAAAGAAGGCCTTAGTTACTAATCTCACCATTGATATTATACCAAATACGGGTCAATGCCAAGAGGACATGCGTGATTATGAAGAGAAAGGTGATGACCACCACGACTCTTCTAATATCTCAGCTAAAGGTTGTGGGATGTTACCAAATTTATATATTAGAAATTTATTGTGCTTGTTGAATATTCTGTTTGAGGTTAAAATGATTTACCAAGCTCCTTCATCTTCTGTTTGTATTGTTACAATACCTAAGAAAATATCTTATATTAGATTACTGGGCACAATTCTGATTGTTAAGAAGGCTTGGAAAAAAATTCACAAGGTCAAACTCAAGTGTGGAGATCGGGTAATTGAGCTAACAGAGATAATGAGTTCAAGGTATGCCATTGCTGTTAGTCAATTTTGTAATCATATTGAGAACATGAGTCAAAATGCAAGTCAATCTTTCAAAATTGGTGACTCAAGACTGGTTGGAGTGGAATGGGCGAGTGCCAAACTCAATGAGGTGCTAGTGTCAGGATTCAACCACAATATTCATACACTCACTCGGTTGATAGCATGTCAGTTATTGGAAGAAAGATTAAGTGCTGCTCTTGGAATTAAAGTCACCACCCCTCTTTGTGTTGTGAGTATTCTACCTCTGAATTTTGCAAGGACATGGTGCACTGCTACATCATTGCTTCAACCTTATAATCAGCCCCATTTTTCTACTATTTTTGCTGCGATAAGGAAGTTAATGTGTGCAAACTTTTCAAACATCCTTGTTACAGAAGATGTCACGAGTGTAATGTTTGGATTTTGGTTATGGTTGCTAGGTGATAATCTTATTTTTCTTACTAGACAGTCTAAGAAATGGGATCCGGGTGGATGTTCTATAGTCCATAAGAAAGACATGCTTAACTTGGAGCTTACTTTAGGAGTCACTACTCTCATTCAACAACATTATCTTAACTTCAACCTTGAGGACAAGGTTGGTTTTAAAGGGGATGGTAATGTAATGATCCTAAAAGAGAAAACCATGTCATCAAATGAAGACACCAAGTTTGTTATAACCGTAAGGACACGTGGCCGAGGAATGCACATCAAAGAGTGAACTAGGCTTATATAAGGAAAGGAATACATAGAAAGAAAATATGGAATATGTAATTGGTGATTAGTCACTTCTCTCTTTCTCTCTGATATTATCTTCTTCAATATAATTTTCTTTTTCTCTGATACATTCTATTTCTCTTAACTATCAATTTCACATTGAAAGTTCACTAGTTATCATCCTAATTCTCAGTATCATTACAGTTTGAGAAGGGGATTTCAAGTGGAGCTGGCTTGAGATGCCATCACCAACTTTTGAAGAGTCCTTAATATTCTCCCTTATGTCTGTGTGATTTTTATCAATACTCTCCTTCTCCCTCTCTGCAGTCAAAGCTGATTCTGATCTAGAAACCGTAAAAGCCATTCTCTTATTGATATTAAGAATAATATATTGTTATAGTAGTCTATACCATAGGAGCTAGCACGAACATAACAAAGGAGAATGAGGTTCACTTGTGATATATGGTGACCCAAACAGAGACGGTGTAATAATTAATCTTCTTTACATTATTATTAATTTGTGTACTGCTGGAACAAAAATATAGGCAGAATGGACAAAGAGCACGTGGCGAATGATGCATAGAGATTCTGTTGGTTCTGCTAAACTGTGTGATGTCAAACTTGCATGATGACACGTATCAAATTTTTTTTCTACGTGGCAATAGACATTTCATTTGCCAAACTAATAATATTAATACTAGTACTCATGCATTTGGATTGGGTTTCACAGGAGATTTGTTTGCAGATAATGTTATTAGAAGAAATAAAGAATTCATTCCGATGGGTCTCTTATCTTGACAGAGGGCCAAAAATTAACGTAACAAATGTTTCTTTTCTCTTTTTACATGCATTCCTGCTGAAGTTCAAGGTTGAAAATTCTGTTCAGTGAAAAGGAAAGCTATTTTGTACCTTTCAGTTTCAGTAGAGTATGGCATTAGCTTCAAGATATTGAAACTCTTGGTACTCCAAAAGTTAACTTTGAGACCATTTATAAATTTTGAAGTTAACTTCTAAATACATTCTAAAAGTAAAAAAATTCAGAACACATTATTTACATTTTGAAAGACATAAACAGTCCACAAATTAACTTTAGATATAAACAAAACTAAAATGTACTCTTTGTAAGATAACATAACAAAAATTTACATCTTCCAAAAGTCTATTTTCAAGTAGAGGTATTTTGAGAGGAAATAGTTAGAGATGTATTGATGGAGTTAAAGATACCATTTGGGAATAGTTTTGATTGCGCAAAGTTTGGGGACAAGTGATATATATGCAACAATGCAACAGATTGAAGATAAGAACAGGAAAATACAGTATAAGGGAAGGATTAAAATGTATTACCCGACCAGCAACTAGTGAGATCTCGTGATATATACAACAGACAAATAGGCTTATTTCATTTGAACATGCCACCATGTAATCAAAAACACTGCAAGTAATATCTCATGTACAAGATGAGCTTGTTTCAGCATGTCAAGGCACAACCGGGACTTCATCCGTCACATCCTATTGCTTTTTGTGAATATAACTTGAACAACGACAACTGGAGGATTTATTTTTCATCATATTTGTCGATATAACTTAACAGAAAACCACTAACTACTCTCCGAACTACAGGATTGGGAATACTACGACATAAACGGCCATCAATATATGCCAACAAACCAGACAAGACAAATTTGGCGATGCCCCATTTTTGAATGAAATTCACTTTCTGCAGTTTTTGACTAATAGAGTTTACAGGCTCATCTGCATGACTACCAACCTCGGACTGCTTTTTCGGCTTAATGCTCAAAACAAACTTGTTAGCCTGCCTTCGAAGTATGCGTATTGCAAAGCTAACAAAAAGATGTTCGCACAATGTCAACAATGTTGGTCCTATTCTCCATTCCTACAACATAGAGATCCTGAATCAATGTCTTCATACATGACTGGGAAGATTACTTAAATATTATGCCATTAATTGTATACAGCAAGAAGCATATAAATTACCCTTTTCAGAAACAACTCAAGCTCACAATATGGACTAAAATTTAACTGTAAAATTACGGGTAACATTTTGAAGCACCTCCAAACTAAATGAATGTGTTCCAAGAATGCAAAGTATTAGTTTGGGAAGTTAGCACAAGATTTTAAATATGTAAAAACATAAAAAGAGAACATGAGGCTTTAGATTGGACGTGGAGAACGTAGGTCAGCCATCATAAATTCATAATCATGAAATGTTAGAAAAGTGAGTGAATAAAAGATGCTAAGTAGAAAAACATAGATATTTAAAAGAGAAGAAAAAACCCTCGGGATCCAACTCACCTAAGCTTTTCATTATTAAAGAAAAATAAGGAAGTAAAAGATGCAATAGAATGATAACAGAGCCATGCTCAATAGAACAGAACTTACAGTTTCTCCCCGAAGACGGCGTAAAGGGTGGGAAATAGTTGAGGGATCTCCTTTTAGCAAAGCCTTGCTCACAAGGAACTCCTTAACACGATCCGTGATGTCATTGATAAGAGAATGATTTGGTGGTAGGTTCTTCAGGATAACCTAAACATTACAATACTCCATCACACCATACAGTATATGGGTTGCATTTTTTTTTCTTAAATAGGAAAAGAAATCTATTAAGAAAGCAGAGAATTACCAACAAAGAGGCTATGCCCTCTACAGAAAATCTAAAAAAGAAAAAATTACAAAGAATACCACTGTTTTCACTTGTGTCCAAAAAATATGTTACGCTGTTTTTTGTGCAAACTATTGAAAGCAGCAGATAATATAGTGAAAACAGTGTGATACTTTTGCAATTAAAATTGAAAATAATAAACAAAAAATCAAACAGATTGTTAGCCTTTTTCCTTCCCCCAACAGACTAGTCCCTTACATCCTTCAGACATAATTTAATATATGTTGTTCAATGATTTCCCGATTTCTATGCTTTCCTGTGTTAAAATCAAACAATTATACCATGCACATGTATGCGAAGATCATTATCAAAACAAGATTCTCCCAACGCTTGAACTTTCATTCCAAAGAATGTGCTGGTGTTCTCCCAAGGCATGAAAATGCAATTTTTTCACACAAATTTCAAGGTTTAAAAAATCTTGAATGTATACTTCACTATCTATATGTACACAGCTCAACTATTACCTGATTGTCAATAACTCTGACTCTAAGATATTCTTGTCTATAAACAGTATCCAGCATGGCTTGGATATATCCTTCAATGTATAACTGCAGCAGGCCACACATCTAATTAGTTACTGTGGACCTCATTGAGGAATAGATTTCTTTTGTTATATATATATATATATATATATATATATATATATATATATATATATATATATATATATATATATATATATATATATATATATATATATATATAGAGTCAGGATCCGTTGACACCAACTAGTTTGACACCAAATGTTACACCTTTCAATAACGTTTTAACCGATATAAATTTTATAAAATCCACCGTTGGATTGAAAGTTTATATCATATAGATCATTTATGTAAAGTTTCGGGAAAATTCAAAATCGTTTGATATGCTATTGAGACACATAAAAATCAACGACATTTAAAAAAAGACGCAAACCGTTAATTTTGATGTATCTCAATAACATATCAAATGGTTTTGGATTTTTTTGAAACTTCACATAAATGATCTATATGATATAAACTTTCAATCTAACGGTGGATTTTATAAAATTTATATCGGTTAAAACGTTATTGAGAGGTGTAACATTTGGTGTCAAACTTGTTGGTGTCAACGGATCCTGACTCATATATATATATGTATAAAAATGTGTCACAAACTGAAGTCATTAACATAATCAATATAGTAAAATTGAAAGGATATTCTATAGAATGTTCCTTACAACTAAATAGCAGTCACTGAATCTTCAATATTCTAGGGTAAAAGTAAATCATTAACAAAATTACAACAGAAAGTACCAAAGAGTAGACTGATTACACTGTTTAACAGAAGCTAACAACAATAACCTTCTTGAAAATATATTAGGATATTTGCATCTCTATCAATTTCCTAATAGAAGAAGAACATGCGAAATTATAGGCAAATCGTTACGAAGAATTTTAGATTTAAATGTCTATTGTTAGTTAGGTATGATTTATGATAGTGTTCCTAGCACTCATCTTTTTTTAATATTATCTAAATAATCTTATACAATTATATTTAATAATGCAATATAAACTTAAATAATTATCTAATATTGTAATTTAGAGGTTATTTTATTCATGTATTATAATTTTTATGCTTGTGTGTGTGTGTGTAAAATTACAATTTTGCCCTTCGGTAGGATCTTACAAGTCATCTTACGATCTTTTACCAGCCTTCGGATCCTACTTATAATCATGTGTTTGACTATATTGATTGCATGAACTTGCATGTTTTGCAGGAAAAGGTGACCCCGCTTCACTAGGATTGCTGCTTATATGTGATCATGTTTTGAGACTGTTTCAAGAATCCCTATTTCTGGGTTGAAACAGAGCCCTAGATTCTAATCTGTATTCTCATTTCTTCTCCTTTGACTCTGAGCCTTTTTCTCATGCAACCAACTCACTTTGCCTCTTTCGGTCTTGCAACCACAAGCTAGCAACAGCAGCGACCTACACTTGGCTGCCGCCCACTGCAGCTCTCCTCTGCAAAGGGACCGAAAGTCCCACAGCCATGCTCTAACCAGAGGCGGAACCAAGGGGGTGGCTGGAGTGGGCCGTGGCCACCCCCGAAAAAATAGGAAATTACTTTAATACCCTTATAGTTATATAAAATTAAACATATGTATTATACATATATTTCCTTGCGCACAAAAAATACTATATGAAACCTGTAGCCCAGTGGTTTGTAGCAAATATTGTGTCACTTTGTGTTTAAGGTTGCGGGTTCTACTCCCTTAGTCCCCAATTTTTTATTTTTTGTTCTTTTTTCTTTAAAAAATAATCATGTATTCATATCCAAGATTCGAACCGTGCACTTAAAAACCAAAACAATATCTCAAGCCACTGAAACAATAACAAATATTGTTGAAAATGTTAATTTGAATAGCTATATATCAGCACAATAAATTTTTGTATATGAAATATAATTTTTATTTAATTTATATATTAGAATTTTTTTTGCGGCCCTCTCGAATTTTAATTTCTAGCTCCGCCACTGGCTCTAACATGACCCAATCTCGGTCGCTGACTCTGCCAGCTCTAGTGCTGATTCCTCTGGAACTGCAGTGTGATATCTAACTATGGGTGCGTTTGTTTCAGCTTTAAAAAAATGGATTTTTTCTTTGTATTTTTTAAAATAGATTTTGTAAAACCGTTTTTCAAAATATTACAAATTTTTTATATTCATTTTATCTAAATTGAAACACTAATTTTGGCATCATATAACATAAATATACATTATTGAAGATCAAAACATAATCAAAATCACAATTTTTTTCAAAAAGTTGTATTTTAAAAATGATTTTTATGAAAATCTATTTGAAATAGCTTCAAAATTAAGTGATATTTTTGAAATTTTTATATCCAAATTTTTTTTCAATAAAATGATGAAATGCCTAAAATGACATTATAAGAATAACTATTCAAACCAAATTTTCATTTGAAGCTTTTATAAAAAATTTCTTTGTAAATTTTTTTTACACAAAATTATGTAACACTATAAAATCTATTTTTAAAAATAGCTAAAACAAACGGACCCTACATCCCCTTCTTCAAAAAGACTTTTAATTAATGTTCTCAAGGTTAATTATAAATTGCAACTAAACAAAACTATCTAATTCCCTCGTCTTTTTCGCTATTTGTATGTCTAATACAAGCATGCATACACTCATTACACTCTGAAAATAAGTCTGAAATAAATAAAAAATTGGAAGAAAAAAAATGATTAAGAGATTTTCAACATAATTTAAATTCAATCTTAAAATAGCGTAGATGCAACGAGGCTATTCAATATCAATACCTCATCAACTCCTGGACTTCGATCAAGCAATATTTTTCTATCAGGACCACCTTCCATCAAAGCAGTTCCCAGAACAGATGGCTCCATAGCCAATTTAAGAATGCCTTGGTGAAATCCAATCACCTTGAAAATCAAATTTGTCAAAATGCAAACATCAAACACATAACAATCAATGCAACAGAGATTAAGTCCCGGCTCAAGTGAATGCAACCTAATTTAAAAATAAAAAACAAAAGGTGCTATTTCTGTACCAATCCATCCAAACCATTTGCTTCTGCACCTCTAAGAATAGAGTCTGATATCTCTGCTACAGCTGCAAAAGCTATATTGGAACCTGCTGATTTCAACTGTAGAGCCATCACAAATTGATTAATATCCTGATACTCCACAATCAACTATTTAATTCAACGGAATGTAGACAACAAAGAACCAAGACCCTACAGTTTTCCCTAGATCACCAAAGTAGCGTTTTGTCCCTGAAAAACCTTCTCCTTTGATACATTTACTTATCAATTTGAAAGTACCTAATCAACACCAAAGTAAACAGAAAATTAGAACAAAAAATGAGTTCTGTCCTAACATTGTATCGGAAACAGTCGAAGTCGTAACTTTCTGTCTGCTGCACATAGCAGACAGAAATTGAGATATAAGTGAATAACCCTCCCAATTATCTATCTATTCAGCCTAGTCTACAGAAACCCAGTTCAAGGAAATATCATTAGAAATAAAATATAGAATTGGGAAAAAAAATGGAATTTTATTTCAAAAGTGAATAGACTAAAGATGCATTTATGATTCAATATACATAACAACAGAATATACGATATTTACAACATTCCTTCTCAACTGGTGAACGAATATATATCATGTCCAGCTTGCAAGTAAGTTGGTTCAATCGTTTTGTTGGAAACCCCTTTCTTAACAGATTTGTAAGTTGATGCCCAGAAGGAATACAAGTTGTAGCTATCAAACCACTATCCAACTTTTCCTTATTGAAGTGACAATCTATTTCTAAGTGTTTTGTCCTTTCATGCTCAACAAGTCAACATGATTATGACAATACTGATAATCAATTTATTGTCACAAAATAACTTCATAGGGCCTTCACATTGTATCATCAAATTACTCAGTACAATCTTCATCTACAGTAGCTCACAAATTCCTTGTGTCATAGCTCTAAATTCAGCCTTAGCGCTTGATCGAGCCACTGCACTTTGCTTCCTACTATTCCAAGCCACAAGTTTCCACAAAGGAATGTGCAATAGCACGAAGTGAATTTCTATCACTTACTAAACCTGCCTCTTCTGAGAGATGAAAATGCCTTGTTTTTAGTAGGCCACCTCAATTCCTAAGAAATGCTTGAGTTGCCCACGGTCCTTCATCTCAAACCCTACCGATAATTTCCCCTCAAGGGTGAGTGATGAAAATAAGATTACAATTCACATACTTATTTTGTAAGATAGACATCATATCGTGTACATAGGGATAGAACATTATGTAATTATTTTATTTATTGTTTCCGTCGATATAAAGAGACCCTGTTGTGTAGTTGACACGGTTTATTTTTTATGCCAATGTTTTTTTCTCATTCAGCAAAAACATTACAAAGATATTCATTCTGTTTTCCCCCTTCTATGTTTTAATTATCTTTCTCCAAAAATTATGAATCCATTTCTGGGTTCCCGAAACAAAGTAAGTACTAAAAATAAAAGTGAACACAGAGGATATTAATAAAAGACCATATACCTAAAGTTAATCCAGGAAGATTTGCTAACCCATGTGACGGATCAAAGAAGACATCAAGAGATGATGAAGCAAGGTCATCAAAAATAGAAACAAAATCTGGGGGAAGCAAGGGACTTCCTTTAGCAATATATATGGCCCTCATAGCATACCTGGACAAGCACTTCAAACTCAGGCATAATTCTGATACAAAATTGAAATGAAAATATGTTGTAAGCTTACCATGAATAGTGTTGTGCAGATTTAATAAATAATTCACGGATTGTGATCAGAGCATGGGTTATAAGAACACCGTTCAGTTCTACCACCATATTTTTTATGGAAGGCACCTATAGAGAAAGATGAGAATTTAACATCAATAAATAAATAAGTACACGAGAACACTGAGGTATGCTAAACAAACCTTAACCACGCTGTGAATTAAGGATCTTAGAGCCTCCTGTGCTGAGCTATAAGTTGACTGTGATTCCCCGGGAATAAAATTAGCAATGATCTACAAAATTCAGGATAAATTCTGAATTAGTTAATGGATATTGTTGAATATTCATAGAATTTAGACTTAGGATCTAATTCCACTCCACAATACCAGCTTGTAAGGGGAGAACTGCCCAAGCCTTATAAGCATAACAAAGGTCACGTCTGTAGGTGATGTGGGACTAAACCCACCCACAAAACCCAGCACCATAAGTGTATTGCCACTGCAATGAAGATAAAATGGTCCAATAACAGACCGCGGGTGTGGCTTCAATTACGGAAGAATTTTCAATGCACCCCCTCATGCCTAAGCCTAATGCACCTATAGTGTGGACTACACAAATTGCCTAACAAAGGATTTAGGATAAGCTCTAATACCGTTTTAGAATTTGAACTCAAGCCTTACTCAACTCCACAAAACCGACTTGTAAGTTTAGGACTTTCCAAACATTATAGACACTACAAAGGTGTTGTACTACTGCAATGAACACAGACGAAGTGACCTAATGACAGACTGCGGAGTGGATTCAATTAAGGCAGATTTTCCAACAAATATCATTAGCTTCCTAATGTTCGACACATATAGACTATTTACCTTTTGATTTCATCTAGTTTTAATCCCTATAACCATAGGATATGGTAGTATTTTCTCAGGTGCATAACATTTGCTGAGGGTCATCTCTCAACAAATTAAGATATTGTGTATACTTTGTTATTTTCAAGTTTGGATCTCCCAAGGGATTGGTCGAGTGAAATAAATCAGGGTCTAATATGTAATTACTCGCTACATTCTTCGGATTGAGGTAAATGTAAGTCCTAAGTGTTCCTTCAGTATTCTGTCAAAAAAAGTGTTCCTTCAGTATAGAGGTTTTCCTTGTTTTAGAACAAGACATCATCCCTTTATCCTAAAATTTTCAGGCGAAAAACACGAGCCTTGGCATAACACACCATTGAAAACTTTAGGCTAAAACACTATTTAATACGTCAACTTTTTACTGCACATATATCAACTTAATAGTGCGTATAAGGGAATCCTATTATTAACTCTAGCCATAAGAAAATATCCTAATCCTTCGATTTGGGGCATCGACATATATGCTCATATCTAGTCAAAAGGTATTGTTTTCTTGTTTCCAGTTTCGGGAGTAGCTTCTTGGTTTGAAGATCATTCCTCAACCATGAGGTGCTCAGTTCGAAACTTGTATCCAAGAACAGAAGGTATTATTTTCGTGTTGTCTATGTCCAATTCTCCTACTATCAGGTTTGGCTTCAACACACAAGCATCTTGACCACCCCGCCACTTTCATTAATTAATTTTGTGTTTCCATGCTTGATTTTGCAACAGTGTGTTGAGTCTTTTAAATGGAAAACTTATGAGTTTGCCAAACACCATGATGTTACTTTCTATGTTGTTAATCTCGGATAGCGGAGCGGTTGGCTATAAAACTGAGATAATGTTATAGAGGAAAGCTGCTTTTCTAATTATTTTTTATTTAGTAAAAATTGCCACTTACTTGAACTTGCTCGAGTCGTCCTCTGTCAAATGTCTGTCCTATCTTATATTGGGTCGAAGTAGTATTGACTGTTTCCTATCTAATTAATAGTGTCATCCCGTGTTCTAGATAACTGTAAGTGGTTGAGAATCCGACATTTGATGAGATATCGCTGCAAAATGTGTCACCCTTTCAAACCACCATGGTCACGCTCTAGATGTCCGGTTTTGGGTGTCAGGAGGGGTGTATTTGAGAGTTCCACATTGCACGTGATATGGCTTAATGAAGTGTTTATAATGGGAGACATCACTCACTTTATAAGCTAGTTTTGAGTGTTTAAGTTAAACCTAACCCAAATTGTAAGAGATATATGATTATCTTATCAAAGTTAGACACCTACAATATTTAGATGATTGGCTTTTTATTCAATTTAGTATATTAATCCCTACAACCTCAGGGTACTATGGTATAAGACAGTACTTGTTCGTGTATACATATGGTGAGAGTCGTCTCTCAAGAAATTAAACCACAAACTATTTCCCTATAATATTCAAGTATAGTAATTAATGGAAAGTACTCAAAGTGGAAGGAAAACAAATTATGGAAGGAAACCTTTATTGGATGGATTTCAAAATGATCAAAGTAAATCCGTTGACTCTCTGAGTCACTCAGAGATGTTCTCCAAAACGAAGCAAGTTTCATTAATGTCTCCTCATCAAGGTTCAAATCAATTGGCTACACAAAACAAAGTGTCAAATCATGAGTACCACTAATTCATATACTGAGCTGTTAATTCCATTCCTTGTTGAAATATATAATCACTAAAATTAAATAATATCAGAAAAAGCCAACGTACAACTTTACCTGAAGAAAAATTGACGAGTATCTAAATTGTTTCACATTTGAATTGGACGCGAGTATAACAAAAACAACCTTCAGTACACTATCATTTGGGTCATTGAAATCCAATTGATGTCTGCGAAGCATTGATGCAAAAGGAGCTCCATTCCTCTTAAGCTCAAAGTTAATGTACTATATCAATAACAAATAAATGTGATCAATAAAGTCCTTAAATGTATTATTTTCCTCAGACTAGGTATAAAAAATGGTGAAATAAATAGTATTAGTCAGCCATGCGGTTGAGATATACATGTTACCTGTATACTGAACTGGTTATATTTCTGCTTATTATCAGAAACGGTAATCGTGTGAAGATTCCCAAGCTTCATGACTACAATTGGTGTAAAATCTTTGCGCTCATTTTCATCTTCCTGCTTCAGATAGAAGCATGACAATTACAATAGAAAACAAAAACTGGAGACGAAAAATTGGAGAATAATTTATCATACCTTATATGCTTCACTAAGAATTTACCACTAAAACATCATGTAGAACAGAAGTCACTCCTATTCTATGACACTATACCTCCCAGGGAGGTGTTTGAAATTGAGCCACGAATACAAAATCATATTTGACTACACATATATGTGAAATCACCCCTATCAATTTTTATTACTACAAACTGGAAATGCCCGGTGAGATCTGATGGAGCAGGAAATGTCTTTTGTTTAAAAATTAGATTTATTCAAGTCCACACAGTACACACATTAGCAAGCATAAATTATAAACATGGAAAGTCCAACTTCAATAAAAATCAACAGATATTAGACTTTGGTGGTCAAGCACTTAACAAAGGCTAGCATACCTGTGTTACATGTTCAAGTATGTGAACCGCAAGCTGAGAAACTCTAAGTTGAATTTTTGCCCGCAAATCAAGAACTGTGTCTCTCTTGAAACTATCAGCGATCTCACAAATTCGCAAAACTCGGGTTGGTCCTTCAGCATATATTTCATATCCCACTTTTGTCATTTCAAAGCCAACAGGCTCGCTGAAACTCTTCTTCTGATCTCTTGATCTTTTGTTTGAAATCAAACGTGTGGCCAAAACTCTTTGTTGCCCAAGTTTATAAAAAGGTATCCATGCTCTCACCTTATCCAACTTAATCTCTCGTAATTGAAGACTATCTACAACAGAAATAAACAGCGGTGTTAGTTTTTTTCCTTAATTCTCTTTCTTCTTTTATGATGAGATGATTATTTATCCAAATAATAAATTCTATTAGATTGAAAGTGTAAGAAAATGACAAACCAGAGAAATATAACTTATAAGAGTCTTTATTTATATATATGGATTGCCTTATGAAGCTCAAGATAACGGAATCATAACTCACATAACATTTATTAGGGTTGAGCGAGGCCCAACCCAAATTTTAAGAATTACAATAGAACATTTTATTCCTTCCTTTCTTTCTTGATTATCATCACTTATGAGGATTACTTTATAATAATTTTTGGGGTTTGTACATTCATATTGTCAAACAATATTCAATTTTTTCTCCATTATTCTCTTTCAACTTGGTATCAGATCGGTCTGAAAGGCTATGCTTTCGCAGCAAAACCCTAGCCAACTTCAGAGTCGTCACCAGGTACTTCTTTCATTATAGCCCCAAGGAACCTTCATTGTGCCTATCTTACTGTGTTGTCGCTCAACGCCTCCAACAGACATTGTTTTTCCTTATCACCCAACCACTGAAGCTTCAAGGCCATCAGCCTTCCCATACACCTATATGCACTCATCGTGTTTTGCCCTTTTCTTGTATGTTCAGTTAACGCGTTGGCATCCCGGAGTTAGACACTGCCACCACTTGCATCGTTGGGTCCACCAACCTACCTTGCCATTATTTTCAGAAGTCAACGGGTCTATATGGCCTTTCTGTCTTCCAAATGACTGACACATATGGTCATACTTTATCTTCAAATCTGACCTCCACCTATATGACCTTTTCTATTTCTCACCACAAACAACCAAGCCTTATCCCACTAATTAAGATCGGCTACATGGATCAAACGAAGCCATAATGTTTTGTCATATATCATATCTCTATTAAACTCACTAATCTCTAGGTCTTTCTTAATAGTTTCTCTTACAGTTTTTCTAGGTCTTCCCCTACCTCTAGTGATTTGACTACCCTGCATCTAATCTACTCTCCCTATTACAGAATCTATAGGTCTTCATTCCACATGACCAAACCACCTAAGCTGAATTTCTACCATCTTTTCTACGAGAGGTGTTACCCCAACTCCCTCTCTAATGTTTTCATTCCTAATCCTATCTCATCTAGTCGTAACACACATCCAACGCAACATTCTCATCTTTGCTATATTATTTTATTGTCGTGTTGGTTTTTTTACCGCCTAACACTCCATTCCATACAACATCATCGGTCTTACAGTTTTAAGATAAAGCTTTCCCTTCAACCACCCATCTTAAATTCCTTAATTGACATCTCTTTATATTCAAACTGTGTGACTTGAGTTTCTTTTCTTGGTCTCTGCTCAATCACCCTTTCCCATAGCTTCATGGTATGGTCATAAGTTTGATCCCCTATAATCTGCGCAATTTTGTATATCTTCCTTGTTCTTATAGATCGGAATTTTGTATATCAGGCAAGAGCCCACTTGGGCTTGAAGCGTGGATAATGCATAGGTCCACCTACCATATGCTTAAATTCCACTTTTTTTAATTACAAAGTGACGGGAGCGGGGATCGAACTCTAGACCACTTAGTCATAGAGGCTCTGATACCATGTCAAGTAACCGATTATCCCAAAAGCTTAAGCTGTTAGGATAGAGCCACATCAATGGTTTTATATTATTTCTAACATATGTTAACGATATCATTATTATTGGTTCCTTTTTATCACTGGTTTAAAATTTCATAAAAAACTGAAAGCAAAAATTGCTCTAAAGGAATTAGGGCCTCTGGATTATTTCTTGGGAATCCAGATAAACACTTATCTAGAGGATCATTGTTGTTCTTACAAGCTAAGTACATAAAAGACTTACTCCAGAGGGATGTAATGCCAGATTCTAGGCCTATGTCCACTCCTATCCCTGGCAACTAGAAATTCTAAAGTGATTAATAAGGTTTGTAGAGTGCTCAATTCTTAGAATTTGGACTTAATACCTAACTCATTAGAATGGCCCAAGCCATATAAGCACTACAAAATCCATATATCTAAACAGCATGGAACTAAACTCCCCTCAAGCCAGCACACTAAAGATGTTAAACCGTTGTAATGAAGGCAGACAAAGTAACCCAATAACAGACCATAAGGGTGACCACGATTAAGACAAATTTTCAAACATCAATGTCTTAACACCATGCAGACTTAACCAATTAAGTGATCAATATTCATAAATCAGAAAAAAATTGTCAAGATTTCATAAATCAACTTTTCCAAGCATGGCCCCATCATTGTTGATGCTAAAAATAGATTATAGAGTCTACTACAGGATTCAAATGTTCACCATTGATGCGGACAACCAGTCTACGAGGAAGAGTTAAATCATCCCAGACATAATCAGCACAGCCTGCAGGTCCAAGAACCTCCGGCTCTAATGAACCCTGGAAATTTCACAAACGATGTGAGGGGCAGGGAATAAAAGAAAGCGGTTGAATAAAAACCCAACACAAAGAATTGGTATATACCTTTTGATAGTAAGTTATTGATACGCTTTGCAAACAATTTTGAATTCGATAAGGCAGACTTAAATTTGGTGGCATGTAGAAACTCAAAACAAAAGTAGAGCCTTCTTCTACCACATGAACAGCTGCAAATTGTGTCATTTTGTGGTCTGATGCTGTAGCTTCTTTTCTGAATTTCAGGAAAAAATGTCCCAGTGAAGCTAGACACACTGGTCCAGACCATCCCAATCCAGGCTTGTTTGTTTGAATCTGAATATATAACAAGGAATTGTCACTGTCAATTCTGTGTTTTCTGATTAACCGCTCAAATACACTGAACTCTCTTTTCTTGCTAAATCCTTCCTTCAGTGGCAGTGACGTTCTCTGTTTGCTGTCAATGGAGATGACACCTGCCACATCGTCCTTCACAGACAGCTAAATTAGTACATATTACACAAAAAATACGCACAAGCTCTCTTAAACTATTATGTACGTAATGCATACCTGAAAATAGTACTGACGAACAGTAATGCATTGGTCTGATTCATTACAAATAACATATCGTGGAACCAAAGTCACCGTTTGTGATGGCACAACAATCTCTCCTATAGAAGGACCAATAGACACTCCAAGCTTCGTTACAGATTTAATCCCAGATGCTTCTTCTTTTTTAAAGCTAATTTCTGTAAGGCCTGATAGTGAACCCAAGTCTAGCAGTTCCTCGGATGTATGGTCCTCCAGTAATTTCAGTTGCACTCTTTCAGATCTGGAAATATGGAAGATAAGAAACTGTAGAATAATGCATAACATGACAACTAAAGTAAATTTTGGTGGCATTACAAGAAACCACAAATTGGACATATTAAACAAATTAGTTATGGACAATAACTAATCTTACTTCAAGAACCATGATCTGGTTGACTTTGGGAGCAAACATAATCCTAGCTCTGAAGGAATGTTTGACTTTAAATCTTCTAATTCAACTCTGCATATGGAGAGCCAACCAATATTTCAAAAATGGGCAAAGACAACATTAGTGTGCCTATTAACTGACAAGAAATGTAGAAATCACCTGGATAGAGGCCACCTTTTAGTTGCAAGAACATAAATCGGAAAGTCAGTCTCATTCTTTATGGAATAGGATGTAAAAACAACAACCTGCAAGCAATTCCACAGATTCACATGATATTGGAGTAACTAAACAAAAGCATGATATAGAAATTAGAACTTCACAACTAGATGCCAGATCTACTCAATGAAAACAAAGGAAGACATAATAACCTCCAGCATGCCCCTGTCTCCTCGGTACAATCTCAAGGTTGCGAAAAACTTTCCTCCATCAAAGTCCAAACTTATATCAAGATGTTGGACTTCAGTGTTCTGCTTCAGTAACTTTTTCACACAATCCCTACTATTTACTGGCTTCGAACTTAAATTAGAAGTTAAAGTAACAGTGAAGTATATAACTTCTGGATTAGCATAAAAATCAGCTGTTGAACCGCATGATATTGTTGCCTGCTTCCCAATTTTCTCATATCCAACCAGATTCAGCTTATCTTAACCAAAATCAAAATTAAAAGTTAGTGTAATGTAAAAAAGAAATATATGCGCCAAAACATGCATTTCTTTACCTGTTTCACTTAAAAGGACATCTATATCAGAATGCAATAAGTTTGTCATCCGTACAGTAGGAAGAAGATATATTTCCTTCTGCTCTAGCAATGAAACTTTTGAACTCTCATTTTTCAACAGAGTGTCATACTTTTCAGGTTGTGCAACAGGGACATCTCTAGCAATTGTTTGAATGAGAAAATGCATATCGGCAACACATAAACCCTCAGATTTCAGTTTGCAATGAACTGTGCTAAAGGAACATTTAACTGATTTTACAAATAATGCCTTCCGAACTCTGTAGTTTAATTTTTCAAATATTCCAGATAGACGGACAGCTTTACCGCCTTTAATATTATCTGACCATTCCAGTGAAAGAGAAGTTTCAGAATTACTAAATTCCTCAGTCATTTTAGGTCTAAATGCAAATAAGAAGTTACCTGAAAATTAACCATTAAACCAAATCAACTCAGGATAAAGTTAGTTGATTCAACAAAGACTTCAACAAACAAAACAAAACAAAAAATATTGATGCAGAGAAAAATAGGTTGTGTAATTGTTTAAAATTGAGATAGCGGGCTTGGTTTTTATTGTTTAAAATTGAGGTGGGTTTTGGTTTGTGGGATTCAGTGGATTTTGGTTGTGGGATTCAGTGGATTTTGGTTTCTCCGCTTGGTCCTTGTCTTCCAGGGTCATCTGTTGTTGCTTTTGTTCCTCCTGTTCCAAAGTCAGCTGTTTCTACATCTAAGTCACTTGTTCGTACTCATGTTCCCCCTTTACCCTCTAAGTCTCCTATGTCTGTTCGTGTTCCTCTTTTGGCCTCTATTTTGCAGGATTCAGTACCTTCATCACCTGTATCAGAAGTAGTGAATACAAAGGCCAGTGAGCCAACACTAGTGTAGCAATTACCAAATAAGATATTTAAAAGAAGACTTCTTTTTTTTATCTCAGAGGAAGTATGTGCTTGATCTTTTGCAAGAAACAGACGAACTTGGATGCAAACCTGCATGCAAAGACGAAAGTGCTAAGGTTGACAAAATTCAATATCAGAGACTGTGGGTATGATGATATGGAGGTTCGGTGATTGGCAGCAGATCCACCTCAGACTATTGCACATTCTTGTGTGAAAATATTGTTACTTGGAGAAGTAAGAAGCAAAGTGTTGTAGCTCGATCAAGTGTTGAGGCAGAGTTTAAAGTTGTGGCACAAAAGATATGTGAGTTATTGTAGATGAATATTGTGCCAAATGACTAGAAAATAAAGTATGAAGGCCTTATGTTGTTTAATTGTTTTGTGACAACAAATCGTGTATCAATATTGCTCATAACTCGGTTCAACGCGACGAGACAAAATACATTTAAATAGACCAACACTAGAAGCTAGATAGTGGATTGGTAGCAATGGCTTACGTTCTCTCTAGATAGTTGAGTATGATAGAGCTAGTTAAATAATTTAGTTTTAAATTTTTTTACTTCGGTTTTAGAGATTTTTCAATCAGTATCCATGATCGCTATTTTGTTATATGTTGATTTGTTATACAAAAAGTGCAGGTACGGGTACTGGAGTTGTTACAAGTGCAGATACACATATGAGTGCGGATATATTTCTCAGCTATCGGCATGGGCACGAATACTATAGTACCCTACTTAGACTTTACCCATTGTCATCCCTCAAATAGGGACAGAATGATGGTGAGGGTCATTCTATACATTGATATAGTGCTGTGAAAGGAGAAATCATATGGAGGAGGAACCCCTTGGGGAGAATTCTAATCCCCATTTTCTTCAGCTTTCACTTAGACTTCCTAATCTTTTGATTCTTTTTTCTTTCTTCCGTTTCAATTCCCTGGATCCTAACAATATGTTCCTTGCATCATTTCTGTAATATCTGGTAAAATTACATCCATATAAACTAGCAATAACATTGAAATAGTATTAAGGTAATTTGAATGGCAAAGATGAAAATCTGCAATGTTATTCATAAGGACAGGAACCATTCCTCTTTGAGAAATGTTAAACAGTGCCCCCGTGCACTAGTTAAGCATATTAATAAGGAAATTTCATCTTGAAATTTGTGCATTCAATACCATAAAAATGTAAAAAGTTATCTTCCCGGGATTAATTTTGTCTTTGATTTCCATTTTTGGAATGCTTAACTAGTGCCCCGGGGCACTGTTTAGCATGACCCTTCATCTTTCACCAAGTAAACCACAAAGATTGAAACAGTATAACTTCTAAATCTGACACGGGTGCACATGAATAGTAGAGAATAAACAAAATCAGTGCAAAATTAAAAGGAATAGCATGTGAAAGTGTATACCAACACTTAAAGACATTAAAGCTCTCTTTACTCCCCCAGAGAAGTTTATTGCATCAAATATAGCTATAGAATCATCTATAGAATCTCCTGGTTTTAACAACACAGATGCAAACTCATCATCCGTTGGAGCAGGTCGCTGGAATTGAAGTTCCATTGAAAATCCAGTTTCATTATGTATTTTAATCAACGGAGACACCACAAGTGACAAACCAACCTGATTTATGCAACAAAAAATAAAAACATGGCTTATACATAGAGATGAGGCGGCCTATCTCTATGACTTAAATAATTTAAGTTAAATTGTACTAACATCACACAGAGGCATGTATATATATTTTTACTTTCAATAATTTATAACATTATATATAATTACTTATCATAATACTTTATTTTTTGCAGTATTTACATTTTTAATCGTATATAGTCCTTTCTTAACCCATTGTCAAATTTGAAAAAAATTATATGCTATAAACGGAAAAGGAATTATTTCTGTTTAACAATGACATTTGCAGATACCTCTGAATTTCTAGAAATGTTAATCACAAGCATTGGCCCAGGGAAAGTTCTTGAACCTGTTAAATGAACAGTGAATATGATAACTTGATAAGGGCAGTCTTCACAATTGAATAATCTCAAGATGCAAACCAAATATAAACCACAAATATAAAAGAGCATCCAACATCTTTTTTTATTTTTGACACAAGCATCCAACACCTTTAACCACTTAGTTTCCCATGCCATGGTTAAGAAACTGCATAGCAATGGATGAATATGAAACATCTTTTTTAACAATCATTCTTCTTCAAGATCAGATATTCACACTTCTATTGAATGTGACATATATGGTTCAAGAAGATACAGTATCAATACTGATATTTCACTGAAGTTATTGTACTAATTTAAGAACTACAATTCATTCCAATACCTAGGACTAGGAGGCTAGAAACAACATTAGGAAGCAAGAAAAGAAAACAAAAAATATTAACTTTGACAAGGAGCCATAGTAGCAAAACTATCTTAAATATTTAAAATGTAGAGCATCAAGGGAATTTAAGGTTGCACAGGCCAGCGGACAAAAAAAATAATGCATGGAAAGAAAGTATGTAAGACCTTCTCTTGACATAATTTGGGTTCTCCAAGCAAAACTCTGTGTTTGTGGAAGTAAGAGACTGATAGGAGAAGTTGCAAAGGAACCAAAATCAGCAAGTTGAATAGAAACGGATATTGCAGCTTCTGAATCTTGAATTTTGAAATCACAGAGCCTCCTGTCACGTAACAGGCAAATAAAAAATCATAGAAGGAAGAGAAAAAGTATTCAACATTAGCCATTAAAATGGTGATCTCTGATAACCACATAAATGAGTAATAACTCATCAGAGAGCTGGAGTTATATGGTCAAAATAGAAGAGGAGGCACAAAAGAGAAAGGAAATATGAGATCCTTTGAAAACCACCTTAGTTCTCATAACATCAGTGAAATACAAAATATGACACAAGTTTTATCAAGATCTACTATAAAATAAAATATCAACCAAGATGAGGCAAAAATCAAGATCTTGGATCAAACACTCAAACTCATAACCAAATAATTGTGAAAATTATTCATTTAAAAAATCAATCAGGATTTATGAAGGCAAGTGCATGTTGTATGAAATAGGACATTAAATTACTGTGAGAAACTGAGAATAATCGTTATTTTCTTTGCCAGAAAGTTTACGCTCTCCAGTATAAGAACAAGGACCAAAAATAAATTTGTTTGATATTCAATTATGCGCCATATACATGGACATAAATAACAACTGCAAACCTTAATAAAATGGAGGCAGACTGTTTTCTGGGTATTGTTACTCGTTGCTGATCAAAGTTAAAAACAAGATTCAACCCTGACTGATTCTCCACCTGCCAACAAGAAATTTATAATTAGTTGATCCAATTGACACCGATTATACCATTAACTCATCGGTGCTTAAAAATATAGCACGCTACGCTTAAAGCAGAGAAACAATATACCAAAGAGAAGCTCAAACAAAAAACGTGGTTAGCAAAAATGGAAATTAAGGAACATCAATTAATTCCTCCTGTCTCTTTCTAATGGTAAAAATAATATAGATGCACTAGATCGACAACCTTGCATAAATTAGCCAGAATCACGGAGCTTTGTAGTGAATAAGGACCGGATATTTTAAACTCCCCAATCATGAAGAGAAGCACATCCAACGAATTTTCATTTAGTGATATGTCCAACTGCCCAGATGATCCAGAAATTTTAGAAAATGGCAATATAATGTCTAAATAAAGAAAAGAAGCAAAAAATCAGATGTAACTTTAAAAACCTCTTTTATTCTGCAGAAGAAATTAATAGGCACTGCATGCGATGCATATTCTAAAAGCTCGGCCTGAACATTAGATCGGTAAAAAATGCTAATTTCAACGGGATGGAGAAGTTCTCCCCTGAAATTCAAAATGTTAAATCTTATGAGGTTAGTTCAAATAAAATGTGAATAGTAAAAAGGAAGTGAATAATTTAAATGGGATTGTAGAATAACCATAAGTTTCTTTGACCATCAAAATAATTTATTGATACACTTGAAGTGCTTATGACCCTAGATTTTGTTGCCAATCTTTGTACAGTAAGTTGTGTATCATTGAGGAATAAGCAAATGAGAGGGAAGAGATCTTCGGTATCAGAAAGTTCATGAACAATGTTCAAGGAAATTTTCTCAATTTTAATAGCAATACAAGGAAGTTTTCCACCCAGCGAAGATGTACTTTCAGCATCAGTGTGCAAACAAGTTTGCAGAGCCATTCTAGGGTACCTAGCAGTCTCGGAAGTAACAGAAAGATCATTAAAAACTTTGAACTTGATCGGACTCCCAGGCTTCCTGACAAACTCCAGAGCACCATCAACGTAAGCAATAGCAGAGTTATTTTTTTTGTTCTCAAGGTAGAAAGTTCTCTTCACCGATTGATTGAAAGCCTCCGAGTCAGTTACCCCTTCATAACTTTCGGTGTCAGGAGGATAAACTCTCCAAAGTGCACATTCTCCATCATTAGTACACGAGATGTCCACAAAACATGATCCTGGTCGGTAATTCAATCTCAATGGTACACCCATATCATTCTTAGCAAACAATGATATCAAGGAAAAGCATAAAACTGTAGACTTCCATCCCTTTTGGGGGCAGTGTTTGACCTGCAGAAATGCCTTTGTTAATACATCACTACATACACATCATGACATCATATAAACTAAAAATGACCAGTATATCCATCAGATAGAATTAAGATGATGGAGATTCTTAAAATTGGATCTAACTCAATCTTACAAAACCGGCTTGTAAGGTGAGGATTGCCTCTACTTTATAAACACACATTCAGGCTATCTCGCAACCAATGTGGGACTTCTTAACACACGCCCTCACGCGCAGTACTATTGGGCTTGGTGCGTGGATATAAACGGTGGGTGGTTTGATGGCAGAAACCTGATAGCAGGTGGCCCAACGGATCGTGGAGAGGCTCTGATACAATCTTAAAATTGGGACTAACTCAACCTTACAAAATCGGCTTGCAAGGTGAGGATTGCCTCTACTTTATAAACACGCATTCTGGCCATCTCGAAACTGATGTAAAACTTCTTAACAAAAATCTTATTTCAAGAACAAAGCAGGGAAAGAACCAACAACTGAAGTTTTGGCACAGCATATACTCAATCAAACTAGATGAATTCATAGAACACAAGGCACAGCATCTACTCAATCAAACTAGACGAATTCATAGAACACAAATTTCACATCATATCCACGTCTTGTACATTAAGTCATACCGAACACACAAGCAGCACTATAGATTTGATATGTGACAAATGAAATATTACAGTGATGTGGAACTGTAAACCCCCGTGCACTGCTAAGGCCCTAAAATAATTACTACTTCGTTTTTAAAATAACAGATAATCAAGAGTTCGACTAGAACATCAAGATTTGATTGCTAAAGGGGAGAGAAGTGCAAATTATGCAGCAATTAAAAGGAAGAGCCAATTATTGGACACAAAATAAGATAAAAAAATAAAATGCAGGATATGCTACATACTTACATACCCTGAAAAGAGCCCTTTCTCCTGCAAGAGAGTAATGAATGGCACCACCTATACTGAAAGAATTATCTTCACCCTCAACTGTAAAATACATATGTTGGTTTGCATCTTGAATAGCAACAATTGCCCCTACACAATATCCCGATGCTAATTACAACAGTAATTTCCCAAAGGTTACAAACAAATGTAATTGAATAATTGAGTTTGAGTCTGAGTACCATCAGGAACGATTGCTTCAAAACTATTGTCAACTTGGCTACTAGACTGATGATTTCTCTTCGATACTTCTGTTGTATTATGACTGGATATCCCAGAAAATGAGGAGGCCATTGACAAAATTGTCTAGCATATCGGCAAAATGAAATAAAAGTCCGAACAAATGTATTAGAAAATGAGAAAGTATTTTAAATTTGATGTTATGTTAGAGTATCGTAGTTTATATCTCCTAGGATCAGTTTCTTATGTTATAGTATCTTAG
Source organism: Trifolium repens (assembly GCA_030408175.1). Taxonomy (NCBI): domain Eukaryota; kingdom Viridiplantae; phylum Streptophyta; class Magnoliopsida; order Fabales; family Fabaceae; genus Trifolium; species Trifolium repens. The sequence goes on along the minus strand of CP125850.1, from coordinate 49,793,213 downwards.
ATTATCTAGGACTAGTTTACATATTACTTAGTTCTTAGTATGATTTATTTCCTAAATTCTCTATTTTTTGAGTCTTTTGTTTCAAGTTACACCATAATCATATTTGTTCTTAATTTGTTTAACATCTGTAACTGCAACAAAATGTAACATAGTTTTAGTACCAGTACACACACAGCAAAAAGAAAAATTAATAACAGAAGACTGCCAAGTTTGATTCAACATTATCAGAGGAAAGCAGCAGCAGCAGCAGCAGGAACAACTAATAACCAAACATTACAATAAATTAAAAAAATTTAAAAAATTTTAAAAAAAAAGTTCACCTGGATTTCATATACAGAAAGGGTCATATCGAAACCTGAAAGAGAACCAATACCAAACCAATACCCAAAAAAATGCAAAGAACAATTATCTGGCCTCTCTAGTGACATGGAAGCTCTTAAATCTTTTAAAATTTGGTTCTGATGACGTAATTGAACAGGAATAGGAGGTTCTTTTGAACAACTTGCATCACTATCTGAGTTCAATTCACCAAAGTTCTGAAATCCTGAAAAAGGATCTGCTGATGCAAGGTGAGATGACAAATCTTTTGATGTCACAGAAGAAAAATGAGGAATTATCGTTTCTTCTTCCACTCGCCCGTGGATAACTTGTGAGAGGATTGATAAACGAGAAAGCTCAACGGTCCATTTCATCCCAGTAGTTCCCAATTCAAATTGCAGACGGATGTCAACCTCCAATAGAATTTCTTGGATACCACCTACAGTAGTGAATTACATATTTAACAAATAGTCTAAGTTACACTTGAAAACTAGCAAATAATTTAATTACCAGATTCATTTTCAAGTGCTAAAACGAGAGCAAAGTGAGACAAAGATAAGTCAAATGCATCTAGAAATCCACTTTCAGCTTGTTGAGATGTGCCAACAGTCCCTTGATCAATCTCAATATCAAGATTATAGCTCTCCTTGCCATCTTCAACCAAATTGATGCCTTCATTATGTTGCTGTGCGACAAAAGTGAGATTGCCAATATAATGAAGATATAAAGAATAGTTATCAATGGCCATTGGCAAAGATGATGTTTCAAGAACAATGAGTCCACCCTGCACGGCAATATTAATAACTCAGTACAATAAGATAAATTTTAAATCTGAGATGCTATTATTAACAGATAAAACCCTTGAGATTCAATTTGTGACAAAAGGCTCAAAACAAAAATGCACAAACGTGTATGTGATTACTATGCCGTCACTAACTTCTCCAATTATTACCTGGATCTCCCAGAATATCATATTAAACTCTCCGCCAATAGAAACAAAAGACAGAAGCTTATTCACTTTATGTGCTCGAAGTAGATCGCTTTTCACTGAGCATCTTCCGATGAAAATATTATATACTGCAACATTCATTACTAACCAGTGACTTGCTGAAGCTTGCATACTGATATTTGTAGGAGGGGCCATTTTTTTAACAATGAGAGAAGATTGGTTATTAGACCTTTCAAAGACAGACAAATTGGCTTCCTGTACCAAGTGAGATGTACTACCTTCAGAACTTGAAGTAGAACTGCCAAATATTTTGATCCCGTTTCCTGAAGATGATGTTTTTTTATCGAGACCCAAGCATAAAGTAAATGTGCAACCGGAAAGAGATATTTCATGTATACAATTAACAGATCGAACTAACAAATTTTGAAGTGAAATATTTTCATGGTTGTTTCCTATCAAATTCTTGTATTCAAAAACAGAAGACATGATTTCAGATAAATCAATGAGGAGATCCACTTTCGCTTCTTCACAAGATATTACTGTAATTGCCTGCGGAATAGAAATCCAAATTCCACAGTCAGGTAACGTTTCCATAGCCTTTCTGTTATCAGTTAAAAAGTCAAACTTTCTGGCATTATAATCCAGATTATCACTTGTCCTAGAATTATGAAGAATGACATCCACCGAATTGAGTCTGCAGGTCCCATCAATAAAAAACGGGAATATGTCATTTGTCTGTAAAGCCACGGGTACAATTGCCTCATTGCTATCAGGTACTGCAAAAAAAGCTTCCCATTTCATAATTTCAGGATGTGTGAAATCACCATCTTTAAAGCTGCTAAACAGATAAGAAACCACAGAAGAAATATTTGCAATTGCCTGTCATTAAGGAAAAAGTTTGTTTAGTTGTGACCCGGTAACATACACATAAACTAAAATAGAACTGAATTGATTAAACAAACTATTGCACATGCAGGGGAGGGGGGGGTGAGTGGGTGGGGGGGAATTAACATGTAGAAAAATCATGTCCAGGCTTGGCATTAAACACTGCTTCTGCCTCCTTTACCAACACAAACATTTCTGTCACCACTTTTGCAAAATCCAGGAAAAAGATTACCATTAAAATACAAGCTATTGTTTTTCTGAAATGTTGTTGATATGGCCCAAGGGATTGAGCTTGTGATAAATTTGCTCGAGGAGGTGCAGATTGTGTAAAGTTATTTGCAAAAGAATGAAGGCACGAGTTTTCTGCAGAATATTGTGGCAACAAATCATCCTTATACCTCTCAAGTTGTGCTTCAATGTGTTTCGATTTGTAAAGGCTAGCCTCTATTGCTTACTAAACTAGTTACAAAATTGAAACTCGTAAGCTAGACCAGCTTATTAGAATTTGGGAGGCCTATACTCAACCACAAACGCTAGCTTGAGAGTTGAGGTTTGCACTACCCTTATAAAGGTTATCTATGTCATATCTCTAGCCAATGTGAGACTTCTAACACTCCCTCACGTCTAGGACTGAACAAGCTGGAACGTGGAATCAACAACAACGGGTGGCCCAAATATGGGAGGTTTCCACAACAAATTGATCTAGGATAGGCTCTGATACCACATTAGAATTTGGGAGGTCTATACTCAACCACAAAACCTAGCTTGAGAGTTGAGGTTTGCACGACCCTTATAAAGGCTATCTATGCCATATCTCTAGCCAATGTGAGACTTCTAACACAGCTAAAACAACATCAAGGTAGTCACGAGGCATGATCCAATACTGAAAAAGCAAGTCAATTGGGGATTTGGTTGTAAAAGATACACGGTAAAAGATCAGGTTCCTTTGATCGTTGCAAAGTTACAATGACAGGCTACTGAGCGTCTGAGCCTCAGCTTTCGCCTGAATATCGAAGTAGTACGAATTTTTTCCCGTAGGTCTGATAATATGTAAATCAAATCACTCTAGTAAGCACGGTCAAGGAGAGTGTCGATTGCAACCTTGCTCAAGTCAAGTAGAAAACATATTGGAATGGTTGGGTTGACAACTAAATGTAGAAAATGCCCCGTCAGAACCAGTTCTACTTGTTGATTCCAAACTAAAAAGTACTTGTCATCTAGGTTCTCTGAGAAGTGAGATGACATAGAATATAGTTGGTCCACATTGCACTAGAATTGAGGTTGATGGCGACGAAGCCAATCTCGACAAGGATTGACTGGAAACCATGGATGAACCTCAAGAAAAGGCTCTGGATACTGTACTACATAATGCGAAGAAGGAAAAGGGGAGTTGAGAATTGAGATACTAGGAAAGTATGGTTGGGTTGCAACATCCGAAACTTGAATTTTATATTGAACAATCTATTCATGTTAATTGAGCTTTCTGTATCTCATTTCAGCTTCAATGGACCAAGTGCTAAATAATTTGAAAGTATGGTTAGGCCCAATATCAAAATCTAAGACATATATTTTGAAAAATCTAAAAAGTGAAGTGATAGTTAAAAGTGGGAAAGGGTAAATGTAAAATTTAAAAAAAAAATTGTGGGGGTGGGGGATCAGGTGTGGGGTATAAAAAACCTTTGTACAGAAACCAGCAGAAAATGGAATAGGAGGCAAAGAGGAATATGAGAGAGAGAGAGAGAGAGAGAGTATTCTTTTGAGAAACTATATCTTGTAAAACTGAACTGCGAGATCAAGAAATTAATAACTACTGTGAAAACTGAATATTATATTTCAAGTTATGAATAATGTACAATCACTAATGTGTTTATATAGGCTATTCTAACCTAATGGGCTCATGGGCCGAATACATATAACTAATAGAAATAAAAGATTGCTTATAATAATAAAATATTTACTATTTATTTACAACACTCCCCCTCAAGCTGGTGAATGAATATCGATCATTCCCAGCTTGGAAACAATTCTTTCAAAGTTGTTGCTGTTCAACCCCTTAGTTAGAAGATCTGCAAGGTTGCCTTGGGAAGAGACATATGGAGTGCAAATTAGACCACTATCTAATTTTTCTTTGATGAAGTGTCTGTCAACTTCGATATGTTTGGTCCTATCATGCTGCACCGGATTATGGGCTATGCTAATAGCAGATTTATTATCACAATAGAGTTTCATTGGTTCATCACTCTTTATCCTCAAGTCTTCCAAGATGCTTTTCAGCCATAGTAATTCACATATTCCTTGTGCCATTGACCTGAACTCTGCTTCAGCACTAGATCTGGATACCACGCTTTGTATTTTACTCTTCCAAGTCACAAGATTCCCACCTAAGAAAGTGCAATATCCTGTTGTTGATCTTCTATCCACAATTGACCCTGCATAGTCAGCATCAGTATATGCTTCAAGTCCCGCACTTCCATTTCGTTCGAACAAAATCCCTCTACCTGGGGTTCCTTTCAAATATTGAACAATTCGGAGTGCAGCTTGTAAATGAATCTCCTTTGGTTGGTGCATGAATTGACTCACTAAGCTTACAGCAAAAGCAACATCCGGTCTTGTATGTGATAGGTATATAAGTTTGCCGACCAACCTTTGATACTTTTCCTTATTAACCGCAATATCTTCTGCATTCCCCAACTTTACATTTGGATCAATTGGTGTACATGCAGGCTTGCATGCTGTCTTGCCAGTCTCTTGCAAAAGATCAGTAATGTATTTCTGTTGGGATACGAAAATCCCTTTGCTAGAATGAGCCACTTCTATTCCTAGAAAATACTTCAATTTTCCCAAGGTCTTAATCTCAAATTCCTTGGCTAAGTGTTGAGCTAACATCTGTTGCTCTTCTTCGTCATCACCTGTTACTATAATGTCGTCCACATACACCAATAACATCGTGACTCCCCTTGAATTAAAGTGTTTGACAAATAAAGTATGGTCTCCTTGACTTTGTTTGAAGCCCAAACTAACCATAACTTTAGTGAATCTTCCAAACCAAGCTCGTGGTGATTGCTTTAGCCCATATAAAGCCTTTTTTAACTTGCATACGGTGTTGGCAGCAATATCTTCATGATATCCAGCGGGTATATCCATGTAGATCTCTTCTTCAAGTTCTCCATGAAGGAAGGCAATTTTTACATCAAATTGCTGCAAGTTCCAATTGTAATTGGCCGCTAAAGATAATATCACCCTAACAGTATTCATTTTTGCAACAGGAGCAAATGTCTCAGAGTAATCTATTCCATAAGTCTGAGTGAACCCTTTGGCTACCAATCTTGCCTTGTACCTCTCAATAGATCCATCAGCCTTGTATTTTACAGTGTATACCCATTTGTACCCTACAGGTTTCTTTCCATTTGGTAGAGAAACCAATTCCCACGTATTGTTCTTATCAAGTGCCTCCATTTCCAAATCCATGGCATTTTTCCATTTTATGTCAGACAATGCCTCAGATAAGGAGGTAGGTATTGTGGTAGTGTTTAGACTTGTGAGGAGGGCTTTATGAGTAGGTGATAACTGTTCAAAGCATAGGTAATTGGATAGAGGGTAAAGTGGCTTACTGGTGCAGGTTCTAGTATTTTTCCTATGGGCAATCGGGAGATGTGAGTCTTTAGATTGTATTGGTGTTATTTCTCTGGATTTTGGTTTTTTATGTTTTATCGGGATGGATTCTGGTTCCCTTTGTAAGGTTGAGCTAGATTATGGTTCTTGAGCATGAGAAAATTCAGAAATTGAATCACTGGAGTTTGAAGGGTCAAGGAAAGTTACCTCATGTGATGTTGGATCGGACTCTTGGATATGAGTAGATTCAGGAATGGTCTTCTTTTTCCTTGTGTATACTAAATTCTTACCATATCTAACATTAATGCCAACATTTCCATCTTTTTCAGAATCAATTTCAGTCTCGACATTGTCAACTTTAGTTTCAACATTTTCAAGACCAATTTCAGTCTCAACTTCTGGTCCGAGATTAAGGTCGGGAAGTATAAGAGACTCATCTTCCTTATTTGCGCTATCCCCCTGAAGATGAGTTTGAGTGAAGTAACTTGTTCATGAAAGGTGACATCTCGAGAGACAAAAAATTTATGAGACGGTGGATGATAACATTTATAACCCTTTTGGGTGGAAGAGTACCCTATAAAGACACACTTTAAGGCTCTAGGATCAAGTTTCCCTCTACCATCACTATGGATATGGACAAACGACTTACACCCAAATATTCTAGGAATGAGATTACACGAGGTGGACACATCAGGATAAAATGAGGATAGAACATCCATAGGAGTTTGAGAGGCAAGAACACTGGATGGTAAACGATTTATGAGATACGTTGTAGTTAAAACCGCCTCTCCCCAATACTTCTTGGGAACCTTATTTTGGAATAACATAGCACGCGTTTGATCTAACAAGTGTCCATTTTTCCTCTCGGCAACCCCATTTTGTTGGGGTGTTTTAACACAGGATGACTCATGAATTATGCCTTCTTTTTGACAAAACGAATTGAGACCGTGATTAAAGTAATCTTTGGCATTATCGGATCTAATGCGTTTAATGCTCACACCAAACTGATTTTTAACCATGGAGAAATATTGGAGAAACACATAACTAACTTCAGATTTTTGTTTAAGTAAATAGACCCAAGTAACCCGAGTACAGTCGTCAATAAAGGTTACAAACCATCGTGTACCTGATATATTTGGAACATTTGAGGGACCCCGCACATCTGTATGAACTAAATAAAACGGAAAAGTACTCATTTTATTACTAACTGAAAAAGGTACACGCTTGTGTTTAGCAAGCTCACACACCTCACAATGAAAACTCTCAACATCTAATGTTTTAAAAAACACTGGAAATAACTGCTTAATGACTCTAAATGAAGGATCGGAACCAGGCTCTGATACCATGTGAAAACTGAATATTATATTTCAAGTTATGAATAATGTACAATCACTAAGGGCTTGTTTGGTTCAACCGAGTGGGAGGGGAGGGGAGGTGAGGGGAGGGATTTTTAAGGAGGAGAGGTCAGATAAAACATAATTTATTATGTTGACAAAATTACCCTGACTTTTTTATTAAAATTTTAAATTATCCTTGTTGGAATATTAAAATTTTAGGTTTTTTTTTTTACAACAAAAAAAATTAGGTTTTCTACTCATTAGATTTTTTTTTTGTTATATATCCATTAGATTTTTTTTTGACGTAATATATCAATTATAATTTAATCTTTATTTTGAGTTTATAAGATTAAGGGTAAAAAAGTAAATTACTTTTCTCCTTCCCTCCCCTCCCCTCGTTAAAAAGTTGAACCAAACATAAAAATTTAAAATATCACCTCCCCTCCCCTCACCTCCCCTCCGAACCAAACAGACCCTAATGTGTTTATATAGGCTTTTCTAACCTAATGGGCTCATGGGCCGAATACATATAACTAATAGAAATAAAAGATTGCTTACAATAATAAAATATTTACTATTTATTTACAACAACTACCTACCAGGTTCCTAAGGCGATCTTAATAACTACCTATCAGCTAAGTCAGTTAGAGTGGCAGCTAAGAAAAAACAGAGTGTTACTTTATCATTACTAGGTAAATAAGCAGTGTTGTATGCAACAGGGATGCTAATACTTTGCAACAATGCTTTTATTCATAAATACCATATGAGAAAACAATAAATATAATTTGACATAACCATCGGGCAACAAAAAATAAACATCATTTGACTTATCAAGGGATAAAAAAAATATCACCTTATAGATCATATACACCTCATCCAAAAACGACAAAACAGTGAATCCTCCAGCCGTTATATCCAAAGCAGCTGAAAAGGCAGACATTTTTTTGCTCAAGGAATAAATATAATCCCTGCAATTTCAAACCAACCATAAAATATTACTATCTCAATCAAAGCAATGCAGAAGCTTAAGAAACAACACGTTTTCCAATTGACAAAGGAGAGCCCCAAAATTTGTCACCCCCATTATTCTATGACTCTCTTATACCCTGAATTTCATCAAGGTGAAACTTTAGTGGAGGTGGGGGGTGGGGGGATATTGCTAATATACCTCCGTGAGAAGAGTCTAAGTCGGATAGATCAAGAGTTAGTTTAGAGAAGTAGAGCCGTAGTATGTTACTAACAGAAATAATACATAGCATCAGCAAAGGATGAGTTAATTACTGTAGAGATAGAAGTGGTAATAATGCACTTTAGAGGGAGATTGGGAAATCATGATTGTTTTAGAGTAGGTCTCTCAACTACCTAGAGTAATGGCGTTAGTATTTTGTGTGTAAATTATTTTTCATCTCTGTTCAGTATCAACTTGATACTGATTCATCGGGAGAACTATCAATAAAGATGTAATCCTTTTACTTGAGTTCTGGTCTAATTCTATTACATGAGTAGTAGAGGAAATAGCTGTGCCAAGTCTATGAAGCTTCAACATACCATTACCATTAATTATATTAATTGTCCGGGTTTAAACAAAATATATGATAGTTGGAATTATCAATTTTTAAATTGGATATACGACATGATTTATGAGCTCCTTTTGATACATGCCCATACACATACAAGAGAAATTCAATAGAGAAAAATAGGGAATGGGAGATGTGCCAATAAGAGAAAAAGATTTGAGATCCTAAATACATAAACTAAATAAAAGAAGCATTAAGCCTAGTAGGCTTAACCTGAAAAAAAAGCTGTCCAATTCTTCAGAAATGAGAAAAGGAAACTCAATATAAGAAAAACATATATAGAAAGGTCAACACGCCTCCCCGTGGTATGAATATAAAAATGCTCCAAAACTCAACAGTAACCTGTTGTCCATAAGCAAACTGACAAAGGACTTCAATTGTGTTACTCAATTTCTACCTTATATATGCGGGAATCTCAAGCTTTGGACTTTGGGCGGAGGATTGACAATGTTAAGGAATCTATTGGACTCAAGTTGGTGACTGTCAGAAATATGAAGGTAATAGTGCAGTGTTAATTGTAATGTAATTTATTAATTTGTGCTCTTGTAATCCATTTAGCGTGTAAAATAGTATAGCTTGCAGATTAGTTTAAGAAGGCAATCAGGCCTCTCTGTAAACAGCTCTATGTGCTCTCAATTGCATTTATGATAACAATCATCTAGAAATACAGAATTTCAGACTCTCATAATTCCTCTCTAATCTGTCTTTCCTTTTATCTGATTCTCTCACCATACAAACTTCAAACATTGTCTTTCTTTTCCAAATTTTTGGGGAAATCCTATGATCTCTCTGTTATCATTAAGGAGGATACTATCTCCCCTACTTTCAAGGTGTGGATTGGTAAACAGTTGTTACCCTAATTGCATATTTATACAACCATTTTGTCACCACTAAAATCAAGGTAAATAAAATATTTTCTGCAACCCGTATGAACATAAATTGGCAGAAATGGATAATGAAAAATCAAGTATCAGCCTTTAGTCAACATCCTACCTGATGCATAACATCTGGACAGTGATTGGCTTCAATATTAAAACTTGAATCTGATGGTCACCTGTTGACTTCTCCAAACAAGCATTTAAGCCATTCAGATGAAGGTAAGAACCGATTGAAACCTTTCCTACAGATGCGTACTTATCATTGTTGGGTTTTGGAATTTCTGTCACCCGAGGTTCCAATGTAATACACTCTGTTTTGGCATCACCAAGCCCTAATTGACCTGCCAATAAGGTCATACCAATTAAAGATGGTGGTGATCCAACAACCAATTCAATCTCATGGAAATCAAAAGTGAGGTCAAAACTATCCTGACTGCTAGTGTCTTTAGTGTCTTGACCACTGATATTGGTCTCCAAGCTGTGTGAAAATCTCACTTTAGGACCATCAACATACACTCCAAAATGAATGTCTCTCTCTGGAAGCTTTTGAAGGGCGGCCAAAATCATTTTTTTGGAAAAATATTCATACTTTTTAACCCAGCCATTTTCTGTTTTATCCAACAAATCCGAAACAATACAAATTTCCTTCCTCTCCTCCCTGTAAACAGCATGTTGTATTTGACTAAGAACTAGAGACACTGATGATACTGAAGAATGACTAAAAATCAAATTTAACTTCCCTACCAATAAACCACATTCACAAAACACATAATCTGGATTATTATTATTATTATTATTATGGTCTGAATATGAGGAAGATATCTCAATTTTACAGAGCAGGCGTGGGTTTTGAGAATATTGAATCTCACTTTGATTAAAATTGCAGCAAATTTCTTTCCAACTCACCAACAAATTTCCCATAAAGCATTCAATATGAGAATCAAAAGAGTCTTCAGCTTGCATGGTGTTAGTTTCTGAAAGGAGAAATCTTTTTGCAGGTTCAACCCACATAAGTGATTTCATATCATGACTACCTACTTTTCCTTTTCCTTTAGTGTAACTAAGCATACTCGATGTACTTTCTTCTGCTGACATTGCCGAAGGTGCAAGTTCAACCTTCATTTGCCCGCAAGATAGGAACACCCTCTGCTCAAGAATATCCTTTACAGATACTAATAACAAAGCATCTATGCAAAAGCATATTGAAAGAAAATCCGAGTATGCAATCCCAGTATGTGATTGTAACGTTTCACACACTGATGGGTCAATATTATTGATTTGGGAAACTGTAATTACGATTTTCCCAAAGTTCAGCACAAAGCAACACCTTTGACAAGGATCTTTGATAAGACTTCCCAAACAGCATCCATCAATTTCTTGATCTTGCACTGTTTTCCCCCAGAAAAATAATGCCCCTAAACAATTGATCACCTTTGAGATCATTTCCCATATAAATGCCACTATAAAAAGAAGAGGACGGAAAAATTTACTTCTGGCTGTACATTCTTCATGACAATCAGATGGAACTTTCAATGCTGCTCTATGACGAGCAATTCGCCTTGCAAGTGATATACCTTCCACGGGTAAATTTTTCTCAATATCAGATATCAACTCCCAATGCTGTTTAGCAGAACTCAGTTTGTTACGAGACATCTTAGAAATAGACTTTTTCCATATGTTTCTAGTAGAATATCCGGTTAGCAGTAAGATTTTCTCATAAGCTTTGACATAGTGTGTCCATTGACCTATAACACCAACCAATCTTTGGAATGAAAATCTAGGGGTTAAACTCACATGGCCAATCCTGCTGGAAGCTATTCTCCATAACTCTCTACCACTTCTAGCTTGATTGAACTTATCAGATAGCAGTTTGTCAAAAAGTAGACATAGAGAAATGTCATCTGGAGAGAATGCACATATGAGTTCTGGAAAACAGAGTGTACAATCTACCAGTTCAAGATCTCTGAATTTAATGAAAATCTTCATATCAGATGAAAGCAAAATATGATTTGTGCGATTCTTTCCATTTAATCCGACCTTGAACCCAGTGCCATCTAATATGAAAGAGCTCTCTTTAATTGGAACGAAAATTGTACCGACAAAACCTCTTAAAAGACATTTTTTATCCAGATACTTGGACCTTGCACTGAACTCCTTCATTTCCCCAAAACACACAAACTCTCCATTTAAGATGGGGAATTGAACCTCCACATGAATTTGATGTGCCTCCAGATGACAATTTTTCAGAATTAAATTCAGAAAAGATGACGTAAAGCCTTTCTTTTCATGTACAGCAAATAAGACCGTCTCCAAAATTTGATGCAACGAACAGCCCTAAAATCCACACAGAATTTAATACAAATTACCATGAACATATTGCTATGATATTTAATAAATTGATTCTGATTCCCACATAAAACACAAGCTCACATATCTCTCTCTTTGTAGTCAAAATCATTTGACTTGGGGTATATGATTCCCACACAAGTATTCAAATTAGTACCAGTCTTTTTTTCGATAATTAGTAACTTTATTAAAAGAGTCCAACCCAGCATTATGAAGGGTTGCAGAGAACCCACACTATCATCTCGAAAATTGGAATAAAATATACAAAATCTATCAGATAATACAACTCCATTGGAGCCTACTAGTACTCATTATGGCAACCAATAGAATCTATCAGTAAATTGAGAGTCTAATATAGTAATATTCATTACCTCGGGATCAAGTACCGAAAGTTTCTTTCTGATAACATCCAAATAATCATACTTCGGCGTCCTCAACCGCTTCACACATTCCTCCTCTTCCGGCTTCCTTCAAAACCAAACGACCGTATCAGTTAAGGAAACGATAAACATTAAACTGATTCAAATCACAACAAAAATCAGAAGAAGAAAAAGAAGAAGATGATGATGAAGAAGAAGGAATAGAAAGCTTTACTCTAATGATAGCACGACACGAACGCCGTGAAATTCGATATTGAAAGCCGGCGAGGACCAGGTAGAGAATCGAACAACAACGCGTTCAACGGTGAAGTCCTTGACGAACAACAAAGGAGGAGAATGAAAGAGTTTGTTGAGAAGAACAACGTCGAAGCGGAGATTGGTAACGACGGCGAGAGAGTGGAAGAACCCTAATTCGAGATCGAGTTGTGGTTCTTCTAACAGCCATGGATGAAGTAGAGACAGTAGTCTCCGTCGGATTATGCTATTGAAGAGCATTGTGATGGTGAGTGTGGTTGTAGTTTCATGGATGGAGTGATTGTAGGGTTTACGATGGAGAAGATGAGTTTGAAAGAGGAGTGTAACTGAATTTTGTTTGGCGCTGTGATGGTTTCTATGAATCGGCGGGAAAGGGTTAAGATATGGGTCACGTGACGTGGCTACGTCTCTCTTATCAAACGGATTGGAGCCGAACGCGTGGTAGTGCTAGGACCTACTAGGAGGATAGCATCCAAACCCACCTTGAACAGGAAGGTATTATTCACAAATCACAGTAGAAAAAATATGGCTTAATTAGTCTATCACTCCCTTAAAAATATTTTAGATTTTACGATGGTTCCTTAAAAAAAAAAAAGTTTTATTTTGATTCCTTAAAGACATTTCTGTTAGCCAAATTGGTCCTTCCATTTGTTATTTTTGCAAAAAATATTAACTTTTGCACGTGTGGCAAATGGAAGAGATCCTTTACTTTTTTTAGGAACCGCATCCTACCTTTCAATTGTTTTGATCCGTCAGATTAATCAAACCACTCAAATTATGATACATGGTTCACTTTTTAATTTTAATTTAAATTAAAAATAAAAACAAAAATTTGCATGAGAAGGGAACAATTCGTCCGTCAATTCGTCTCACCTTTACTCAATAAATGGCATATGTGTTGTTGCTGTTGGAAGCTTGGTGGTAGACCCCTTTTTTTCCTTCTCGAGATTCTTTTAATAAAGAAAGCTTGGTGGCTGGCTCCATATGTGTTGTTGTTGTCCTAAGATGTGGTGTTGTTGTCTCCATTGATTTGAACGGCGACCTCATCACTAGCGACGGAACTGAGCGGTTGCGAAAATGAGTTCATGAACGGCGGTTGTAGTAGACTGGTGGTGGTTTTAATAAAAGTGGCAATTGTGAGTTCTATGACTTTTTTTTTTCTTTCTTTTCCTGGGTTTGTTTGAATTTTTCTGGGTTTGGATGAAGAAGTTGATGAAGATAACAAGAAGGGGAGGGAAGAAGATGAAGAAATGGAAAAAAAGATTAGTTGTTAATGGTGTATTGCTAGATGTGGTGGACATACAAAATTCAATAGTTACTTTTTTGACAAAAGAATCAATGGTTAAAATTAAAAAAATGTGTTAGCTAGGTATCCAGTGGGCCACCTATAATGTTGGTCCGCCTAATAGATTTGGAGTTGATAAATTGATGAAAGGACCAACTTGGTTAACAGAATTAGAGACATTGGGTCCTTCACGTGCATTATGCCCTAAAACTCCATTAGATTCAATCTGGCGCACCATATGATCATGCACTGTCGGTACTGTATTATTTTCTTGTTATTATTTTAATTTATTTTTTTACCTTTTTTCTTTTGAAAAAGTACTTTTTTTTTAAACTTTTTTGATAACTGTGTTATAATTAAATAAATGGGGGTATTTGACGCTTTGTTCAACTTGAGGGTCAGTTTTTTAGTATTTAAATTGTATTAAAAAAGTTTTAAAAAAAAGGTTAAAAAAAAGTTTTAAAAAAGTAATTTTTCAAAAAAAAAAGGTAAAAAAATATTAAAATAATAGCATGAAAATAATACAGTACCAACGGTGCATGATCATATTGTGCGCCAGATTGGATCTAATGGGATTTCAGGGCATAATGCACGTGAAGGACCCCATTGGGGTGATGCACCCTAGACTTCGCCTCTATTTAGATGTATAATATTGAAAAGATATTTTTTTAATAGAATTAGCACTTTTTGTTGATGTGATTTAAGTGTTTTCAAATGAGGAGGAATCCCATCATAGGTACAACTCCAAATTAATAATATTTGGACACACTCATTTAAGAGAAAAATTTAAACATAAATAATAATAAAGTCACATCAACTATCATTAATCATTGCTTTTATATTTAAATTTTTTAAAATTATGTGTGTGCCTAAATGATAAGTATTGGGCTTGTGCCCAAGTAAGACTTTCTTTCATATGAGTTGTCGGATCTAATCAAGTGATAATATCATAACAAAGTAGAAATAATAAATAAAAGGAGAAAAATAAAAAATAGTGGAGTAGAAAAAAATTACTACACTCCACAAAAAAATGATAAGATTAAAGTAGAATTAGCATAAGAATAAGAGGTTCTTATAAGATTCAACGTTGGTTCAAAGAATAACTATATAGAGCATTTTTCTAAACTCGCAGAAAGGTGGTTTTCCTTCAAAGATGTTAAAAGTATTATGAGTGAAAGGCTTATATAGTATTAAGGTGTATAAAACTAATGAAATTGTGCCTAAGTTAACAAGTGTTGCACACATGAATTGAACTTAATTCCTAATAAAAGTATGATTATTACATTCCAAAATTAAAAGTAAGTCTTCAGATAATTCTGTGAGACAAAAAAAATTAGTATGATGTGGATCAATCTTTTCATATGTCTTAAAGCTAAAAAAATTAATAACTTGTTGCTCCATTTTGTGCCTTTAGCTTTCTAGTCTTCACTCTAGTCAAAGGTTCTTCCACTCCTAGCTCTTGAAGCTCATTAGCCTTCGTATAGGGTTGGTCCTTATCACTTGCGTTATTGGTAGATATTTTCCGGTGAATGAAAAAACATGAGAGAATTCGATCGGGGGGAGTTGTTGGGTCACGAGGGGACAGTCATGAGGTTCATCCACATTGGTTGAGAGCAATTATATAAGTGAGTTGGACACCACATCTCAACCCTAAACCTTAAGACATTAGGTTTATGGGCTCTCTCACTTATAAAGTATTAAACCTCCACTTTTCTAAACAATGTGAGACTTAACTCACTTTCACACTTGCCACAACAAGAGCAATTATCCTCAAATATTAGATAGTTTCTCCTTGGCTCTGCGTTTCTTAGAACACACACTATTTGTTCTGATTTTAGAATTTTGATTGCAAAAATCACTCCCCATTTTCATATTTGGGTAAGTTGCACGTTGAGTTTTGCAGGGGCGAGAAAAAATTATTCAATTAATTTACTTATTTTTAATATTCTCTTTCATAATAAATACGGACATAAGTGAAATTCAACATTTAAAACATTTTAAAATTAGTCAAAGTTTCTTATAAAAATGAACAAAAAAAATATTCACTTTTATTTCTTATAAAAAGGAAGACGTAACACAGAAAATGGTAAAAAAAAATAGAATCTAAGAACTTAAAATCCACACAAATTATCACTTATAAAAAGTTAATATATGCTCAATTTATGGACTATAAATTCATGCATGTACTGTACCTTTCAAGAGTTAAAGTGAGTACTCATTGGCTCATAGATAGCAAATAATTTCTTCATTTGATGATAGTAGTAGTATAAGGCAAAATAATAATGATTCAGATAATTATTAACCGCATGCAATGCATTTGAATCAACACCAATTTTCATGAGAAGAATTAAAGAAATTAGTTGTGGCATTAAAGAAAGAAACGAATTTATTTTGTTTGTGGGGTATTATTGTTGTTGGTGAAGATTTATCTGACCAGTGGGGCTGAAGTTCAGTGTACACCAGTTTGGCAGACACACCATTGATAAACTTCATGCAAACCCCGTGGGGATGGGATTCTGCCATTATTATCATTCATATGTCACATCCCTTCCTTCTCCCCCAAACGCTGCTGTGGCCTGTGGTGGTGGTCCTTCCTCAGTTCCTCGTGCTACACATTGATCCATTACAACTAGAGCCCAAAACTTAAAATGAATAGTACCAATCACACTATCCAAAAACATAACCAAAGATCATATGAGATTTTAAGTGTTCTATACAAAATATAAACTTGGTTTCATAAGCCCAGTGTTCATCTCGATCGTGCTCCGGGCCACCACTTATTTTTACGAGAAATGATATTTTGACACATTTTTTTCTTACACAATACTATACATATAGAGACAGTTTTGTAATATTTTTCTTTTTTATCTCTTCTTTTTTCTTTGGTTTTTCTCTCCTGCGTATGTATTATGTAAAGAAAAATTAATCAAAATATCACTTCTCTATTTTTATTGTGAGTTTAATGGATATAAGCAGACAGAGTAGAAAAATATTACACACTCAACCAATCACCACCATGATTTCCGCCACGTCACCTCATTTTACCCCACTTTCTTGATGTGATATGAAATATTACATCATTTTCATTGGTTGTTCGTGTAAAATTAATTTACAACGACCGTGCATATTCATTCATCTGTTTTATTGTGGCCCTACTCTCTTCAAAACCATGCAAACAACACCACAACACATAAACATAAAAAGAAAGGAAAGATTCTCTTGTAGTACACTTTTTTGTTTTTTATAACCTTCATTTCCAAACTACATTCACATTGTTAATGCTCCTTTTGCTTGTTATGCAAACTCCTTCATTTCCTCTCTCTCTTATTTTCATCCCTCCCATTTTCTTTAGTTTAAAATTTGAACATACACTCCAAAACCTTTCTTCTTAGTTAAAATCAAATTTGCTTTTTCTTTCTTCACTGTCTTCTTTAAGAAAGAATTAAAAAGAAGCTAAAATAGAAACACAACTTTATTTTGAAAATTCAATTTCTTCATTTTGGTACCAAACTTGAACTGAACTTTCACCTTTTCATGCATTTCATTTTCAATTTTTGAATCCGCCACAAATTGAGGCTGCGATGACCGCCGTCAAAGGAATGCGGTACTCAATTGCAGCGGAGTACACCGGACCTCTGCCGGGATACGATCTTCCAGTTTCCGCGGTGGTTACAGAACTTCCTTCCTCCAACACTCCGTCATTATCAATTTCGCAACCACTCTCGGAGCTCAAATCGACAGGTTCGTCGTCTACGGCGATGGCATTTGACCGGAGCAACGTTTCTGGTAGAACAACGGTGTCTCCGACGTCAGTGATCGCATTCGGAGATGGAGCTTGTGAGAGCAACGGTGCTTCAGAATCATCATCATGCGAATTGAGTAGTAGTAAGCATTCACGCGATTCTTCAACAATGAGGAATTCAAATTGCGAAATTGAAAGTTTCGATTTCAACGATTCAACGTTGAGTTCAGATTACGCATCATTCTCGAAAAACAACAACGAGCCTATAGTAACATTCAACGTGGATGATTCTGATTCTGAAAACTGCAACTGCGAACAAGTGGAGCCGGTTAAGAGAGAAACCATTAGAAAGGGGAAGAAAGGTTCATGTTATCGGTGTTTGAAAGGTAACAGATTAACAGAGAAAGAAACGTGTCTTGTATGTGATGCAAAGTATTGTGGGAATTGTGTGTTGAGAGCTATGGGATCAATGCCAGAAGGTAGAAAATGTGTTGGTTGTATTGGATATCCGATTAACGAGTCGAAAAGGAGTAGTTTAGGAAAGTGTTCTAGGTTGCTTAAGAGATTGCTTAACCGATTGGAGGTTCGACAAGTAATGAAAGCTGAAAGATTTTGTGAAGTTAATCAGCTTCCTCCTGATTGTGTTTGTGTTAATGGAAATCCTCTTTCATTTGAGGAATTGGTTACATTGCAAAATTGTTCTAATCCTCCTAAGAAGTTGAAGCCAGGGAATTATTGGTATGATAAAGTATCTGGTTTTTGGGGGAAGGTAGATTTCTTTCTTTCTCTGTTTTAGTTAATTTAATAATAGTTTTCTCTATGCATTATTAGTATTTCGGGCTATTTCAATTGACTTATTTGTGCTTATCACTGGCGTAAATACTTGTGAGACTGTTTGAGAGAAGTTATGAAAACAACTTATGTCTTGTTCTTATGCCGTTTTCACCTTATTTCCATAGACTCTAGCTTATGAAAAATAGCATAAATGAAACTAGTTTAACTTTATTTTACATTTTGTTATGCAAATAGCTTATACATAGGTAGGTACTCATATGACAAGTCTTTATGTTATAAGTGCTTAGTTAAGCTGTTTATCCAGACTTATTTGTGTGATGCTTGAAATTGAGTTTTACTGTGGGTGCTGTGTTTTTTCAGGAAGGACAGAAGCCTTGTAGTATTATTAGTCCTCATCTGAATGTTGGAGGACCCATCAAACAGGATGCTAGCAATGGAAACACTCAGGTTTTCATCAATGGTCGGGAAATAACAAAAGTAGAGCTTCGGATGTTGCAGGTTGAAAATTCAATATATGCAAATACTAATAGAAAATGAAAGGCTTTGTCTTAATTATTAATGTTCTTTTGTTGTTTAAACAAAAATTGTTGAAATGAAAGGATGTTGTTTTTGTTGGGCAGTTGGCGGGAGTTCAGTGTGCTGGTAACCCACATTTTTGGGTCAATGACGATGGTTCATACCAAGAAGAGGGACAGAAAAATACCAGAGGTTATATATGGGGAAAGGTAACATTGTGTTTTTGAAAGTTATCTCTTGATTTACTATTTCCAATTTTGCAATATTACACACACATTTGTTTTGTTTCACTTGATAGGCTGGAATGAAGCTTGTATGTGCCTTCCTTTCCCTGCCAGTTCCTTCTAGATATTCAACTTCATGTGGGTTTCTATCCTGTAATGTGGTTGCTAGAACGGCTCCTGACTACGTCGAACATGGAATAGTTCACAAGTTCCTCTTAGTTGGTTATAGTGGTTCTGGGACAAGCACTATTTTTAAGCAGGTGATATTTTATTTGGTAATAATTGGTTTTGCTATTTTTGTCTGCTTATTGCTTTATGCTTCCTGGAACTTTCTTTTATTTTGGAAAATTGCATCGGACAATATACGTTTGAAGGCTTACATTTATCAAAATTATAATTTATAATTTTTATGTCACTTAAACAAGCTAAAGCGGGAAAAACTTCTAGAACTAATCAGTTGTAAGGAGTATGATCTAACCAGTCATCATAATATTATGTGGACACACAATCATATGTATTTCAATATTGGATTGGACGCACAATCATGTTAGCTTTCTTTAACCGACTTCACAGTTGGATAAATTACATGATTATATGCAGGCACTTGAAGAAGCATAGTTGACTTCAAACTATTAAGCTTTTTTCGAGTTATTTAAGACTTATCAATGTGCTACTTCATATGATGCATATGACCTGCTTCTGAAATCTGAAACTTTTCAAATAAACTTTTAACCTCCACTTTCCTCCTCAGGAAACAAATTTGAGTGTTGCTGTCAATAACTATCTATATTGTGCTCTTCTTTGTCAACATGTTTTTTGTTACTAAAAGGCTAAGGAAAGAAACATATTTAGAGAATTGTATATTGTATATACTTTTGTCAGGCCAAGATTCTTTACAAAAGCACCCCCTTCTCAGAAGATGAACGTGGAAATATAAAGTTGACCATTCAGATCAATGTCTATGCCTATCTTGGAATACTCCTTGAGGGTCGAGAGCGTTTTGAAGAAGAAAGTCTGGGGAATTTAAAGAAAAGTCAATCTTTACTTCATACTGCAGGTTTGAGTTTAATGTTTCCTCCCTTTCCAGCTCCACTAAAATTAAAATATGATAATTTTTATTGAATTTTTACTCATTAGCTAGGCTTTCTTTCCTTTTAAAACATTACATGCGTGATATGTGGCTTAGTAAGCTTCAATTATACATTCTATTTGTTGTCCTAATGGTTTTTTTAATCAAAATTATACTTATGTTTAAGGTGTCATAACATGTAACGTTTCAGACTTTGTAAGTTTGAGTTGTTTACCGCCTTTCACTCAAAATGAAGAAACACAGTAACTATTGTTTTATCTTTTATTTCTTTAAATATAAAATAATTGTATATTACATTCTTTCTTCTAAATGACACTACTGAGTGAACATTCAAAAAATGGTCACACATATATATATGTATACATTGTTTGTTAGAATCATTTTATCCAGAGGAAAGTTACTGATTTGTAAAGTTGTCTTTCTTTTCTATATGATATGAAACACAACTGGATTTGGGAACATCAATCTAGTTGGAAAAAGCTTTTATTGTTGTCATGAATGATGACAAATTGACAACTGGATTGTAAATCAGAGCCGCAGGATGCTATGTAAATTAGTTTGTGTGTTCTACATCAATGTGATTGCACATTTTCTACATTTTGGTTTTTATCATCATTATTTAGCTTTAGTTATTTAAATGTAAATGTTTTAGTTTGTACTGAAATTAGATATATTTGTTACAAGGAACTTGAAAAATAGTGAATAAAATATACTTGTCAATTTTATTTACATAGCAGAAAGTGTTATATTGATATGCATTCTTCCCAAAGAAAAATAAAATGTTGACTGTCTAGTACTGCCATTTTTGGTACAGGAACCAGTCCAAAACATGGCGACAAGACAATTTATTCCATTGGCACAAGACTGAAAGCATTCTCTGATTGGCTGCTGAAAACAATGGTTTCAGGCAAGCTTGATGCTATCTTTCCAGCCGCTACTCGCGAATATGCTCCATTGATTGAGGAGTTATGGAATGATTCAGCCATTAAGGCCACCTATGAAAGAAGGAATGAAATTGAAATGCTACCCAGTGTTGCCAGTTATTTCTTAGAGCGGGTACAGGATCATTCTTTTATTTTGAGTTTATATTTTATCAACAGTTTAATCTGTGTATATATTCTTGTTGACTAAATTTCAAATGACCATGAACTGATCCCTGACATATTTATTTGTCATTCCCATATGTATATAGAAGAAAATGTGAGGAGAAGGGTCTGCAGGTGTAGTTAGTACATGTATGAAATACAATATATGAACTAATTTGTCAAACTGTATAAACTTCAGGCTACCTTATATGCATCTCTTTAGTATTAAGCTTCATTATAATTATTTGTGCAAATATTTGTACCATGTTGTACCCTTATTTTCTGCATGTAAATTTCTATTTTTTTTCTCTTGAAAAATATTACTAGGTCAGTGGCTTTGAGAATCTAACATGATATTTGTTTGTTTAGGCTGTTCAGATACTGAGGAATGATTATGAACCCTCAGATTTAGATATTCTTTATGCTGAAGGAGTTACTTCATCCAATGGGCTGGCTAGTGTAGAGTTTTCATTTCCTCAATCAGCTCCTGAGGAAACTGGCGACACTGCTGATCTACTTGATTCTTTGGCTAGGTAAGAAAACTTATTTGGGATATCTCTGCCCTTGAACCTGATTGGCCCAATTCCTGTATATATTTGCTCTTGCGAAACAACAACACATAGGAAAATACCAAAGGTTGTAACTTGTAAGAAAAATATAGAAATAAGTTGTAGGGACTTTAATAAAGGTGCTTATTATGTTGATAAGAATTTTAGAAATTAAGACATGGAGTCAAGTAACAACTAACAAGGCATTTCAATCTCCTCGCATGTCTAACAAATAAACACTTCTAAACATTCCATGAGCAGAATTCCACAGGCAAGCCAAGAAAGTGACCCTATCCCAAATTTTTCATGAGATGACAAACTGTGCCCTTGAAAATTTTAGAATTCCTTTCCAACCAGAGAACGGCAAAGACAGCACTGCGGCAGAGTTTTTAAGTATTTCTATGAAGTACCAAACCTTTAACTTTAATAAGGGAAAATATCAAAGTTCACATAGAAAACTATCTTGTAGCTCAGGTTTAATTTGTTCTTGTGTTTGGCAGATATAGGGCAAGTTCCTTCTTGTGTTATGAAAATGCAATTTGAGTCAGGTTTACCGTGTAAAAGATTACCTGTGTTTCACTTTCATTTAGATAGGTGCATTCACATTCATTTATTTACTTTCAAATTATTGTAATACTTATTAACAAATGTAAATCACAATTATGTCAGAACAATATGGCAATGTTGCTGATTTTCATGAGCTTGAGTCAAATGAGTAAAGTTCATGCTTAGAAACTATGCCTGTGTTTAAATACATGTTTTTTTTGGGTGGAGGGGGGACCCTTAGAAGAGTTGCTGTAAACTATTTCTGATATGTAGCTCTAATCTCTTTGGTTGATTCACAGGTACGAGCTAATTACAATACACGCGAGAGGGTTAGGAGATAATTGCAAGTGGCTAGAAATGTTTGAGGATGTTGGATTGGTCATCTTCTGTGTTTCTTTGAGTGACTATAATCAGTTTTCTACAGACGGAAATGGTTGTCTCACAAACAAGATGATATTGAGCAGGAAACTTTTTGAAACCATTGTTACTCACCCAACTTTTGAGCAAATGGACTTCCTGTTGATATTAAACAAAATGGACGAGTTTGAGGAGAAAATAGAACATGCTCCACTAACTCAGTGTGACTGGTTCTCTGATTTTCATCCAGTAATTAGCCATAATCGGCCCAGCAGCAACAACAGCAGCATTAACAATAACCCCTCCCTAAGTCAGCTGGCTTCCCATTACATAGCAGTTAAGTTTAAGAGGCTTTATTCATCTCTTACGGGGCAAAACTTGTATGTGTCCTTAGTGAAGGGGCTGGAACCTGATAGTGTTGATGCAGCACTTAAATATGGAAAGGAGATTTTAAAGTGGAACAACGAGAAACCAAACTTCAGCCTAAGTGATGACTCGATGCATAGCATTGAGGCGAGTTCATTCTCTCATTGATTGCTAGTTCAAGCTAGTGTTGTAAACTTGTAAGTCATACTAACTTGTGTATGACTCGGATTATGCTCATGTACATATAGTCTCAACTTGGAGTGCTGACACAGAAGCACATTCCTTCTTCCACTTAGCTATCGAGTTGTAATACGCCCTTGACACTCTTTGGTGGCACACCTTGTGCCACAGAGATCAAGGTGTAGCATTCAAATTCAATTTTTTCGCACCATAATGTAATATATCAAAGCTTATATTTTGCTTTGTAAGCTATGCCTTCAGCTTAAAATAAGTTGCAAATAGACTTTCTCTTTAAATCACATAATCTCGTGCGTGATTGTAGAAATTAATTTGATGAACTATAATCCATTTAAGATTTTTTCCCAACTGATATTCGCTCAATCAAATTATATTAGTTTTATAAGTTTTAAAAGTAAAAGATGTAGTAATAATATAAGTAATATCATATATTAATTGAAAAATAAAATAAGTTGATACTTTGAAGATAGTAAGTTGTTATTTCTTCCTCCCATAATATATAGCATATAATTATCCTCCCGCCAACTTTGATTTTACTACGGGAAAGACAATTGAGCTGTTTGACTATAATCACAAAAGGTAGAGAGATTTTTTTTTTGCTTTCACCACCAGTTTAATCTTGTTTGGGGGTCAGTTCTAGCATCATGTGGTTTTAGCCCCCTTTTGATCGCAGTTGCGGAAGGTAGAGAGATTTGGAGGTAATGCAATGCTATTCTTTCTCACTAAGTATTTTTTACATTGGAATGCTTATGAGTTATGAGGAACTTTATGAGACTACACCCAACCATTGAGATCACTAAATATTTGGCAGCCCCTCTTTTCAATCCTTTTCCTTCTTTTTATTACTGGATATCTCGTTCAGACACTTTCATTTGTTTCTCAATTCAATGAGTTACATAAAGAGTTCGAACAGGTCAAATCTTTTATGATTCCTTCATACATGATTGAGTTGCGAAAACTTCTTTTGCTTACGAGTTATGAGGAACTTTATGAGACTACACCCAACCATCAGTTTCTTGCATACATTATTCTATGACAGATTTGAATTTGGTTCCTTGCATAATAAGCCTCGTGCAGATCGAATTTCAAACTTCAGACACTGAAAAACTCCATCAAGTTAAGTACTTCCTAGTTCCTACTACATAATATTTGTAACAATTTTTAAAGTTCTTTCTAACAAATGCAGCTTATACATTGTCTAGCTTGAAACTTGTTTGGGCATGGTATTTAAAAGATCTCATGTTTTTAGAAAGTATTTCTCTACAAGTTTTTGAATATGTACGTTGGAACTTACTGTATATCAGAGGTGGAAAAAGTTATTACCTAATGAATGATGGTTCCATCAAAGTATGGCCACATTCATGATCTTCAAATCATGGATATGGATATTGGCATGTGACAGAAATAAGTGTTCAACAAATTTCATAAAATCTTACTACCCAAATTGCAATTTGATATGCATAATTATTATCTCCTAATTGGCATCTCAGTGCACGCCCAATTCATGCAAAAGCTGACATCTTGTTTCTTTCTTTACATCAGTAAAGCATATAGCTCAGTGATTAGTCAACAGCATAATGGACAAAACATAATAAAATACCCTGCAATAATACTTCCTTTGTGAAACAAAACATAGTGGGGTTGGCCCAACAATGATTGTATACAATACGTTTAAAGCAAAATGCTTAACATGGGGATAGCACTACTAGTCTACCCTGCCCTTCCGACCAGTACTGTTGTAGGGTAGCATATATTATTGATTAATTCATTATTAAACCAAATTAATCATTTATTTCTATATTATTAATAGTAGTAATAGTAATAGTTTACTCAATACTTTAGAAACCCAATATTACAGACTAAGAAATGGGAGGCACATTCTGGTCACATTTCAGTCAAGTTTCTCATTTAAGATTTAGTTACCAAGTAATATTTACTATATAGGAACAAAATTTAAGTCAACAAAGAAAGCATCCACCACTGAATGTATAAACTATAGCATGAAAATGAACACTACCTTTTTACAAAAGTTGGAAATCCTTTTATATGCATAAGTAGAACTACTAGTTCTATCCATACAATCTTGCTTCGAAGTACACCATGACTTCCCAATATTGTAATAAATCTCTAAAAGCCAACTCTACAAGCAGCTCAAAAAACAGAAGATGAAAATGAAAAGAAAAAAAAAATGTAAGCAACAAGAAACATAAACTAACAAATCAACCCCTGTATATCCAGCAGCATACAAAATTACCACCAATTGTCTTCCTGTAGCTTTTTGCTGCTGCAGCCTTTAGAAACATCTCACAAATAATATTTCATGTTCAGTTTCCAAAATTGAATAAAATCACCTGCGACTTTGCCATCTTACGTCTCAGAGTCTTCTTGAACAGTAGGAAGACCCCCTTCTATGATAAAAGTTGGGTTAAGAAACTTTGCCACAAAAGCCCACAATTTATATACATCCTCAAAATTAGTCAGAAATCCCAATGAAGCTGTGACAACTTCAAGCCTTACATAGCTACCTTTTCCATCGCGCCGACCACCGTCCATAGGCCTGCAAAGTGTTGTATCTTCAAGATTCAGGGCTATGCGTTGCTGTCTTGAGCTATCAAGAATCTTTATATGACTAAGAATGCCAATACCAAGAGAGATTCCCTCTTTTTCAGCCAGCTTTTGAACAATTTCAGGATTGATTAACCCCCGACTTTTGTCCCTGAGGTTGAAAGCCACGGCTGCACCTCTTTCATATTTTATTTTTGGGCCATAGATGTGAACAAGGTTTACTTTTGCATCATCAGATACAGGTAACTTCAGTTGCAGTAGTGAAGTGACAAGCCAGTTTATCAAAAACCGAAGTCTAAGTGTAGTTTTATTGAGACCAAGCATATCAACATGATCAATATTTCGACACACTATCTCAGGATCCCTCCTGCCCAAATCCTGTCCATCGCCATATTCTCCGTCACTGCTGACCTCTTCATCATCTAAGCTAGTTGCAGATATGTCCCCCGTCTCCAAGGTCTCTCTTATGTGCTCTTTACGATTGTCTTCCATGCTAAATGACACTCTTCTTCCTCTGCCAATGTGTTCATCATCTTCCAAACCAATTAGCCTGCTACCATCAAATCGATTCCCTTCTCTCCGACCCAACAACCTAAATTCACCTTCAGTTTCCCTTCTTATAGCACTCTCTTTTATATCAGAACATATTTCAGAGGTAGAGCCATTCTCCAAGCTTTGATGCCGAGCAAGAGAATTTGAATTATTAAGCCAAGATCCTCTCGCAGCAATGGATCCATTCTGAACTGCGTCACTGGTTCCAGGTTCTTCCATGATTTCACTGGCATGTGGATGATCTGACCCATTTCCATTCATCGAATAGTGATGAACTTCTTCAACATACTCTTCTTCAGGAACCTCTTTGACACGGTCTAGTTCTTGTGACATTAAGACAGCAGCATCAAATGATAGAACACGGTGATCATCATGAGAACCTGGGTTAACCTCTCTGTCATCATACATAGGACTGCCATACATCTTGGAAGATGGTTTTGGAGAATTTTGCTTCTGGTTCTTCCTCCCATTGAACCAGAATGATGGCAGGGGAGAAGCAATCTTCTGTTTATTTGATTGGCCTGCATAGTCTGATCCCAATGGACTCTGACCCAAATCTATCCAAAATGAGTTGTCAGATGACTCGTCCTCACTGAAGACAGGGCTCTTTATCACTTCTCCAACCGATATACTCTCAGTCTCTTCAAATATAGTGCTAGTTCCATCTCTTTCAGAGCTGTCATGATCCATTTCAGTCTCAAATACATCTCTGACTTGTGCAGACGTGTATGCACCAGAGAAGGCAGGTAATTGTGGTCCCTGGCGAGGTTCAAAAGTCTTATCACCAGCCTCGTGGACGTCATGGTCTTCAGTCCCAACCAATCTATCCAAACCATCTACAGAATCACTCAAATACACTGGAAACTCGGGGGTAATCTTCACCATTCCTGATCCGGTGCTCCCAGACTGATTTTGAAGGCTTGCCATCACAGATTTCTTGATCAGAAGACAACCAAAACCTGTGGGATCATACCCAAATACCCTGTAAAACGATGTAATTATGAAATCTGGCCTGAAAAGGGACAAGCCAAGTGAATCCATGTCCTTAGGGCCCAATGACCCGGCATCGAGCAAGACATGCCAGTTGTTCTGCTGTGCCAAGGCCATCCACTGGTACGAATACTTAGCCCCAGTTACTCTGGACTGAACTGGGAACACAAAAAGACCAGTAGCTGAATCCTTCTTCCTCTTTTTCTTATTGGAAATCTGTTTTCTCAAATCAGTAGAGCAGAGTTTGAGAGTTGGCCATTTAAACCATGCACTGTGCACTTTGGCACCTTTACTCCTAGCACACTGAGCCATCCAATTAACAGATTGGCTGTCATGGTCGAACATGGTCAACAGTTTTTTGTTCGTCTGGAAAGGGTATGATTCAGCCAGCAATTTAAAAGCTGAGCCTCTGCTAACAGTAAAAACTAGTCCATATTCACTCTCAGGGATATTCAGATAATCCATAATTCTGGCCTTTATGTCATGCTCGACAGTTCCTCTCTCAGCACCACCATAAAGTGCATGATTACTTAAATTTGCAGTTATCTCAGACAAGCTAAATGTACAAGACTCCCAATAGTGAATGGTCTGAATAAAAGAGAAGAGACCAAATCCACAATAATCAAGGCATACCTTGGGCGGCAAATGAGAATATTCATCAGACCTCAATTGATCAACTTTCTCTGAGGATACATATTTGGGATACATTGTGAGGAACATGGAAAATGCTTCTTCGAGGCTGAGAATTTCTTCCTCCGAGTCAAACGTCCGTTCAGCTGCAAGTGAAGTAGCGCGAAGGAACTCACGCTGCGCATTCAGCCTAGCCAGCGATCTGGATCTCCCAAGACTCTCATCCTGATTCCCAACAGTGTCTGGTTCCATGTCTTGCGATTTGGAAAGTACTCCATCTTCTGAAGCTTCTTCAAGAGCTTCCCTCAGCTTGTTTTCTTGCAGCTTCCGAAGCATCGATGGGTTTCTTTTTATATCAGCCGCGGATTCACCTTTCCTTCTACTCTTCTTGTCCAAGAACATAGAAGCACAGTGAGAAATGGGCTTCCATAGTGAGAGATGCATTATAGCTTCCTCTTATAATCACACAAAGCAATCTTTATTTAGACAATTCAAACAGCACAGAATCACAAAAAGGGTTTACCCCATCAATCTGCAACAAATAAACAACAAACATTAAGATTCACACAAAATCAAAAGAATCTAAAACATAATAAATCTAGAATCTTGAACACAACAACAAACAAGACAAAAGACAATTACTGACCTCAACAAGGGGAAAAACAAAAAGCTTAAATTTTTATTATTTTCTCCACCACCCATAATAGGTTTTCAAGACCTAATTTCAAAGAGAAAGAAAGTCAAACCCTTCAAATTCAAACCCTAGTGCCCAGATCCCAAAATTTACATAGTACACCCAGTTTCATGAAATTCAACCAAGAACAAGAAAAAGAAAGAATTTTGAGAAATGGGTATGAATAAGAATCAAACTAGCATAATAGAAATCAAACCTCAATGAAGAAGAAAAACCATCTTCACTTTCTCTCTTGTTTCTCTCTCTAGTTAGCTGCAGCATAATTAAAGCAAGGAGCCCCACAACAAAGACACACCGGTATGTGTATGTATGAATGATATCTTCACTGTACGAATTTGTTGTTAAATTTAAAATCCAAACAAAGGAAAAAGAAGAAAGAAAAGGAGAGAAAAGAAAAAGGAGAGAAATTTCAATTTCAGAAAGAAAAAAAATACAAAAAAAAAAAAAAAATCTACTCTTTCTCTCTCTTTCTTTGTTGAACCACGATCTCTCTTCTCATATCTGGAAAAACGTTCCTGAGATTAACATCATCTAGGAAGAAGGGACAGACATTGACTCTCGCAAAAACCAAATTTGTTAGTGTTATTAAAATGGAATTGTGATTTTTTATTACATTTTTTTAAGAATTTTTGTTTCCTTGTAATACATAATACATTACATGTATGTTTGTGGTGGGACCCATAAGCTGAGGTCATGACTTAAAGTCAAATAATAAGCTGGCTTGTAAAAAGCTGATGTATTGCTGCACAACTTGGCAAACCGCAAAGTCCAACTTCCAAAGTCCAAATCCCATAATAAACGAATTAGATTCTTATTAACATTGTGGAAATTGAATTCTTGTGATTTAGAGTTTGACTCCAAAGTAATTAAAGTTTGATTATAAATTATTTTTATTATAAATTGAATTTAAATTCTTTTAAACCAATTGTCTTGATGCTACTCCTTCATCCTTAATTATAAGCAAAAATTAACTTTTCAGATTCATTGAAAAAATGATGTATCTGGACTATAATTTAAGACAAATGCATCATTTTGTCAATGAATTTAAAAAGTGAATTTTTGTTTATAATTAAGGATAGAGGGAGTACCAAATAAGTACACAATGTGAAATACTCCCTTGAGGCACAATTCACAATTTTAAGCAAAAAATTATTTTTAAAGAAAATGTTAAATGGTGTTTGTGGGATATTCAATAAGGAATTTGTAAAATAGTTTTAAAACTTATGTTATAGTACAATATACTCTCTCTTATTATATGTATAAGTATTTTTTTTTTATTCATTGAATAATTTATACATTTGATTACTTTTCAGATAAGATAGATTAATTATTCAATTAATCAAAAAAGTGAAAAATTGTTTATATATGAGATCATATGAAAAAAATATTTAAAGGGAGTTTGTTAATTTAGATCTACCTAAAAACATGAAGGTCTAAATTAGTAAGATGCATCTTTTCTATTATGAATAAAAATACTTTTCTTCCATTATTTCAAATAAGTTCAAAGTAAAGGGCAATTTTAGAGTTTTATAAAAAAAATAAATTATTCTTCCTTAAAATTCTCAAACAACATTTTTCTAATAAAAAAAATAAAATTGTTTTTTAAAAGTTGGTGTAAATTAGCAAATGGGTGCACAGCATTTAATAAAATTTACCTAACTAACTCTCAATTTTCTAATGTAAAATAACTAAATGTCAAAGATTTTTTGTCCAAAATGAAAATATGTACCTTGCTAATTTAGACCTTCATATTTTTAAGTGTGTCTAAATTAGCAAACTCATTTTTTAAAATATAAACAATATTCTTTTCAATATAAAGTCTACTTTTTTTTAATTTCATTAATTAGTGTCCCTCTCCCCATACACTAATTAACATAACCCTATAAGTACTAAACAGATTTATTAAATAACTAGCCGCCGTGCCCGTTTGTGTGACCGATATTCTCTTCTTTATTTTTTGTGATCGATATTCTCTACTGTGCAAATATAAATAACTATTTAATCTCCTTTTTTATTGGACTTAGTTAATTGATAACTACGTAACCTTTTTTTTTGTTAGGTTTTAAGAAGAAAAAAAATATTTTTTTACTATAAAAAAACTGAAAATCTACTTTTATGTGGAAGTTGTGCTCAGTTGTTAAGAGAAAAAAAAAATTATTTACTAAAAACAACTGAAAATCTATTTTTATGTGGAAGTTATTTTTTAAGGGTAAAATAGGAATAACAAAAAAGTCATCCCAAAAATTTGTATCCCCTTTATATATTAGTATAGATTAATGTAACATTACGATGTGATTTAATTGAAATTATGTGTAAAAAATTACACCATCGGTGCATGAAAACTAATTTCATATAAAAAATTACAAATTTTGAGTAGAATTCTATGATATAATTTAATGTAATTTATTTAGAATTTCTAATTAATAGAAGAAAAACATGTTAAAAAAATGTATTTAAAAGTGTCACCAATGCTGCCAAACCTCCCAATATTTTTGAAATCCAAAATGCCATCAGATTATTATAATAACAAAGTCACACAACCTGCTTGCGCTATATTACAATTGGAACTAGACTTTTTGTGAAAGTTGTAAACTGCAATGTATTATTTGATATATCATTTTATTATTTGATGTATCATTAATTTGTTTCATAACTATCTTAGAAAATTTTAATTACTTCTCTGGCATATAAAAAAAAACTCATTTTCTAGTGAATTTTGCTTTTGTTTTTGGCTCCAAGGCAAAGTTGTTGCTTCAAGTTTCAAATTCTATCAAAATACTTCATTCTAAGTCATAGCAGATACAAGTAGTATATTAGAAAGAATCTATACCCCCCGCAGCCCTTAAAGCTAAAATATAGAAAATTAAAAACGAATCTTTAATCAAGAGTCAAGACAGTTTGAAAGTTACTGTACTTGTACTTTATTTATTGTTGGATTCAATATTTATATTTCACCCAATCCAAAACGATACCACACTTTGAAATGACTTTTAAATAATGGAACAATTACATTCAAACAGATCAACAATAATCAACCACCGTAATCTTCAATCTACTGTGTATTTTATTTGTTAGAAAAAGATTGATGGGTTTTATTTTTTAGATAATAATGATATTATCAAACTACACAATGTCAGCATCATGTGCTTAATAAATCAAGGGTTTTGTTTACAAGTTTAATGGTGATATACATTGGAATTAAATCCATAAAGATTAAATCCAAGCTAAACTATGATGGGGCGTTCAGAGAGCTTTGTGCGACTGCGGGTTGCGGCGGCCTATTTCGAGACTTAGATGCCAGATAAATCAAGGGTTTTAGTCGAAAGATTGGAGCGTGTGATGCTCTTTATGCAGATATATGGGGCTTGTACTTGAGACTCGACATAGTTTGGAGGGATGGTTTATCTCATTTGATTGTAGAAAACGACTCAAATGTTCTCATAAACATGGTCACAAATGTATTTTTAAATTTAAAATTATTTGATATGTTATTGAAACTCACCAAAATTAAGCGTTTATACATTTTTATTGAACACCGTTAATTTTAATAGATGCCAATAATATATTAAAGTATTTTAAACGTTATTGAAAAATGCAATATTATTTGAATGCAAATGGTCTACGAATATCCAAATTGAATTTATATTTTTCCTACCTCCTATCTCTGAGTGTCGTTTTCTTGGTTTGATTCCTCTACTTTCATTTCTCCTCTTAACTCTACAACTACATATTTGATTTATTTGTTCTTTGTTATTTTTTCTCGTGCTTTCTAGAGACAAGGTACTTTTTCGACTAATTTGCAAGCGTGAATTTATTTTTTTCAACTATAAAATTTGTAAACGTGTTTTTTTTAGTCACACCAGTATATCAGGTCTAAATTCGCCCCTGGTGTTAGAAGTAATTTATATTTGAGGGTATTTTAGTATTTTGTTGTGTTGTCCTTATGACCTAGTTTTGTGTATAAATAGACTAGTAGTTAATGTCATCATTGTATTCAGATTTTATTCTTAACTTTTGTAGCCGTCATTGCAGAGCATTTAATAATATTCTCTTTTCTATTCATTTATCACCTTTGTGCACCAACAATTGGTATCCAGAGCTCCGGTTCGAATCCACGGGAAACACGAGTGAAACGTAAGGCGTTGTGTGATTGATTTCGTTTCTTGAATTCGAGTTGAATCTTGAACGAAGTTGTAACAGAATCACATTTTCTGATTCTGCGGGATTGGGAAACACGAGTGTTAGTGAGATTTAAGTGAACGCACAAAGGTTGAAAATGAACGGAAACGGTGGTATGAGTACCAAGCTTCCAGTGTTTGATGGTAAAAACTGGAATCGTTAGATGAAACAAATGATTGTTCTGTTCGGTGCTCAAGATGTGCTTGAACTTGTCACTGAAGGCTACGTTCTAGTAGCAGCAGATGCAACAGATGCACAAAAGCTTGCTCAGAAGGATACGAAGAAGAAAGATCAGAGGGCGCTGTTCTACATCCATCAGTGTGTGGATGAAAACGTGTTTGAGAAAATTGCTGACTCAGAAACGGCGAAGGCCGCGTGGGACACACTAATCAGGTGCTATGGTGGTGATGCATCAGTTAAGAAGGTGAAGCTTTAGTCCTTACGAAAGCAGTATGAGAATCTCAACATGAAGAACAACGAGAAGGTCCCTGAGTACATCTCCAGAATGATTCTAATCACTAATGAGATGAAAGCTTGTGGAGAAACACTTTCAGAACAAGTAATCATTGAGAAGGTATTGAGATCCCTTACTCCTCAGTTTGATTACATTGTGGTAGCTATAGAACATTCCAAGGATCTGAGTTCCATGAGAATTGAAGAGCTACAAAGCAGTCTAGAAGCACAAGAGTTGCGTCTGACTGAGAGAAACTCTGAAAGAGAAGTAGAGCAGCAGGCTCTGAAAGCAGCCTCTGGAAAGAATTATCAGAAGAAGTCTTGGTCAGAAGCCAAGAGAAGATCTAATGGAGTTCAGAAGCCAAAAATCTCAACCTCTGATAAGCAGAAGTATCAGAAGGGAAAAGAGAGGTTTGACAAGAAGAAGATCCAGTGCTACTGTTGTCAGAAGTTTGGTCATTTTGCTGCTGATTGTCGGTCAAACAAGGAAAGGAAGTCAGAAGAAGCAAATATAGCCAGAAGTTCTGATGACTCTGATGGTGAATCTGTGTTACTAATGGCTTCTGAAACTGATGATATGAATTCATCAGAGTGGTGGTATATGGACACAGGGTGTTCAAATCATCTTACTGGAAACAAGAAGTGGTTGGTTGACTTTGACTCTGGGAAGAGTACAAAGATCAGATGTGCTGATGATAAATACCTTAATGCTGAAGGTATGGGAAATGTCAGAGTTACTCTGAACAATGGAAAAGCAGCATTGATTCAGAATGTGTGGTATGTACCTGGTATGAAAAGCAATCTGATGAGTGTAGGGCAACTGATTGAGAAAGGTTTTTCAGTTACCATGAAGGACAATCTTCTGAAGCTGTATGATCGTAATCAGAAGCTGATTATGGAGTCAGAACAGGGAAGGAATAGGACATTCAAGGTGAATGTTAAAACTGCAGACTCTGAATGCCTTAGTGCAACAAGTGTTGAGAAGGATAGTGAGCTGTGGCATAGAAGATTTGGTCATCTGAACTTCAGAAGCCTGGGGCATCTGAAATCAAAGAATCTGGTACATGGAATTCCTACAATCAAGAAGCCCGAGAAGTCATGCAAGGTGTGCATGGAAGGGAAGCAACCAAGACTGCCATTTGCATCAGAAGTAGCTCCAAGAGCAAAACATGCCTTGGGAGTAGTACATTATGATGTGTGTGGTCCATTTCAGGTAGCATCAATTGGAGGGAATAAATACTTTGTGTCATTTGTAGATGAATTCACTAGAATGACATGGGTATCCCTGATAAAGTTCAAACATGAGGTGTTTGCTGAATTCAAGAAATTCAGAGTGAAGGTTCAGAATCAGAGTGGCCAGACTCTGAAGATTCTTAGAACTGATGGCGGTGGTGAGTATAACTCCAATGAGTTCAAAACTTTCTGTGAGGATAATGGAATTGAGCATGAGGTTACTGCTCCTTATACTCATCAACACAATGGTCTTGCTGAAAGAAGAAATCGTACTTTGCTTGATATGGTGAGAAGCATGCTGAAAGAGAAGAAGCTTCCTCATAATTTATGGGGTGAAGCTGTTGCCACTGCATGTTATGTGCTCAACAGATGTCCAACGAAGAAGCTGAAGGAAATAGTTTCTATTCAGAAGTGGACTGGAGATAAGCAAAGTGTTAGTCATTTGAAGGTGTTTGGTTCTGTTTGTTACAAACATGTCCTAGAAGCCAAAAGATAGAAGCTGGATGATAGAAGCAAAATAATGTTATTGGTGGGGTACCACAGTACATGTGCGTACAAACTCTATTGTCCAGAGACTAATGAAGGTGGAAAAACACAAGAAGGGGGGGGGTTGAATTGTGTTTTGAGAATTAAAAGTTTTTCAAACTAAAACTAAGTATGCAGCGGATATAAACACAAAATAAAAAGAGGGTGCTGAGAGAGAGAAAGAAAGACACAGAATTTATCCTGGTTCCCCTCACAAATCGAGAGTACTCCAGTCCCCTTGTTACTAACAAGAGATTTTCACTATAATCTACTTAAGATTACAAATTGCTCAAGCACACTTGCAAGAGACTTCTCAGGTGCTCAAGTTTTACTAAACAAGAGACTTCTCAAATGCTCAAGTTAAACTTAACAAGAGACTTCTCAAACAAACTTAAGAATAAGAATGAATGTTAAGGAACACTTGATATACTATCAGAGGTGTTTACAAAATACAACTCAAATTGTTCTAAGACTTAGAATGACAGATTTAAATTATGATGTCAGAATGCTTCTTAGTCTTTGAACAGTGTTGGTAGAATGGTTGTTCGAACAGTAGTCATTTCTTCCATTTGAGTCTTCTATTTATACTTGGAGGAAGATGATGACCGTTGCAGAGAGAGAGGTGCCAGCTGGAATTTATTCGTACAATTGTGATAGCTGTAGTTACCTTCTTTGGTAAAGATATCCAATTCCACTACCTTGCTATTTGAATTATCACTCATCCATTTTGAGTAATAATAGTACAATAGTACGTTTCTCAATTGCGCTCCACATATGGATAAGGTTAACGTTGTACCAACGAATATTCCTTCCTGTGGACGTGACAGATCCTTGAAGTAGATTGTTCTTCAATCATTGGTTCTGAATATGTCAGCTCTTGAGAGACGTAAATTCCTTTTGCTTCAGATGCTGTTATCAATGCTTCTTGAGGCCCTTTTTGCTTCTGAGTCCGTCAGAGCCTTGTTTTTGTCCTCAGAGGCACTTTCTTTAACATACAAAACTTAAGCTTCTGATGAACAGTGATGTGCTTTCAGAGCTTGTTTTGACTGGCTTCTCTGCTATTATTCATAGTGCTTCTGAATGAATTTTAACTTGTAGTTCTGCACACTAGAATAACCATTAGTAATTCCAATTGTAATTTTAATACTTTGTTATCATCAAAACCACTTAAAACATTAGAGGTTCATGTCAGACCCACTTTGTTCCAACAATCTCCCCCTTTTTGATGATGACAAACCAAAGCATTAAAATTCAATTGTTGTTGATTTAATTTAATTATGATGACTTCAGGTTTCAAAGGTTTGCAATCTCCCCCTGAGTCTGATAATCCATAAGGGTAGGTTTGTAAGCTCCCCCTAAGTTTTATCCATAGTTAATTAAAACAGTTTAAGAGTCGATTTATTAACTTAAAATAAAATTTCATATTTAACTCTCAGAAGCATAGTTTTGTAAGCTTTGCTTCTTAGAGTTTGATAATGCTCAGAAGCGGTTTGCAAGCTCTTCTGACATTGTCTATGAATTTTATTTTAGGTTCTTAAATTTTCTCCCCTTTCAATAATCGTTCAGAATGAGAAAGAATCATAAGGGATAAATATTGATTCATAATGCATTTAACATTACAGTTTCAGATTGAGCAGTATATGAATGAATCAACATTAATTTTAACGCTACTCTTACTCCCCCTTTTGGCATCAGTCAAAAAGACACAGAAAACCAAGCAGTCAAAGCGCCAAACAAGGTAGTCAAGTCAAGAAGGCAGTGACAACCAATACGCATTCAATGAATGGCACTGATTATCCTACTGACAAGATATCTTGAAGGTACTATAAATAAAGGATGATTCCTCTCATTTTACTCATTCAGAGTAATCAAGTAATATCCAAAAAAAACATATAATGGAAAAGCAGGTTACCAAGGATGCTTCAGGCTCAAAAGGAAAGAGCAAGAGGGGAGCAGAGCCCTGGCGCTGCGAAGAAAACAGGCTTCGCTACGAAAGAAACAAGCAAGAACTGATTTTGACAGAGTCAGAGGAGGAGGAATTGGGCTCTGATCTGGAAGAATTTTTATGGACATACAATGATGATACTCCATACGAAGAGTACGAGACTGCTGTTCAGAAGAACACTGAAGAACTAGTACAAGAGGCCACTGCCAACTTGCTTGCTTACATTAAGGAGAAACATAAGAAGCTAGATGCAGAGTCTTCTGAAGTTAAGCCTAGCTCTAAGTAGAGTCTTATCATTCTATGTAATAGAAATTCTTCAATAATATTAATAAAGGAGTTTATGCTATTAATTCCCTTTGTTTTAAGCAAGTTTCTTATGTATATATACCTCATTCCTATTGTCAGAAAACCAGTTACCAGACACGCCTCATTCGGTATTGGTGCCCCGTTGTTAAACAGGCTTTAATACTAAGAAGCTATTTCATGAGTAAACAGGAGTACTGATGAGAGGGACTCTTAGGTTTTGAAAATCCTAGGCTTATTAGTTTAAAAACTAAGATGCTCTTCAGCATCTTTCACTAGAGTCAGAATTCTCAAGAGTACCAGACAATATCATGGTATATAGAAAAGTTAAATTTTGAAAAACAAATATAAAACAAACATATAAGCAAATAACAAACACACAAATATGGATAATATAGATATGAATTAAAAAAAAATTATCCAAAAATTACACAAGAACTAACAACAAAACAAGTGCCCAAACAATGACTAAGGTTTCTTAACATCTGCTATGGCTTTCAGAAGGGTTAACATCATGTCATCCATCCTTTTGTGAACTGATTCCACAGCAGCATTCACATCAGTGCGCACATCCACTCTTAGTTCATCAATTTCATTAGCCATGTCAGTTCTGAGATTATCCAAAGCATCTTGAACCGCAGGAGGTATTGCAGATGAGGTTGAGGCTATGTCAATCTTCATAGGAGAGTGAGAAGGAGTTGGAACAAAAATGGGCTTCTTACCCTTGTCAGAATCTTCATTGATATCTGTATCTTCTCTTATCAGATTCTGATCAAGCATGGCAACATCTTGTTCAGTAGCTTGATTCTCATTGATCTTATTGGTTTCAAATGTAGCAATATGCACAGCCCTATCTACCAATAATTTCAATGCTTCTTGTTCAGCTAGCCTTTTGTGCTCAATTTCAGCTTGCCTCTTCTCTTCTTCTTCAGCAGCTATCCTAGCCTGCTCCTTAACATGGTTGTAAGATGTGAGCCTTGGAGCGTTTAGCTTCTCAACAATCTCAAACAGTTCTCGTACAGTGTTTGCTCCTCTACCCTTAATCTTATCCTTCAGATGAGTACTGAGAATCCTTAAAGATTTACCAAATAAGTACTCTAATTCCCTGACATCAGCATCTATATCAGAAGGGAAGATAAGAGCTTCTTCCTCTCTTTGTTTGAGCCTCTTAAGTCTAATACCTATAGCATTATTTAGCAACTCAAGGTTTGGTTCAGAGTCAGAATTGAAAAAGGGTAAGGATGGGTCAAAGGGAATGGTTGGTTCAGGTTTCTTTCTTTTGAGTTCAATGATTTTGATTTTACTGAGATTTGGAGGTATGATATCATCATCAAGATTGATGGAATCCTTGAATATTTGACGTTCAGCTTTAGTTAGGTGTTGGTAAAGCTCAAGAACCTCTTCTAAAACTAGAGGTTTATTGAGTGGGTCAAAGACAGGTTGTGGTGAAGGTGAAGGAGATGATTCAGTGGAGTATATTTCTGGTGGAGGTAATGGAGATTGTTCAGTTTCAATGACATTGATAGGTGATGGATGAGGTGATTTTTGTTGTTCTTCAGAATGAGCAATTGACTCATCCTGAACAGGTGTTAATGTAGGTGGATTTGCTTGTGAGATGTGATCAAGTGAGGGGGGAGGAGTTTGAATGACTTGAACAATAGGTGGTTCTTGGATAGTTTGAACAGTAGAGGGTTTGATAATAGGAAAACGAGGAGAGTTGGGATTGGAATGTGTAAAGGCATCTTCAGATAGATGTTGTTGGAGATGATCAAGAACGGATTCAGTAGTTGTTGGTTGATTAAGGATGGTAGTGTCTATGATGATGGGGGTTTTTTCATCAGAGGAGAGTTGGATTGGTTTCTTAATAGGTCTCTTGGTAGTCTTTTTAAGATTTGTTTTCTTTGGTCCTTCTCTGATTATCTTAGCAATGAATTCCTCAGAGTCAGTGCTAGTATCAGATGATGATGATGATATAGCTTTATGATCAGGTAAGACTACACTAATAGGTACGGTGAAGTCTATGGGTTGAGGTTGATTGGTAGATGATGGAGGTTGAGAAGTAGAAGGGTTAGCAATGGAGGGTTGGGGTTCAGAACCAATATCCTGAGCTACAGGAATGCTAGAAGTATTAGATTCAGAGGTCTTACCTTTTGGTTTAGAAGCTCTGGTCTTTAATCTCTTTGCAGGTTTAGCAGGGTTCTGATCTTCCTCAGAAGCTGAAGGCCTATCATGCCTTTTCTTTGTACGCTTTTCCTTCTGAACAGCTTCAGCTATCATATTTCCAGCACCTCTTTCACCTTCCTCAATCTCATCAGCACTATCATGCTTTTGATCATCAGAGCCTTCATCAATCATTTCTTGCTCAGTAGTTCTTGGCTTTCTTCTGTTCCTTGTAATATCTCTTGGTCCCTTGAAGATATCCCAATTAGGAACACTTACAACCATTTTCCTGGGCACACTAACCCCAGTATCTCTTCTTACTGCCTCAAGAAAGTTCTTGATGACCTCATCATTATCATGTTCTGATATGGTGGGAAACCCATCACACCAGAAGTACTTTTCGTACACTTGCTGTAGAGGTGTTTTCACTTGAATGATTTCTTCCTTGGTTTTTCTCTTCATGTTGACCAGAACTGATGCATCATACTTAGCAGTTTGGAAAACTCTAAGTTTTTCTTTGGCACTCACAATATCTGTGAGTTTGGTTTGCCTTATCAGTTCTGAAATTAACCTTGGGTGATGAATGACTGATGGTATTTTAGTTCTACCCTCATTGATGGTAAAGCACATGTGCTCAAAAAGAATCTTAGCCAAATTAACTTTCACCCTCTTGTATAAGAACCAGATGAGATGTTTGTGTGGAATGGAGATGGTATCCAATCCACCTTTTCTGGTGAAGATGGTAGACAAACACATTCTAAAAGCAAATTCAAATGTGTGCTTCATGTGCATTACTTTTCCAAAATCCTTTTGTGTGCATCCAGATTTAAAGAGGTCCTGATGAATTGAATCCAAATGCTTGCTTTTCTTATCATACACTTCTATATCTTCTCCTTTGTTGTCTAAACCCAGAATCTTAGCAATGTGTGCCTGAGTTATCACAACATTGATTCCCAAAATATTTGACCTAATTTCCCTTTCTCTATAAGGTTTAAGACCAAGTTCCTTTCTTGTTTTCCCTCGTAATTCCTTGTCCTTCTCAACCATATCCTTGTATTCTTTATCAGCACTTGCTCTATCGTACACTTTAGCCTTCTGCCAGAAATACTTCACTATGTCGTAGTATACGAAGCCATTAAGCATCTCAAAATAATTCTGCCATTGTTGGTTGTAGAACAAGTATTGAATGTCAATCCCATTCGCTTTCAAACTTTCAAAATCCACGAACTTCTCAGTGAAGAAATCATAAGAGTCTGGTCCAGCGTCGGTTTGATGATGTTCGTAGACTAGATTATCTTTTGAATTAAGATCGATGATGGGTGGTAACGTAGGGTTAAAGGGTTCTTGAACGATTTCGTTTGATGAACGAGCAGCCATAGTTGCAGAGAATTAAGAAGATGAAGATTGGGAATTTCTGTAAGGTCTAGGGTTGTGTAGGTAGTGATTTTGTGTAAAAAAAACTGTGCAAGTGAGTGAAGTGACTTATGAATAGTAACTAGCACACATACACAGAGAAAATAAACATTGGGAGGGAGCGCGAGCAGTTTTAAAAATTAAATAATATACTTAACTGCCATAATCATCATTAACTGTTCTCTGCCCGTCAGGATCTAGACACGTGTTGTAAAAGTTTAATCATAGCTGACGCGTGTATAGACAACTGTTGTACACTTACTCGTACTGAACGTTTCATTTCCAAAAGGTTCAGAGCCTCACTCATTTGTATCTGACACCTCATCAGAACCTGTTACTCTTCAGAGCCTAAATTATTCAGAGCTTCCCAAGGGATACTCTAAATTATAAGAGGTTCTGATAGAGCTTCAGATGCTAATTTTATTCTACTTCTCAGAGCTAATTTTCTTCAGAGATATAGTGCATGTTCAAATTCTTTTTGATAAAATCAAATCTTTCAATAGCTAAAGGTTTAGTAAATATGTCAGCCCATTGATGTTCTGTATCAATGAATTGAATATCTATTGTACCTTTCTGAACATGATCCCTTATAAAATGGTGTTTTATTTCAATATGTTTAGCTCTAGAGTGTAGAATAGGGTTCTTAGACAAATGAATAGCAGCAGTATTGTCACAATATAGTGGAATACTACTTTCAGCTATGTTATAATCTTCCAACTGATATTTCATCCAGAGAAGCTGTGTGCAGCATTTAGCAGCTGAGATGTATTCTGCTTCTGCTGTAGACAAAGCAATAGTTGTTTGTCTCTTACTGGCCCAAGATATGAGATTCTCACCAATGAATTGGCAATTTCCACTAGTGGATTTCCTCTCAATCTTATCACCAGCATAGTCAGCATCACAGAATCCAACTAGCTTACTATCTAGGGATTTTTTATAAAGAAGTCCTAGATTAGTAGTTCCTTTCAGATATCTAAAGATCCTCTTAACAGCAGTTAAGTGAGGTTCTCTAGGATCTGACTGGAATCTAGCACACAAGCATACACTATATAAAATATCAGGTCTAGATGCTGTAAGGTAGAGTAAAGAACCAATCATACCTCGATACAGCTTCTGATCTACTTTGCTTCCTATCTCTTCTTTGCTTAAGCTGCTGGTAGGATGCATGGGTGTAGACATTATCTTGCAGTCATCAAGGTTGAA
Source organism: Trifolium repens (assembly GCA_030408175.1). Lineage (NCBI taxonomy): Eukaryota > Viridiplantae > Streptophyta > Magnoliopsida > Fabales > Fabaceae > Trifolium > Trifolium repens. The sequence goes on along the minus strand of CP125850.1, from coordinate 49,751,079 downwards.
CTTCTTCAGAAGCTCTTTTGTATACTTGCTTTGATGAATGTAAGTGCCATCTTTTCCTTGATTAATTTGGATTCCAAGGAAGAACTTCAATTCACCCATCATACTCATCTCGAATTCATCCTGCATCAGCTTTGAAAAACTCTTGCACAAGGAAGCATTAGTAGAACCAAAAATAATATCATCAACGTATATTTGAATGATTAAGATATCTTTCTTAGATGTCTTTCTGAATAATGTATTGTCAATTTGACCTTTTTGAAAACCATTTTCTAAAAGGAAATTACTCAGTCTTTCATACCAAGCTCTTGGAGCTTGTTTGAGACCATAGAGTGATTTCTTAAGTTTATAAACATAATCAGGATTTTTCAAATCCTCAAAACCTGGGGGTTGTTTGACATATACTTCTTCAGAAATAACACCATTAAGAAAGGCGCTCTTAACATCCATTTGGTACAATGTGATTCCATTGTTAACAGCATATGAAAGAAGTAACCTGATTGCTTCCAGTCTTGCTACTGGAACAAATGTTTCAGTGAAGTCTATACCTTCTTGCTGACTGTAGCCTTGTGCTACCAGTCTAGCTTTATTTCTTACCACTTCACCTTGTTCATTCATCTTGTTTCTAAATACCCACTTAGTTCCAATGATGTTCTTATGTGCTGGTCTTGGCACTAAATCCCATACATCATTTCTTTGAAACTGATTGAGCTCATCTTGCATAGCTACAATCCATCCATCGTCAGTAAGTGCTTCATCAACATTTTTTGGTTCTATCATTGAGATTAGTCCCAGAAGTGAATCAAGTTGTTGATAGTCTGATCTTGTCTTTCTTGGACTTTCTTTGTTTCCAAGAATTAAATCTTCTGGATGTGATGATCTATATTTGAACTTCCTTCTTGGAGCTTCATCAACATCAGCACTTGGTTGAGTGTCTTCTTCTGAAGTGTCATCATGTTCTTGTGATGCTTCTAATTGAGATGCGTCTTCAGCATCTTCTTCCAATACAGCTTCTGAAGCTTCAACAGCTTCTGATGCTTTTTCAGGTTCTGAATCGATGTATTGGTATGGAACACCTGCATAACTATTATCTTGCTCTGACATTTTACTGTCAGGCTCTTTATCATCAAATCTAACATGTATAGATTCTTCCACTGTGTTAGTTTCAGAATTATACACTCTGTATGCCTTTGAGCGTTCAGAGTAACCTATAAAGATTCCCTTACAAGCTTTGGCATCAAATTTTCTTTTGTAGGCCTTGTTGTTTAGAATGTAACATGTACATCCAAACTGATGAAAGTAAGAGATGTTGGGCTTTCTTCCTTTGAAGAGTTCATATGTTGTTAGATTCAATAGAGGTCTTATATAGATCCTATTTTGAATATAACAAGCTGTGTTTACAGCTTCTGCCCAGAAGTGCTTAGCAAGTTTTGTCTCATGCATCATGGTTCTTGCCATTTCTTGTAAAGACCTGTTCTTTCTCTCTACAACACCATTTTGTTGTGGTGTTCTAGGAGCAGAGAACTCATGGACAATGCCATGATCTTCACAAAAAGTTGCAAATGGTTCGTTTTCAAATTCACCACCATGATCACTTCTTACCTTTAAGATTTTGAGACCTTTCTCATTTTGCACTTGAGTGCAGAAGATGCTGAACACATCATATGCATCATCTTTCACTCTTAGAAACTTTACCCAAGTCCATCTACTGTAATCATCAACAATGACTAATCCATATTTCTTCCCATTGATTGAGGCAGTACTTACTGGACCAAACAAATCAATGTGAAGTAGTTCTAAGGGTCTTGAGGTAGAGACAATGTTTTTAGGTTTAAAAGAAGTTTTTGAAATTTTGCCAATCTGACAAGGACCACACAGAGCATCTGAATGATATTTAAGATTTGACAGGCCTTTAACCAACTTTAGTTTACTAAGCTTAGAGATTAATCTCCAGTTAGCATGACCTAAGCGTTGGTGCCAGACCCACTTTTCATCATTCAGAGATAGAAGACAAACTATCTTCTGCTCAGTGAGTTCTGACAGATTCACCTTATAAACATTACCTCTTCTTAATCCTCTAAACAATATGGCCTTGTCAGAGTCATTGATTACTGTACATGCCTCTTTATCAAATTTAACAATAAATCCGCTATCACAAAATTGACTAATGCTAAGCAGATTATGTTTGAGGCCATCAACTAACCAAACATTTTTAATTGAAAGAGAAGAGTTACCAACTATACCTGTACCAATGATCTTCCCTTTTTGGTTTCCTCCAAACCCCACAGTACCTCCCTCTTTCAGAGTCAGGGTTTGGAACATATGCCTTTCTCCCGTCATATGTCGTGAGCAGCCACTGTCCAGGTACCAGCATTGCTGCTTTGGCCTTCTTAGTGTGCAAACCTGAAGCAAATATTATTTGAGATTTTGGTACCCATATCTTTATGGGTCCTTTTGTGTTAGTCTTTACAGGTCTAGGTGGTCTTTGTTTGAAAGACCTATCAGAGCCTCTAGAGTTAACCACCCTTGTTGAAAAGTTTTTGGGTTTAGTATAGCTCTTGAGCTTTGTTCTTGAATGTGTCAGAGCTTCTTTAGATTTAACATTAGTTTGAGGCTTAAAAATCTTAGGTTCTGAGGTTTTATCCTTCTGAGCCTTTGACTCTTGAGCCTCTGGCTTTGATGTTCTATTAGAGGCTGACTCATTTAGAACTTCTGATTGACTCTTTACAAAGACAACCTTATGTTTTGATTTATCTATATTAGAGGACTTTGAAGATAATGGATTATCTTTAAAACGTGAGAATCCAAGACCTTCTCCTCTATTTCTACTTACATGATAAATCAAAGAGGCTATTTTACTTCTTTTCATTCCATTGATAAGGAATTCCTGAAGAGCAAATTCATGTTCTGGAGGAACCTTATCATCAAGAACATAATGAGTTTCCATAAATTCATTTCTTGATTTTAGAGACTCATTTTGTTCAATTATTTCATTTGCCTTTTCGGTCAGGTTGTTATAGGCCTTTTTAAGGACCTTACACTCACCCGCCTTTTTGGTTAAAAGTTTTAAGGCATCTTTTAAGGAATCTATTAATTCAGAACGAGAAAGTTTAGCAAGTACCTCATCTTCATCTTCTGAATCTGAGTCAGCTTCGTGCTCAGAGTTCTCTTGGTCAGAAGCGGTTGCCATCAAGGCTAGGTTTGCTTCTTCTTCCCCATCAGAATCTGATTCCTGATCCAAATCATCCCAAGTGGCAAGGAACCCCTTCTTGAGCTTACTTTTGTATCTTTCTTTGTTAGAGGTTCTCTTGGATGTTTTACTCAGGTTCTCTGGGCAGTCAGCAATGAAGTGTCCTGGTTTGTTGCACTTAAAGCATTTGTTTTGTTCTTCCTTTTTATCCTTAGAAGTACCAACCTTCTTGGAAGAACCTCCAAACTTACCAGCATACTTCTTGCTTCTCTTAGCCCATTGCGATACTCTTGCAGCCATCAGAACCATTTCTTCTTCTTCATCAGAGTCCATCTCGTGACCTTCTTCAGAAGCTTCTTCATCAGATACTATAACCTTCGCCTTCAGAGCCTTAGAGGAACTTTTGGTGCTCAGGGCTATCCCTTTTAGCTTCTTAGTCGTTTCATCAGTCATGAGTTCCATCTCATGACTCTTTAGAGAACTAACCAAGCTTTCAAGAGACACAGTATCTAAATCCTTAGATTCCTGAAACGCTGTCACTTTTGGTCTCCACTTTGGCGGCAAGCTTCTGAGTACTTTCCTTACATGATCAGCCTCAGTATAGCTCTTATCTAAAACTTGAAGTCCCGAAACAAGAATTTGGAACCTAGAGAACATTGTCTCAATGTCCTCTCCGTCCTTCATTTTAAATAATTCATACTGATGTACTAACAAGTTGGCCTTAGCCTCCTTAACTTGTTTATTTCCTTCATACTTGGATTTAAGAGAATCCCAGATAGACTTAGCCGTTCTCTTATCTCCAATTTTCAAGTACTCATCATGAGAGATGGCATTTGTCATCATCCCTTTTACACTGTGATGCTTCTTATATTCCAACTTTTGAGTAGGTGTAAAAGCCTTTCTGTCTTTAGAGCTAACAACGCCTTCTAAGTCCATATTTTCAAAGTTCACTCCATCTTCTACCAAGTCCCACAGATCATAATCAATCGCCATGATGTGACTGTACATCTTGGTTTTCCAGAATGGATAACCAGTCTCAGTTCCATTGAAAAAGGGAATTTTGTCAGAAGACCTTCTGTCTTTAGAATTAGAATCATAGTCAAAAGGAACTTCATTGAGATTCTTCTCAGCAGACATGTTTTTCCTCCCTGAATCTTAACTGTTTCACTGATAGGTGAGAGTTAGGCAACAACCAGGCTCTGATACCAATTGAAGGTGGAAAAACACAAGAAGGGGGGGTTGAATTGTGTTTTGAGAATTAAAAGTTTTTCAAACTAAAACTAAGTATGCAGCGGATATAAACACAAAATAAAAAGAGGGTGCTGAGAGAGAGAAAGAAAGACACAGAATTTATCCTGGTTCCCCTCACAAATCGAGAGTACTCCAGTCCCCTTGTTACTAACAAGAGATTTTCACTATAATCTACTTAAGATTACAAATTGCTCAAGCACACTTGCAAGAGACTTCTCAGGTGCTCAAGTTTTACTAAACAAGAGACTTCTCAAATGCTCAAGTTAAACTTAACAAGAGACTTCTCAAATGCTCAAGTTAAACTTAACAAGAGACTTCTCAAACAAACTTAAGAATAAGAATGAATGTTAAGGAACACTTGATATACTATCAGAGGTGTTTACAAAATACAACTCAAATTGTTCTAAGACTTAGAATGACAGATTTAAATTATGATGTCAGAATGCTTCTTAGTCTTTGAACAGTGTTGGTAGAATGGTTGTTCGAACAGTAGTCATTTCTTCCATTTGAGTCTTCTATTTATACTTGGAGGAAGATGATGACCGTTGCAGAGAGAGAGGTGCCAGCTGGAATTTATTCGTACAATTGTGATAGCTGTAGTTACCTTCTTTGGTAAAGATATCCAATTCCACTACCTTGCTATTTGAATTATCACTCATCCATTTTGAGTAATAATAGTACAATAGTACGTTTCTCAATTGCGCTCCACATATGGATAAGGTTAACGTTGTACCAACGAATATTCCTTCCTGTGGACGTGACAGATCCTTGAAGTAGATTGTTCTTCAATCATTGGTTCTGAATATGTCAGCTCTTGAGAGACGTAAATTCCTTTTGCTTCAGATGCTGTTATCAATGCTTCTTGAGGCCCTTTTTGCTTCTGAGTCCGTCAGAGCCTTGTTTTTGTCCTCAGAGGCACTTTCTTTAACATACAAAACTTAAGCTTCTGATGAACAGTGATGTGCTTTCAGAGCTTGTTTTGACTGGCTTCTCTGCTATTATTCATAGTGCTTCTGAATGAATTTTAACTTGTAGTTCTGCACACTAGAATAACCATTAGTAATTCCAATTGTAATTTTAATACTTTGTTATCATCAAAACCACTTAAAACATTAGAGGTTCATGTCAGACCCACTTTGTTCCAACAACTAATAGAATTGAATTCAGCAGAGATGTCATTGTGAAGGAATTAGAAACTTGGGATTGGAACAAAACTCAATCCAATTCTGATGTGATAATTCTTGAAGGAGACTCCGAACGAGATTCAGACTCTGAAGGAGATTCAAATTCTGATGGAGACTCTGAAGGTGGACCTGAAGGTGACTCTGAAGGTCAAGGTTCTGAAGGAGAAACTTCAGTAGAAAGAAGCTCTGACGATAACACTTCTGAAATTCCAACTTCTGAAGGAAATCCTGTGGAACAAGATCAGAGACCACAGAGAATCAGAAGCATCCCAAGAAGATTTGCAGAGTTTGATATGCTACAAGACACTAAAGTAGACTCTGAGGGAGAAGTTATTCAGTGTGCAATGTTAGTAGACTCTGAACCCGTGAGTACAGAAGAGGCTCTTAAGCAGCAAGTCTGGTTGCAGGCCATGAAAGAAGAACTTGATGCTATAAAGAGAAACAAGACTTGGAAGCTATCAGAACTTCCAAAAGGCAAGAAAGCCATCAGTGTCAGATGGGTTTTTAAGCAGAAGCTAAAGCCAGATGGATCAATTGGCAAACACAAAGCGAGGTTAGTAGCAAGAGGTTTTCTGCAGAAACCTGGGCTAGATTATTTTGAAGTGTTTGCACCTGTAGCAAGACATGAAACAATTAGATTGGTAAACTATCTAATGGAGAGGCTGTGGATGCTACAACCTTCAAACAGTTGGTTGGTTCTCTGAGGTATTTGTGTAATACCAGACCTGATATTTGCTATGCAGTTGGAATGGTTAGCAGATTTATGAGTAAACCAAAATGGTCCCATTACCAAGCTGCTGTCAGGATTCTGAGGTATATCAAGGGGACTCTGAAGCATGGAGTGCTATTTCCCTCTGAAGGAAAGACTGAATCAGAACTTGAGTTATTCAGATTCTGATTGGTGTGGAGACAAAGTTGATAGAAGAAGTACCTCTGGGTACTTGTTTAAATTTCTGGGAGGTCCTATTTCTTGGTGTTCCAAGAAGCAACCTGTTGTTGCCCTATCAACCTGTGAAGCTGAATATATTGCAGGCGCTCTGACTGCATGCCAAGCTGTGTGGATTCTGAACTTGCTACAGGATCTGAAGATTAAGGTAAACAAGCCTCTGAAGCTGATGATTGATAACAAGTCTGCAATCAATCTTGCCAAGAACCCAGTGCTGCATGGGAGAAGCAAGTATATTGAGACCAAGTATCACTTTCTAAGGAATCAGGTTCAGAATGGAGTGATAGAAGTTGTGCACTGTAGCACTCAGAAGCTGCTGGCAGATGTGTTGACAAAGGCTATCAAGACTGATCAATTTCTTCGCTTGAGGGATGGAATTGGTGTTGTCAGTTTTGTGTAAATATAAATTAAGGGATGATGTTAAAAGTAATTTATATTTGAGGGTATTTTAGTATTTTGTTGTGTTGTCCTTATGACCTAGTTTTGTGTATAAATAGACTAGTAGTTAATGTCATCATTGTATTTTGATTTTATTCTTAACTTTTGTAGCCGTCATTGCAGAGCATCTAATAATATTCTCTTTTCTATTCATTTATCACCTTTGTGCACCAACACCTGGATCACATGTTGATCCATAGAAATATCTGGATTCATAGATTGAAAAACAATCTCTTATTACTAATCGTGAAACATATTAGTTTAAAGATGAATAGATAATCTTGGTAGCTTGTGGTTACATTTCTAATGTCTTAAATTCTTTTGAGATGGAAAGATGAGATAATTTTGCTTGTGTACACTTGTTAAAAAATGTATACACTAATTAACAAAAACAAAACACAATAATTTGAATTATGACATTTTATGTTTAATTTTCTTGAAATAAGTTTTATAGGAAGATGCAAAAATAATTTTATTGATTATAGGAAAAATGAGAAAACAAATTAAATGTAATTTGCATTTAATTTTATGAAAATAAGTAACATTAAATTTTATGAAATTAAAGTAAAATAAATTTTGAAAAGAGAGATGTTATTTGCTAAGAATGATTCAAGAGAATAAATATAAGAATAACACATGGCAATATTTTAATGAATGATGTAATTTTAATCTCGTCTTTTTGTAGAAATCATGGGGTAGTGGATGTAAACAATGGTGAAGATTTAATTCTTGCAATTCTTCTCTTTAAATTTTCTTACTAAAAAGTTGATCTTTTTTTTTCTATTCCACTATAAAAGTTGATCTTTTTTACTTATAATTTGGAAAAAAAAATTGTTTATAAATTAAGATGGAGGAAGTAGTTAAGATAATTTTTCATACATTGACTACATTTTATTATAAGATTGAGGATTAAATATGATTTTGGCCCCTGCAAATATGTCTTATTTTGATTTTAGCTCCTGTTAAAAAAAAAAATTGATTTTAGCCTTGTAAAATTTCAAAAATTTTAAAATTGTTTTTGCTGACATGTCCAATTTATGATGCTTTAGCAGATGCTGACTGTTCTTCTTTGCTGACGTGGCTTTAATCACTTCATTTTTAATTTAAAATTATTAATTTTATTTAATTTTTAAATTTCAAAATACATTTCATTTTTCCAACATGTTTTAAATTATTAAAAAAAAAGAAGAGGAGTTCTTCATCTTCTTCGGTTCACGCACAACATGTCTTCATCTTCACCCACATTCACTCACAACATGCCACAAATTGAAGCCTAGAAATTAAAACTCAAACACAGGGAACAAACACACTAATTCGCACAAAAACCCCACGTCCTGAAGGATCGATTTCGTTTTGGGAATCGATTTTGAATTCCATCATCTGAATTCGCACAAAATTCCCACACTCGAAAACTGATGCTCCGTTTTCGTTATGAGTTCCATCGTCTTTTGCGAGGTTGATAGGTGATTTTTAGGTTTGATTGATTTTCGTTCTGAGTTTCTGTTTTTGCTGTGATTCTGTCGTGTTTCGTTCTGGATTTTCGATTTGGGTATTTGCTTTATCCATTCTGCTTTCTGTCTCAGATTTTGTTTTTTTTGCTTTTCATGGTTTCTGTTTCATTCTGGGTTTTTGGTTCACATTCGTTTTTTTCTTCTTGATTTTGATTTGTTGATTTTTGCTTAAATTTGTAGTGAGAGCAATGTTAGTATTTGTGCGGAACAAGATGAACAAACATAAGAGATTTTTTTGGGGATTTCCAATTTTAGGGATTTGTTTTGTTTTATTGAGCAATCTTTGAATTAATTTTTTGTTCCCTGTGTTTCTTCAGAGCAGATAGAGGAGATTTGTTAGACTTTAGACAGAGAAGAGGGCATTGAAAGGGAGAAGCAGAGTTATCATGTGTTTTTTTTACTGATTTTGCTTTTGAACCGTTGATTTGTTTTTTATCCACGTGGCAGTCATCTGTCTGAGGGACTGGAGAAGTGGAGCATAAAGAGACCGGAGGTGATCTGAACTCATCAAACGCTTAAACCCTTTCCTCAACTCAGCCACAAAACCCCAATCATAATATACCATCCGTTATGCACTTTCTATTTCGTTTCCCCGCCGTCACCCGTCGCAACTACCTTCTACTCCGCCATTACAAGGCGGCGAAAAAGCCACCACCGTTGCCAACAGCAACCCCTCCAAAAGCTCCAAAGAAGCCTCAGAACTTCAGCTTCCATGAAGTAACATGGGAGGATCCTTACAGCTGGATGTCGAATCTGAACGATAAGGTAGCTATGCGGCACATGGACGTTTACATGGAACAAGAAGAGAAGTATACTGAAGCTGTAATGTCTGATTCAGAACGCATTCTCAACAAACTTCACTTTGAGATGGCTTCACGAATTCCATTTGAACTTTCAACTCCTCCTCTTCGCTGGGACCCTTGGTTCGTTCTTGTTTGTTCATAAATGTTATTTCAGTATGTATCCATAACGAAAATTCGACAACTTTTGAAGCTGTTAATGCAGTAATTTGGTTAATAGATATATTATAAAGCATGTTTGGATATTTGGATAGGCTTATTTGAGCATTTCTGACTTGTGAGACTGTTTAGAGAACATGTTCATAAGTTCTCCAAAATAACTTGGACGAAAACAATTTAACTTTATTTTATTTTTTTGTTATAGACGTGGATTGTAAAGCGCTTATCATGATCATAAACTGCAAATTAAGTTACTTATCTTTTGTTTGCTTTGTGATTGTGGTTTGTGTTTGGATGGCTTATTTGAGCTCTTGTAAGATTGTTTGAGAGAACTTATAAAAACAACCTATAACATGACATATTCATAAGCTGTTTACAAATTATTTCATAAACTTTCCAAGATAGATTATAAACAACTTATAACTTATACAAAAACAATTTATTATTTTATCTTTTGTTATAGAAGTAGATTATACATAAGCGCTTATTAGGTGTCACAACTTCTTGATCATCTACTGAATTTTAGTAAGCACAAATTTAAACATTACTGTTATTCAATATGGCTATCTTGTTTTGCAAAAATTTTCAGGTTTTATTTACTTTGTGGTTGTCTTTTTTGTGTTTGGTTAGGTTGTATTATCGTCGTGTTGAAGAAGGGAAACCTTATCCTGTGCTTTGCAGAAGATTGGCTAGCTTGAACGACGATTTCATATCACATAAATATCCTCCTGCTGGATTTGATTTTACAACAGGGAAGACAATTGAGCAGAAGCTGGTTGACTATAATCAAGAGGCAGAGAGATTTGGAGGTAATAGATTTTAATGCAATGTGATTTTCACTTGATTTTGTTTTGGTTAGATGGAGTTGTTAGGGAAATGCTGAAAATTGTTTTACATGAACATTTTTTAGGTTATGCTTATGAGGAACTTTCTGAGGTTTCACCAAACCATCAGTTTCTTGCATATACTATGTATGATAAAGACAATGGCTATTTCAAGTTATCTGTGAGAAATTTGAATTCGGGTTCCTTGTGCAGTAAGCCTCAAGCAGATCGAGTTTCAAATTTGGCTTGGGCTAAAGATGGCCAGGCATTGCTTTATGTTGTAACAGATCAGAAAATGAGACCATACCGGTGAGTGGAACGAGATAGAGTTACTATTCTATTGTTTTGGAATATCAGATGTAATGAGTTCAAATGGAATGCTTTCCATCAAGCTCCATTCCATTTGATTGTATTTTGAATAATTGAATTCAAACAATGGAAACTAATATTACTCCATTTCATTTTACTCAGAGTTCCCTTTAGTTAATTATCTTTTTAATGATTATTAGCTTTTGAATCGAAGTAAATTTTCTTGATCTCATCTTACCACGTGTTGCTGCAGGATCTATTACAGTCTTATTGGATCAACTGATGAAGATGTTTTGCTTTTGGAAGAATCAGATGAAAATGTTCACATTAGTATAAGGCACACAAAAGACTTCAAATTTGTGACTGTGAATACATTATCCCCCACATCTTCAAAGGTAAAGGATGTATATTGTAAAAACTCCATCAAGTCAAGATCCTTCATATATATTGTACAATAATTGTAACCATTTTTTAGGTCTTTCTAATTAATGCAGCCGATCCATTGTCTGGCTTGAAACTTGTTTGGGAGTGTGATGCTATAGCTCACTGCGTAGTTGAACATCACCGAGGTTATCTTTATTTATTTACAGATGCTCCCAAAGGTGGACTATCAGTTGATCATCATTATCTTCTTTGTAGTCCAGAGGAAACTCATTTAAATCCAAGAAAATGGGAGGTAGTTTGGAAACCACTTTTTTCTGCTGTTTTCTTGTTCCATTTTTATTACTCTTTTGCATTAAATGTAAAACATATGTTTACTCCAGACAGTGAGATATATGTTATTATTACAATTACTTACTTTTGGGTTTTTTTCCGTTTTACTTGCCTGTGACAGTCAGCTTTACCTTACATGTTATATTACACCCAATAAACTGCAGGAGGTAATTGTCGATGACTCAGATTTGGTTATTGAGGATGTTGATTTTAGTGATAAATACTTGGCACTCATTGTGAGGGAAAATCAAAATTTTCAACTTTGTTCAGTTGGACTGCCATTGCCCTTCGGGAAGGTAATCAAAGAGAATTTGCTATAACATACTCATACAAACAAGCTCAAGATGTAATTGTGATTAATCATCTAATTGAAATATTGCTCAGTCCAACTTATGCTTGTGACAGGGGCCAGTTAAATTGAGGAAGCTTGACCTTCAGTACTTGTCTCTTCCAAAACATGTCTGTCAAATTTCACCTGGGCCAAATTATGACTTTTTCTCATCAGTCATGCGCTTTATAATATCATCTCCTGTGGTATGTGAATGATTCCTTATTTTTATTTTGGTGAACATTTAGAGTCAATTTTTATTATCATCAGTTTCAGATTAGTTTGAGTCTCCAAAAACACTAAATTATGAGTTTTGGATATAATTGTGCTTGGTTTTCCAAGTTTTCTCTGCCTGTCACTTTCACCCTTTTTTGGTGTTTCTTGTTTTACAACAATCTGTAGTGTGCTCATTGGCACATGTGTATATGCATAGACATGATTATTACTTTCAAACACTGGTCTTTAGATTTCATTTTTATTCAGTCTCAATGTGGATGAGCAGTATGGTCACCATAATTTTATTGCAGATGCCTGATGCTGTGGTTGATTATGACCTAGCAACCTGTAGATGGAACATCATTCAACAGCAAAATATGCTTCATGACAGAACACGGATATTATATGGTACAAATTCGGCAAGCGTAAGCATGGAATCCTCAAATGCAAAATATTCCTGTCCTATGAATGCCAATTCGGAAGATGACCACTTATGGAATGACCTATCTGAGTTTTATGCATGTGAACAATATTTTGTACCTTCATTTGATGGGGTTCCGATTCCATTGACTATTGTTTTTGCACGTGACATTAAGCCAAAAGATGAAAAACCTGGAATATTACATGGGCATGGAGCTTATGGTGAGTTACTCGACAAACGGTGGCGCAGTGAATTTAAAAGCCTCCTGGACCGTGGTTGGGTCATAGCCTATGCTGATGTTAGGTAGGCTTCACAGTATTTGGTGTCCATGTACTCAATGCATATTCCTTCTTATGGATATTATTTCTTTGCTGTATACATATTATGTACATGATTTCTTAGTTGATCTCTTATCTTAGATAGTTTGGGTGTCCTGTTTCAGAGGTGGAGGTGGTTATGGCAAGAAATGGCATCATGATGGGAGACGAACAAAGAAACATAATTCAATCAATGACTATATCTCTTGTGCCAAGTTTCTTATAGAAAAAGATATCGTGAATGACAACAAATTGGCTGCTTGGGGATATAGTGCTGGAGGGCTTTTGGTTGCTGCAGCTGTTAATCGTTATCCAGATTTATTTCGTGCTGCAGTTGTAACATTCCAACTTTATTTAATAGAAGAAAATTAAATAAAGATAATTATTGGAGATATTCCTATTAATCAGAAAATAGAGAATTATGAAGATTATGAGTTAATTGTTAGTAAGTGGAGGGGTAAAAGAGGCATTGTACTTAAAAAGGGGTTATAAGAGGCTAAACACTCATTCATCTCACTTGTAATTTCATTTTCACTTGCTGAAGCAAAAGTCAGTAATCTCCTTGTCTCTCCCTCACGCCTCATGCTCGTCTTCAAGCATCAACATCAACTTGAGCCTTGACCCACCAATTCTTGAAGCAAACACCTCAACGATCTCACCATTTTCTCTTCACGCCAAAAACAACAAGAACATCAGCCATTATGCCCTCAATCCTTCCCTTTCCTTTCGAACCCAATTCCAAAGTAAGGATGCTTTCTTGAGAAAGAAAAGGCTGCATGTTCTTTTGGGTGAAATTGTTGAGAATTATCCACCCAAAATTCTGATGATTAAGGTAAGATTGAGTACTTTAGTTTTTCCCTTTCTTCTAGAATCAATTCTTTTAACCAAAACCTAATCTAAGTTGATTGGTGCTGCATGTGTGTTAATCTTCACAAATACGAACTTGGGGATGACTGCAAGCTAATGGGTGTTGTGGAAACATGGGATTCAACCACAACAGAACCCTCGTTTTGCAATTCTGTCATGCTCGCCGGGCGAGCAGAATCACTCGCCGCAGCGAGTAGCGCAGTGAACTACTGCATGTTGCTAATTCTTCTCTGTTCTGTCAACCCCAATCTTGGTAAGCTACTCCCAACCCTTTAGTTGCCTTTTTCAACTATAGTGATGGTTATTCCCATTATCTTCAACCTTGTAATGGTTCAAACACTCATGAATTCCGTTTTCCTTCCTTTTCTCATGAGTACAAGCTTTGGAGTTTAAAGTGAGTCCTGGACAGAGAGCTTTGATGCTGTAGCTGAGCTAGAGTGCTTGTTAAAGCTTCATTATCAGGTGGGTTCTTTAGGATAGTGTAGATAGTTTCCCCAATTTATGAATTTGCATGTGAACTTAGGAAAAATTAGGAAAAGTTGTGTGAGGGGAATTAATCCCAAATTTCCCTCCATTCTGTTTATATATATTATGTAAATTATGCTACTGCACTGGTTAAATGAGGATTGTAGGTGTTATTTCTGGAAAACTATGATTTTAGCAAAATTGAGTAATTTCTGCATGAACTCGCCGTAGCGAGTACACAGCGAGTATTCATGGCGAGCTGAGTTTTGGGCTGATGATACTCGCCGTAGCGAGCTTCTGCTCGCCACAGCGAGTTGAGTTAGGTCAGGACCTATAATCTCGCCATGGCGAGCTAGTGACTCGCCACAGCGAGCTTGTACAGAACTTGTCTATATTTTCTATTTTTCTAACGAACTGCACACACTCGTTTTATATCCTCATAAGAGCCAGATAGTTTGCAGTACTATAATTAATATAATGTCGGACAGAATGTTAATCACAGATAATTGTTAGGGCATAACTTAGAATATTATTAGGTTTGTATGCTCCCCGGGTTTTGGGAAATATCGGTAGTAAGAACTAAATTAGTTTCAGTCATTTATGAGCGATTTATTATATCGCATTATGGACTCCCAATGGGAATATCCATCAGGTTATGTATTGTGAGCTGTATGCCGTGATCGATCCGATCGACGGACAAGGCAGGCCTCCGAGATATGCTCACCTCGGAGAATCCTTGCGGTTAAAATGAATAAGAGTTTGTTTATCTGTGTTACACTTTTAAATTCTGTTATTATGATATCATGTTTCGTATGTTAGTAATAAAACGACTGATTTAGGTGCCCCCGGTGTAGTCACCTCTAGGAGGGTAGTAGGACTCACTGAGGCTTAGTAGTCTCACCCCACTCCAAACAATTTTTTTTAGGTAAACAGGATTTTCGGAGCAAGGACCAGGTAGGAGGCTGACAGTTGGAGCTGAGCTTGGATTGTCCGCCTTGAAGATTTTATTTCTTCGTCTTGCTATTTGTTTATTATCTTGTTTACTCAGAATACTAGCATTTACCGCTGTATTTTTGTTGTCATCTCTTTTGTATTTGAAGCAATTTGTATTTTGCTAATTTAATTAGTAAATTTTATTTGTACTCAGATCCATATTATGTCAGTCTCGACTAAATATTCTAGATATTTTAGTTGGGGCGTTATAATTGGTATCAGAGCAGGTCGATCCAGTATCGGACTTTGCCATGAGTCATTCCAATCCTTCCTAATAATACAGACCCTTTGGATCTGGACTGTTTACGCTGAAACCACCGCATGCTGAGCCTGATCAACTCAGTATTGTATATGGTAGGCAGGGTATTATGGTTTAGAACTGAAGTGAACTCTGGAATTCCAGCGTTAAATCCGTAGTGAAGCTGCAATCGAGGAACAGCCATCGGAGAAGATTCTTATAAGAGGATAATGGAACAGTGGCAGATGGTGCCACAGGAGTAAGTTGTGCACGCAAACAAGGAATGCAAGCGTATCCATATACTGAATTGTGTAGTACACAACAGTATTCAACTGACACTGTGTCAAGTAAACTCTCTGAACCTATAAGTAACCTCATCCTAGCGTGAGCCTAATTTCAGCCAAGTCTGTGAGCCAATCTACACCAATGTTAGTAGGCAGTGAACCAAAACTCATCCTAAAATTCAAGTTAGTATACGACTGGGAGATATGAGTGTTGTGCAAGGTAGAGAATTGGACGAACCCCAGAATTATTCTTTTGCACTCTGCCTAACTCGCTTAGCGAGCAAGCACACGCTGCAGCGAGCTTAGCAGGCTGCTGCTACTGCTTGATGCAACGTGATTCTCTGTTCAGTCATTCTTAGCCATGGTGAACAGCCTCAAGCCTCCTTGTTTATCCTATCATTCTACCTTTTTGAATTCAGAATAAACAATACTAAGCTACCTAGTGAGTATAGGAGTTGTCGAGGAATTAGGATTCGGAGACGATAAGGAATTGGACTGAGTGTACCTTTCTTTTAGAGACCAATAAGTATAGTGGCACTATTAGGAGCTTAAACGTAACTGAAGTAACCATTAAAACCCTTGTAGTCCGTAACTACACCCGAGAAAACATATTAAGTTCAATCATTTATAGGAATCTGAATTGGCAACCCAACATAGTGAACCTGATAGATGCTCACCGTAATATAAGTTCAAATCGAACCGTCCATATTTGAGGAACCCAATTGGGACAAAATCACATACCAATATCTCCTTAGGACACCTTATTAGGTTATCATTTAAAATGCCCTTAAATAAGCCACTCTTACCTTTCAACTTGTAAGCACATCTCTACCTAGCCACTGAAAATCAAATTACATTTAGTATAACAGTTAGGAATTTCCTTTCCAACCACACCAGTCTTTAGCAGTATATTAGCAAACTTTATAGACCCAAACGTAAATTAGGTTAACGGTTAGGAGTCCTTATAACATCTTAGGAACTCTTCAGTCAACTCCCTAGAACATCATTACCGACTAGTTAGCAATCAAGCCTACGATAGAACCTTGTCATATAAGTAAGATTTTGACTCGCATCAAAGTTAAATTCTCCCCTAGCAAATACCGTCATCTAAATAGATTTGTTAAGACCGTTATAATTAAGTGACCATAGACTAGTAACCCAGCACTCCTAACCAGTTGATTACCCCGGTAAGAATAGAGAAATCTTAGCACTTATACCTTAATAATTTCTCCTCACAAAACCTATTAAGTAAACACTTAAGATAACCACATTTAGATTTCATCAACTGAACCGGCCTATCGCCCTATACCGGAAATTACACCGAACCGTCATAGGCTAGATTTTAATTAGTAATAGCAGTTGAGAGTTAACTTCAGCACGATCAGCTACATGAGCCAATCCGTAGTTGCCTGACCAATAGATAGTTTAGAGACCGATGATTCAAAATAATATCAATTTGACTCTAGCCAAACGAAACTTACACATAGGACCAACCAGCTAAGAAAAACAACAGGATCAGTGACCGTGCTCTTGAGAGTTGTCCATCAACTAAAATTTGGACGAGTGAATCAGCATCTTAGACCAACTGGCTACCCAGATCCAGGATTAGAAATAATCGGCCACCTTTTTGTCAGCTACCTTAATACCCGCCGTTGTAGGACGTAACTTATAAGGGATGATATTAGAGACGCAATCGCATAGACCGATCTATTAGGTGTAGATTAGTTACCAGAGATAAGAAACTAAGTTTAACATTATCTTCAGCCACCCTTATCAATCTTTTAGTACCCGAGTTACATACCCAGACACAGGCGAACAAGTT
This sequence comes from Trifolium repens, assembly GCA_030408175.1. NCBI lineage: Eukaryota > Viridiplantae > Streptophyta > Magnoliopsida > Fabales > Fabaceae > Trifolium > Trifolium repens. The sequence goes on along the minus strand of CP125850.1, from coordinate 49,733,805 downwards.
AGTTTCAACCTAGGTTAACCAACTGATACCTCCATACATTTAGACCTTTCAGCAAAGAAAGTACTAGAATCAGTTAGATGGACCACCTGTGAGAAATTGTCAGCAAAGATCTTTGAGTGAAACGTAGTTGTCCCAACCTGAGAGAACTGACAGGAGAATTAGAATTGTAGAATATGAGTATAAATCAGTGGAAGACGAATCTTCATATTTTCTATTTATCTCTAGAGACCCTATTTCAGCGGAGTCTTTGACCCGAACAATGCCAATTCACAATTCGCAAGTTTGGGAAACAACAGGAACGTGTGTATTCTCTAACCCGTCTAAATCACACCTCAGTTGGACAAATTCTTCTCGTGCCTCAATGGCTTGACAACCACGTGTTGTACCTAAATTCTATTAGGATACAACCTTTTTAAATTCCCTCGAAGCCAGATGGTAAAACTAATAGTGATCAACGTCACTCTTAGGTAATCATATTATCTGTCCTCAGTTCTTTTCTGTTGTGTTGTCAGTATCTCCATCCTATCTGCGGAAGTCAATTATTCTTGAGAAGGTCAAGAATAATTTCAATTCAATTTCTTACCCGTCTCAGTTGATCTGTTAATCAACGTACTTCAACACCACTCCGGTAAAACTTATCTAGCTCAGTATCAGTAAATCAATTAAACTTTGTGCACTCGAAACCAGTAATCTGTTCTTCAATAAGGTTAGTTATCTATCTTTCGTGGCCTTATCAGTCGAACTCAAGATTAAGTTTGGACCAACCCCTAAGTCTGTGGAATTAAGTTATACCAATGAAGGCAGTGTTGAGGATTCAAAATCTGCTAACTCCGTGCTCCTAACCATGTAATATCAGTGTGTTAACCCTGAGTGTCTCAGCCCGAACATTTCGACCTTCCAAAAATTTAATTCCTGTAAGCTCGTGAGATCAAGCGCTGAAGCCTGAACGCCTGAACTAGAGCTTTCCAATTCCAAGTCTAGTTGCCGGTAGTTAGTTAGTGTAGGTGTAAGAATTAATTACTCGCTTGGAGTAATGTGACATCCTCATTTGGAAACCCCTTTCCTAACCGAGTGATCTGTTAAGATAATTCGGTTAACCGTTTCAAGCCAAACCATTCAATCCAACCTTAGTATTACAAATTCAGACTTTATGTTCCAGCTAACCAAATTCCATACTCTAAATACCAGCAAGGGACTTCAAACAAGTTTGACCTGTAACCCTGAGGAATGATCTGCACCTAAGTGCGTCCGCGTGTTAAATGTACCACTTAATCAGCGTGTCGTGTCGGAATAGATAGAGATTGTAGGTGGGATTTTATCGGATAACTATAGAATTCGTCTGCTCATGAGTCCAACTCATTAGCAGAAGAATCAGTAGTGTCTAGACGATTTTCCACTCGTTTTATATTTCGATCGATTCCGGAGAAATTACGCAACACGTGATACAGAGGTACATATAACATGTCAAGCATGTTGGTGTCCAGAAAGGAGAACGACAATATGATTGAGAGAATTTGGAGATGACAATATCAATACCAGGCCAGATACCGATCCTTTAAACCCGTTGGAACTAGAACTAATTACGTTGAGAATGGATGAAGTGTGATGGTAGTAAGAATTTGAATCAGAGTGCGCAGCACTGGAACCTTTGAGAACGTAAGAATAACCTTTAAACAGTAACCCTTAAGAGAGGAAAGTTTTATTCCAAGGAGCGGAAAACATTTAACCGGTGAATAGATGAAGTTAGACTTGGATGCATTTGTAAACGATCTACCCGATGTGAAGTGAAGAAGTGTTGAATTTCGAGGACGAAATTCTTTAAGGGGGGTAGATTGTAACATTCCAACTTTATTTAATAGAAGAAAATTAAATAAAGATAATTATTGGAGATATTCCTATTAATCAGAAAATAGAGAATTATGAAGATTATGAGTTAATTGTTAGTAAGTGGAGGGGTAAAAGAGGCATTGTACTTAAAAAGGGGTTATAAGAGGCTAAACACTCATTCATCTCACTTGTAATTTCATTTTCACTTGCTGAAGCAAAAGTCAGTAATCTCCTTGTCTCTCCCTCACGCCTCATGCTCGTCTTCAAGCATCAACATCAACTTGAGCCTTGACCCACCAATTCTTGAAGCAAACACCTCAACGATCTCACCATTTTCTCTTCACGCCAAAAACAACAAGAACATCAGCCATTATGCCCTCAATCCTTCCCTTTCCTTTCGAACCCAATTCCAAAGTAAGGATGCTTTCTTGAGAAAGAAAAGGCTGCATGTTCTTTTGGGTGAAATTGTTGAGAATTATCCACCCAAAATTCTGATGATTAAGGTAAGATTGAGTACTTTAGTTTTTCCCTTTCTTCTAGAATCAATTCTTTTAACCAAAACCTAATCTAAGTTGATTGGTGCTGCATGTGTGTTAATCTTCACAAATACGAACTTGGGGATGACTGCAAGCTAATGGGTGTTGTGGAAACATGGGATTCAACCACAACAGAACCCTCGTTTTGCAATTCTGTCATGCTCGCCGGGCGAGCAGAATCACTCGCCGCAGCGAGTAGCGCAGTGAACTACTGCATGTTGCTAATTCTTCTCTGTTCTGTCAACCCCAATCTTGGTAAGCTACTCCCAACCCTTTAGTTGCCTTTTTCAACTATAGTGATGGTTATTCCCATTATCTTCAACCTTGTAATGGTTCAAACACTCATGAATTCCGTTTTCCTTCCTTTTCTCATGAGTACAAGCTTTGGAGTTTAAAGTGAGTCCTGGACAGAGAGCTTTGATGCTGTAGCTGAGCTAGAGTGCTTGTTAAAGCTTCATTATCAGGTGGATTCTTTAGGATAGTGTAGATAGTTTCCCCAATTTATGAATTTGCATGTGAACTTAGGAAAAATTAGGAAAAGTTGTGTGAGGGGAATTAATCCCAAATTTCCCTCCATTCTGTTTATATATATTATGTAAATTATGCTACTGCACTGGTTAAATGAGGATTGTAGGTGTTATTTCTGGAAAACTATGATTTTAGCAAAATTGAGTAATTTTTGCATGAACTCGCCGTAGCGAGTACACAGCGAGTATTCATGGCGAGCTGAGTTTTGGGCTGATGATACTCGCCGTAGCGAGCTTCTGCTCGCCACAGCGAGTTGAGTTAGGTCAGGACCTATAATCTCGCCATGGCGAGCTAGTGACTCGCCACAGCGAGCTTGTACAGAACTTGTCTATATTTTCTATTTTTCTAACGAACTGCACACACTCGTTTTATATCCTCATAAGAGCCAGATAGTTTGCAGTACTATAATTAATATAATGTCGGACAGAATGTTAATCACAGATAATTGTTAGGGCATAACTTAGAATATTATTAGGTTTGTATGCTCCCCGGGTTTTGGGAAATATCGGTAGTAAGAACTAAATTAGTTTCAGTCATTTATGAGCGATTTATTATATCGCATTATGGACTCCCAATGGGAATATCCATCAGGTTATGTATTGTGAGCTGTATGCCGTGATCGATCCGATCGACGGACAAGGCAGGCCTCCGAGATATGCTCACCTCGGAGAATCCTTGCGGTTAAAATGAATAAGAGTTTGTTTATCTGTGTTACACTTTTAAATTCTGTTATTATGATATCATGTTTCGTATGTTAGTAATAAAACGACTGATTTAGGTGCCCCCGGTGTAGTCACCTCTAGGAGGGTAGTAGGACTCACTGAGGCTTAGTAGTCTCACCCCACTCCAAACAATTTTTTTTAGGTAAACAGGATTTTCGGAGCAAGGACCAGGTAGGAGGCTGACAGTTGGAGCTGAGCTTGGATTGTCCGCCTTGAAGATTTTATTTCTTCGTCTTGCTATTTGTTTATTATCTTGTTTACTCAGAATACTAGCATTTACCGCTGTATTTTTGTTGTCATCTCTTTTGTATTTGAAGCAATTTGTATTTTGCTAATTTAATTAGTAAATTTTATTTGTACTCAGATCCATATTATGTCAGTCTCGACTAAATATTCTAGATATTTTAGTTGGGGCGTTATAGCAGTCTTGAAGGTTTCCCAGATTGTGTGCCTGCTTTTGAGATTGCTTTTCTCTGGCTCTGTTTAAATGTGTTAATTTTCTTATATTTCCTTCTTTTGTATGGTTTTTGCTGCAGGTTCCTTTTTTAGATCCAACCAACACTCTTTTGTATCCCATCTTACCACTTGTAGCTGATGATTATGAAGAGTTTGGCTACCCAGGGGACCTCAATGATTTTCTCGCAATTCGAGAATATTCTCCATATGACAATGTTCAAAAGGATGTTCTTTATCCAGCTGTATTAGTATCCTCATCTTTCAATACACGGTAAGTTCTTGATGTTTTGCACATCTTCCTGGCATGGTTTCCCACATGGTTGATCTGAGCAGTAGAAGTAAGAATGTTTTGTGAGTGCTGATAATAAAAATGGCAACCAAGTATGTCTAGCTTTCTTTTGAGATAAATGATCGTAGAATTTGCGAGAGTTCTCTAAGCCTTTGATTTCATAAAATACAGATGCCTCTTGACATACTAACAAATACATGCACCATAAAAAAAAAAAAAGAAGCATTTTTGGCAGTTGTGAAGGAAAGGGTAAGAAGTGGAAGAGAAAAAAGTTGAATGTGTCAATTAAGTGAAAATCACATTTTCCACTCCCCTTTGCTATCATATATCCCCCATCCAAGTATATCCAAAGTATGCCTATTGCCATTCAGAGATTGTTCTGTACATTAATGGTCTTTACGTGATTAAGCAAAAATTAGACTAACAGATTGTGCTTTACGGGTGGACTTTGTTTTTGACATTTTTCTTTTCATGACTCAGATTTGGGGTGTGGGAAGCAGCAAAGTGGGTAGCTCGAGTTCGTGATCTTTCAATTTATGACCCAAAACGGCCAATATTGCTGAATTTGACCACAGATATAGTGGAGGAAAACCGTTATTTGCAGTCTAAGGAATCCGCATTAGAGGTTGCATTTCTCATTAAGACGGTGGAATCCTAGATATGCAAAATGATAATCTGCACAATTTGAATGCAGTTGATGCTTGTAAGATGTCTCCCTATTGGCACTTCTGGATGAAGATGAACAAAAGATCCAATCAAATCAAAGTGCTCTGCATGGGAAATGGTTACTATCCAATGTTCTTTTCTCATTGGTTGTACCTTTGTAGCCCTCAAACCTACTTAGGTCATGGATGATCTAACCTAAGTGTGCACAGTCCTAAAACAACCAACAGAATTGGCACAAATTGCCCTTGCTAGTTTGTCACGCTCGGACCAGACCTTGGTCGCTTTGTTGTATAAGAATTTGAGGTTCATAATATGTAAATGTTATTGTTTTGTGAAATGGTTTTTGTTTGAATACATTCACGTGGATTAAATAATAAATTTGACCGTGTAAAAATCACATTTTAGAGTCAAAAGATACAAATTGTAGCTTCATGCTAAAATTAATTCCAATTGACATTGACATCACCAAACATGTCAAAATTATTTTGTCTACTCTCTCTGGTCTATCCCATGAGACCAAACACACAATTCAAGTACCTAACAAATGCACTCAAATTATCTTATACAAATAAATCATTCAGTGGCAATTTTCCACACATAGCAAATGCAATTTATTATAACGACAAAAGTCAGAAACTAAAGATAACAAAGCCAATAATGGGGAGTGGCCCCTGCTGAGTCTGGTGGCAACAAAACACCAACAAACAAAAGCAAGTATTTCATTCTCTCCATCTACTTTCCTTTCATCCATTTTTGCCACACAAATCCTTTTATACTACGAGTTGGCGTTTAAGGACATGTCCAATTCACACCAATCCAACATTTTGTTTATTTCCAATAGCAAAACAGAGGTTAGTGATTTGTCAACTGCTGAATGGAAAAGCAGCATTATTAAAATCACACCCAACAGTTCCTTTTGTGAAACACAACTTAGTGGATGAGGCCAAACAATGATTGTTACCCTTTGTAAGAAAAAAAATTAATCATTCATTTAAAATAAAGTGCTTAGCCTTGGTTGAGGTGCCAATTTGAGATCACACTAGTCATTAAAATTAAACAATTACTAGTATCCTAACCCGTGCCAAGCACGGGTAAAAATGCGTTTGTAGATTTATTGATATATAAATAATATATTTTTATATATTTTACTTTAAACTGAAAATTTAAAATTTTAATTGCTAATGGGAGATAATTAATAACAACTACGTAAATATTTATAATTATATATAATTTAATAAATAAAATAGCATTCTGTGTTCAAAACTAATTGTAAAATTTATGTATAGTGTCATAGATTTTCTTAAGGAAGATTTCTATAATTCGTATTTTTTTAATCAAATTAAAACTGTATCATAGCTGTTGTTTCTATTATTCTCCCCTAAAACAATTATAAAGTTGATGAAAAATAGTTTCTCTATGGGATCTTTGGGTTTCGTAAAAAAGCTTTGAGGTGTATATCAATTACAAAAAAAATTCAATGTATCAATATATGAGTAGAAATATACACTACAATATAAATAACAAAAAAAATTCTCGTATTAATATTTAAGCAGAAATATAGGTTCCCGTTGAAATTAAAAAAAATAGTCTCACTATTAATATATGACTAAAAATATAGATTCCGTAAAAATTATAAAGTAAATAGGTCTTCGTATTAATATATGAATAAAAAGAATCATCTGTATTAATGCATAAGTAGAAATATATGTTGCGTAAAAAATACAATAAAAAATATGCTCCCGTATTCATGTATGAGTTGAAATATAACCCACATAGACAAAAAAAAGCTTTCGTATATGAGTAGAAATATAAACTACAATATAAATTACAAATATAAAATAGATCCCGTATTAACATATGAAAAGAAATATAAGTTTATGTAGTAATTAAAAAAATTACTTCTCATAGTAATATCAATAAAAATATGGATTTCGTAAAAATTACAAAAAAAGAAAAGATGGGTCTTCATATTAATATATATTAAATTTGCGGAGGAAATTTTATTTTAAAAGTTTGAACTGGCTATAATAATAGACCCCGTGTAAATATGAAATATTAAGCATAAAAATAAATTGATCAATTATAAAATATGGATACCTAAGTACCATACCCGCACTCGTTACCCGCATTTTTGCTAAAAATAAATTGATCAGTTATAAAATATCATATCATTTTAATATAAACTAATTTTGTTTTAAAGATTTTAATGTTGACTCATGAAAATTATATGAACAAAATTATTAGTAATATCATGTTAAAGTTCATTTATCTATAAATTGAGATAATTGAATATGTTATAAATAACATTTTCATTAAAAATGTGTAATAGTATAATAATGTTGTATTTTTTAAAATTGATTTACATATATTATTATATAATAATATAATTAAAATAAATAAATAAATACTATGTGGGTATGGGGTGGGTACTAAGGTACCGGTACCTGCACCTATACCCGTTTAATTTTGCGGTAATTAACCATATCCATGTCCGTACCCAAAATGCAGGTTTTTACCCTACCCGTTGTGGGTACCCACTGAGAATGGGTAAATTGTCATCCCTATGTATTTGTTAGAAAACAGTTATAAAAATTGCAAGTTTGCTTTAAAATTTAAAAAATAGATGAAGTTGATGTTAAAACAATTGAATTATTTTCTCAATTTCAGGAAACAAAATTGAAAATTATTCTATTTTTTTCAATTGAATCAATAAACATCTTAAATACTATGATATGGTAGCATCTTGAATTTAAATGTGAATCACATCTATGATTGCATTTGAAATTTGCAATTAATTACTCCATCCGTCCCAAATCTTTAGTACTTTTAATTTTTTAATTTTGTCTCAAAACTTTGGTCCTTTTAGAAAATCAAGACACAATTAATAATATTTTACCATTTATATATTTTTTAAAAACTACAGCAACCGTTAAATGATTTTTTTCTTTCTTAATAAAGTAGGGGTAAAAATGATTTAACTTATTAATTTTTGTTATTTCTTTATCTATGTGCAAAACTCTAAAAGGATCAAAGTTTTAAGACGGAGGGAGTATGTGTTAATAACTTGGCATTTGCATTATTACTTATTGGTAATCATTGTAATTGTTTTCATTGATTTTATTGATTCCATTTTTATAATTGAGAGGAAAAATATTACCTACAAAAATGCTTAATATTAATAAAGAAAATTAGAGAAAGAAGAAGCCACAAAATTGAACCTATTGGCAAGTTTATGTAAAATATTTTTTATGTTCTCTGTACAAATGTCTGCCGGTCACATTCTTACCTTTATTTCTCATTTTCTTTTGACATATTTTCATAAAGCTTGTTACAAATAAAAAAAATAAAAATAAAAAATAAAGTTTGTTACAAATCAATTTTTTCTTCATTTTTTACACGTTGCAATTATATTGACAGGGGATATCATATACAGTATCATAATTTATTTACATAAGGCGCATTACATCTTTGACACTATTTTTTATGATGGTGTATTGTGTTGCTTGTTTCGGTGAAAACTTAAAATAAGATATATTTTCATATTAGATGAACCAAGTAACAACACGATAACATTTCATTTTTTTTATTTTATGGAAAAGAATTATATTGATAAAAGAGTTTATTAGTTTTACTTTATCAAATAATAATAATGAATTGTGTCAAAAAAATAAAAAAAATAATAACGAAAATCCATAAAAAAACTTATAAAAGACATAAATTGTCGAACAAAAGGTAATTATAAATGATCCGAAATAGAACTAAAATAGAATTATAAAGTTAAAAAAACCAAAATGAGCAATAGGAATATAAAGTCAAAAAGACAAAGGTATCAAATTAAATAGACGAATTGAATAGATTTAAAGTAATTAGTCGATATTTAAGTGAACAATTATATAGAATTAACATTTCAACGAAACTTCTTATAGTAGATAGAAAAATAAAGAATATCATCGATCATCCTTTCACATGATCCTAAAACCAATAAATTAAACATTGAACTTAGTACAATAAGAATTAAAAATAAATTAGTACAATATCACTTGTGATCTTTGTTACTCAAAAACCATTTCAAACACTTATCAAAATAACAAAGCACTAAAGAGAAAAAAATAGAGGTTTAAAGAAGAATTTTGAGAATACTAAATGTGACTCAAAATTGGTGTGAAAAGTGAGACTCAAAAATACTATTTAAAGACAAAGCTATTATGTAATCAAAATAATTATTCCCTTAAATTATGCATCTAATAACCAAATTTTTTTTCCATTAATATTCATCCATTTTTGCATTTGAAATTGGAATTAGAAACTTAACAATACCAAAGGCACAATTTTTTTTTTACAATGATGACAATATATTTGACTTTTACACATTAAATGAAAAAGTTTGGTTTTTTTAGAACAAAAATAAATGACAAAATTAATAAATCATGAAAACAAAATTTTGTAAACTATAATAAAGTTATATACAAAATGTTGTAAAGAAAATATTATTTTAAATGAAAGAAAATGTTGTAACCTATTGTTTTTTTGTGTCAGTGTTGGATTGCTTTTGTAACCTATGGAATAACATACTCATCTTTTTACCGAATCCTGAATCTGCACTATACAATATGAGTTTCGTGATCAGATTTACTGAAACGTCAAAATACTAATTTTTATCTAAAATATTGCAAAGAATCATGATACATATATCACAAAAACAAAGAAAAGAAATATATAATGAAAAATCAAAAGGGAAAGAAGGGGTTAAATTTTAGAGTTTTACACCGTTTCAATATTTTCTTTCTTGCAAATACACTTCAAGAGTTGTTTTCTTTTTTCTCAACCAATTGTTGAAACACCTGAAATTTAAATAAAAAAATTATTAGCATCACCTATAACAAATAAATTAATACATATTCAATCACTAACAAAAAATAAAAATTGAAAATTCAAATGAACTAAAAAATGGAAATGGCAAAATATGAATTGATTTTGTAAAAGAATGGAAGAAAATTATGGTGATGAACAATGGTGACAACTATATAACTATATATAGATCTCAGACGATTAATCCTAATATGTTTTTATCAAACGGTATTAATTGCATAGCAATTAATTGGATAGCAATAATATGAATATTAATCATGATTGTAATTTTTTTTAAAAAGTCAATGAATGTTAATAAATTGCATAATATACTATTCATACAAAAAAATTCAAAAAATAAAATAAAATGCGATTCACACAAATATGAATATGAATTGTATTTTAAAAATATAAATATTATTCATTATATTTGTCTTTTTAATAATTAATTAATTTTTTCCGTTATTAATATAAATATGAATATGAATTATATGTAGAATTTTTTTCATGAATCATGATAATTGAAATTTAATTGTAATTCATTAGGAAATATATAATATCAAATCACACATAATTATGCTCTCATAATTGTGCTTTCAAAATTTTGTTTGACTTGAGGATTGAATGCCAACAAAAATAAAAAAATAATATTCATTTAATTCATTTATTGTTAAACAATATGGGAGGAGAATGACTGTGGGATTGCCACGTGTATAGGAGACTTTGAGAAAAGGCTCTCAAATAATATATATATAGATTTCTACATAATTGATGATAATTTATTCTATTTATTTAGTAACTGATTTTTTTTGCCACATATTTAGTAACTTAAAATGGTGCAATTGACTTGTATCTAATCTAATCTACTTCTTTCCAATAATTTATTTTGTGGAGATTTAACATTGATTCTCTCTCTTGAATAGAAAAAAAAAACATCGATTCTCCAAGTCGATTTATTGTGTGTGTTTTTTTTGAAACATATTGTGTGTTAACTAAGTGTTGAAATGTATTTTTCTTTCTCAATTATTAAAAGAAATTAGACACTTATTCGTGGGTGCGACGCATGTGTCTGTTAAGGATAAGCACACATTAAAGAAGGTCAAAGCAAAAAAATCAAGACATTCAAGAAGGTCAAACCCAAGCAAACATGTGCTGGCAACATAACTAGTATAGGCGTGTAAACATGATGGCAATGCAACCGATCCATGCGTCATCCATCATTCCGACAACCCTGCAACTGTCCTTGTTACACCACTGCTCACGGTCGACAACTATGGTTCATGGAGCCGAGCCGTAACAATGGCACTTCGTGCCAAAAACAAATTTGGGTTTGTCGATGGAACTCTACCATGTCCAACGAAGGCCGATGATATCTCTAAGTGGCGCCGCTGCAACGATATGGTTGCAAGCTGGATTCTCAACTCGGTTTCAACCGAGATTCGCCCTAGCATTCTCTATGCTGATACGGCGGCACAAATCTGGACCGATCTCAAGGATCGTTTATCTCAGTCCAACGCTCCGAAAATCTATCAATTGAAACAATCTATCTCTGCTCTAAAACAAGAGGGCATGACTGTATCTCTTTATTTCACTCAGTTGAAATCTCTCTGGGATGAACTTCATTCCATCGCACCTATCAATCTGTGCATCTGCGGTAATGCCAAGAGTATTATTGATCAACAAAATCAGGACCGGGCCATGGAATTTCTTAAGGGCGTCCATGACCGATTCGCGGCCGTCCGCAGCCAAATTCTCCTCATGGATCCTTTTCCTCCAATTCAGCGTATTTATAACATCGTACGCCAGGAAGAGAAACAACAAGAGATTAATTTTCGACCCCTCCCTGCTGAGGAATCAGCAGCGCTTCAAGCTTCTAAAGTGCACCATCGCACTCAAGGCAAACGGCAGCGTCCGTACTGTGAACATTGCAATAAGTATGGCCATACTATTGCTACTTGCTATCAGATTCATGGCTTTCCAAATAAGCCACCAAAGAAATCTAAACCACCCTCATCTACTTCCGCTACTCAACTTTCAAGCGCACAATATCAAAAACTCCTATCTCTCTTAGCCAAAGAGGACACTATGGGATCATCTGTGAATTTAGCAGGTACCGCTTTTTCTTGTGTTCCTTTTTCTTGGATTATTGATTCTGGCGCTTCAAATCACATATGCACATCTCTTTCTTATTTTTCTTCATATTCCCCTGTTCATAAAAATATATTTGTTCAATTACCCGACGGCTCTCACGCGTCCGTGAAACACATCGACAATATTCATTGTTCGCCGTCACTTACACTCACGAATGTTTATCACATTCCATCTTTCAAATATAATCTATTATCTCTTTCACAATTAACAAAATCAAGACATTGTGATATTATTTTCTCATCCTCTGGTTGCATATTTCAGGACCGAGCAACGAAGAAGACGATTGGTCGGGGTAGTGTTCGGAATGGACTTTTCTACCTGAATGAAGAACCATCATTAAATAAAGATGACAAGGATCACTATTGCCTTGACCATCCATCAAGTTCTTTTTTTTCTAAGCAATGTAATAAGGCTGACCTATGGCATTTACGCCTCGGCCACCCATCTATTTCCCGCTTTCAATTTATTATTAAGAACTCTCCAAATATTAATGCAAATAAAGATTTTGTTTGTGACGTTTGTCCGCGTGCAAAACAATCACGTTTACCTTTTTCTTCACGAACATCATATTCATCTCATTGTTTTGAATTAATTCACGTCGATATTTGGGGTCCATTCTCTACTCCTTCACACAATGGATCACGATATTTTTTAACAATTGTCGACGATTATTCACGATGTACTTGGTTATATCTCATGCAACATAAATCTGAAACATTTACTACGCTAATTCATTTTTTTAATCAAATCAATCGCCAATTCAATACTAAAATTAATAAAATTAATTCCGGCGATGGGGGTATCTTTCTTCCCCAACTTCAAGCTATTCGTTCCGACAATGGTTCGGAGTTTTTGTCCAAACAAATCCAAACATGGTTTCATGATCATGGCATTATTCATCAACGCAGCTGCGTTGCAACCCCTCAACAAAATGGCGTTGTGGAGCGCAAGCATCGTCATCTCCTCGACGTCGCAAGAGCATTACGTTTCCAAGCGAAATTACCCCTTTCCTTTTGGGGTGAATGCGTGCTCACTGCCGCTTATCTCATAAACAAACTTCCTACTCCCATCCTGAAATATAAATCTCCTCATCAAATTTTACTCGGTTCTCCTCCTTCATACTCATCACTTCGTGTGTTTGGATGTCTCTGTTTTGCCAAAAATATGAACATTCAACACAAATTCGATGAACGAGCCAAACCTGGTATTTTTGTCGGTTACCCTTTTAATCAAAAAGGATACCGCATCTACGATATGCACACTCGCAAAATATATGTCTCTCGCGATGTTCAATTTTTTGAAACCATGTTTCCATATCACGATCTTCAAACTCCTTCCTTCGCTAACGACATAAGCATCAACACTCAAATCCTTGATTGTGAATTTGACGATTCTTCTTCCAACTTATCACCTGCATCAAGTCTCTCTCCCGGCATTAGTCATCATGATGACACAATTGTGCCTATTCCCACTCCTTAGGATGATAACTCATCAGATATTCCATCCATCCCTGTAGAAACTCCCCAACAACATTCACCTACAGCGATCAACTCTGCAGAACGTCGTTATCCTCAACGTATTCGTACTCCTTCCGTTCGCCTCACGGACCACGTATGTGACATTAATAATGTCACATCACAGAGTGCCTTCCCATTAAAGAATTATTTCTCTTTATCCAATTTAAGCACCTCTCATCGAGCTCTTCTTGTTAATATCATTGAGAATAAAGAACCAACATCTTATTCTCAAGCTATCAAATCAGCTGAATGGCGTGACGCTATGGCTAAAGAAATCCACGCCCTTGAAACCAACAACACTTGGGTTTTATCTCCTCTCCCGAATGGCAAAACCGCCATAGGTTGTAAGTGGGTATACAAAATTAAATATCACTCTAATGGTACCGTTGAGCGATATAAGGCTCGTTTAGTAGCCAAAGGCTACAATCAAGTACAGGGTATTGACTACCATGAAACATTCGCACCGGTTGCTAAACTTGTCACGGTTCGACTCCTTCTCTCCATTGCTGCCATTAAAAACTGGCCATTACATCAACTTGATGTTAACAATGCTTTCCTCCAAGGAGACCTTAATGAAGAAGTTTACATGAAATTACCACCCGGCTTCTCTCATAAAGGGAAACCATGTTTTTGCAAATTAAACAAATCCATCTATGGTCTCAAACAGGCATCCCGTCAATGGTTCTCCAAATTCTCCACCACCCTCATTCAAAAGGGTTTTCATCAATCCATCTCTGATTATAGTCTATTCACTTTCAAAAGTAATCACACGACTATATTTGTACTCGTTTATGTAGATGACATCATCATCACTGGAAATAACGAAGACGCTATCTCCGACATCAAGAAATTTCTCGCCCAGGTTTTTTCCATCAAAGACCTTGGAAATCTTTCATACTTCTTAGGCATCGAAGTATCCCGTTCTAAAAAGGGAATATTCTTATGTCAAAGGAAATATACACTTGACATTTTATCCGACTCTGGTATGACTGGTTGCCGACCATCAGATTTTCCTATGGAGCAACACCTCCGTCTACGGCCCAATGAAGGAAACCCTCTTCCTGATCCGACAATCTATCGTCGCCTCATTGGTCGTCTATTATATTTAACAGTGACACGACCTGACATCCAATACGCTGTTAACACTCTCAGTCAATTCATGCAATCTCCATGTACAACTCATCTCGATGCGGCCACACGAGTTCTCAGATATCTTAAAGGGAGTGTCGGCAAAGGCTTATTCCTTTCGGCTTCTAGCTCCCTCAATTTAGTTGGATATGCCGACTCTGATTGGGCTGGTTGTCCTACTACTCGTCGCTCCACTACCGGCTATTTTACCATGTTGGGCTCTAATCCTATATCATGGAAAACCAAGAAGCAACCAACAATTTCTCGTTCCTCTGCTGAAGCAGAATATCGTTCCCTTGCAACTTTGTCTTCCGAGTTACAATGGTTAAAATATCTTCTCTCGGATCTCGACATTGATCATCCTCAACCGATCACCGTTCATTGTGATAGTCAAGCTGCTATTCACATCGCCGAAAATCCAGTTTTTCATGAACGCACAAAACACATTGAAATTGATTGTCATTTCGTTCGTGAGAAAATTAAATCAGGTCTTATTAGCCCTTCTTATCTCCGATCTTTTGACCAACTAGCTGACATATTTACTAAACCTCTTGGAGGCGATACTTATAAACGACTACTCGGCAAGTTGGGTGTTCTTGAGATTTCAATCCCACCTCCAACTTGAGGGGGGGTGTTAAGGATAAGCACACATTAAAGAAGGTCAAAGCAAAAAAATCAAGACATTCAAGAAGGTCAAACCCAAGCAAACATGTGCTGGCAACATAACTAGTATAGGCGTGTAAACATGATGGCAATGCATATCCATATAGCTGTCAAAGTATCAGGAAATTGTATCATAAATGTATTTAAAGTAGGATCTCTATTATAGGCAATTCTAGACTAGACAATCATGGGCAATTAACATACTGATTCTTATACTTTTATATATATATGTACATCAAATTGTAAGAAATATAACAACAAAAAATTCTATCAGTATTCAAATTCTTCCTTTCATGTATCGATCCATCTCTTGTTTCATAAATGTGCCGTTGTATATTATATCTCATCATATAAATTTCTGATGATGATATATTAAATTAGCGGACATCACAATTTTTTTATTTATTGAGCTCAATAGAAAATCCTATTTTTTTCAAGAACTAAAAACAAGAAAATTTTAATGAGATGAAAACAAATTTTTTTAGGAACGAAAATAAAAAATCGTTAATTTTATAGAAACAAAATATGAGGAACTATAATAATACAATAGCATAATTGATCTTACTTCCATTTCACCTTAAGAGTGCGTTTGATCAACTAAAAAATAAGGGACGACTGAACAATTTATGTTGTATCCTGTTTGATTAAGAAACTGATTATGGTCTTGGACAAAATCGACAGTAAGGGACGAGACAAAATCAAAAAATTTTGTCCCTCACTAAACCACATGACAATTTTTCTGTCCATAGTACAATTATAATAAAAATACAAAAATATCTATTTTTCTTGAATATAAAAAATATTAACTCCCTATCTTTTACTGGTGCAATTTTGTTCTGTCATATTCTACCTTATTCTGTCTTATATTGTTTTCTCCGGTACTTATTGTTTTGCAAATCAAACCCACTACAATGGAGCAACATTGATCACGTTGTATTAAATTAGCAAACATAGGTACGTGTGTCAGCATCTTGTGCTTGGGGAATTTGTTTATTACGCCATATCAATAATTTTGTTTTTCTATTCGCATTTTGAATGTGATAAACGAAATGTAGTCCACAAAACTAAAAAAAATAATTGTCAAGTGGATTATAAATTTGTAATCTTGCTCTATTATGGATTATTTTTAAAACTATGTGATTACTAGTGGACCGTCCACGGGTTTTGCGGAACACCATATATATTTGGCATAAAATTTTATCAGTGATAAAAATTATCATCTTCGTGAATTATAAATTTTTTTATCAATAATAACTTGTAATAATTATTTTAAAACTATTATAAGCAATAAAATATGTCATCTCTCCATTAATTATAAATTTTTATCACTAATAGTGATTTAAAAAAATTTATTAGCGGAAAAAATTGTTATCTTCCTGTGAATTATAAATAATTTGTAAAAGCGATAAAATATGCTATCTCCCCGTCAATTATAATTTTTTATCGGTAATAATTTTTAATAGTAATTTTAAAACTTTTATTAGCAATAAAAGAAATCTCCTCTCTTAAAATAGCAATCATCATTTTGATTCACCAAGATTGTCTCCAAATTATTTTTTTTTTTTTTTGTTTTCGCACCGGTTTCGAACCACCAAAGGTGGACGACTAATCCGGCTCGTGCGTAGAGGCATGCGCACTGGCCAAGCGTTGTTCCCTCTGGGAATCGAACCCGGTATTCCCCGGGCACGTCCTTGGAAGGAGCTCCTTGCCACTTGAGCCCAATCAACTTGGTTAGATTGTCTCCAAATTTAAGTGTACATGTGTTTTTTTTTTCTCTAAGTGAGCATTGATTGTCATAATTGTGTTGCACATCAAGGAAGGAAAAAGCAAACTTATACCACAATTATCAAGAAATAAATTTTATAATTGGATTATTTACTTAAAATAAGTGATTATTATTTGCGAATATATGAGTTACTATTTGAGAATACATAGATTACTATTTGTAATTTGACATAGAAATGTTACTATTTAAAAATATATATGAGTGCTATTGGGGACATAGGCTACTATTTGAGAATATATAGGTTACTCTCTCCGGACACATTTATAAGCAAATTTGACTTTTTTGGTACATTGAGAAATGGATATATGTGGTCTATAATATAGGCCATATACATCCATTTTCAGTGTACCAAAAAAGCCAATTTTACTTATAAATGTGCCAGGAGGGAGTACTATTTGAGAATATATAGGAGTGCTATTTATGACATAGGAGTACTTGAAAATATAGGTAAGAGTCAAAACTGATTGCATGGAATTTGATTGGAGCATAGATGAATAAATATCCTCCACATGTGATGATCCAATTCTTAGTTTTAAAATTCACATGACACTATCATTTGGAATACACAAATTATATTGGTATTGGAACTCTCACATTCCTGTTGTCTAATATCAGGGAATGTTTGATATTTTTTATGCTTGTAGATGATTTTGGCTATTATAAAATTTGAGTTGTATAGTACTTTTTTTTATTGAGCTTCTAAGCATGGGTGAGTTAGATGCAATAAAATTTGGGTGGAATTTATATGATGCATCTTTGCTATGGTTGCATGAAACCATACATTTGTGGCTAATTTATTAGAAAGTCTTGGTTTAAGTGTGCAATCTACATATTAACATATGAAGATAGATATTTCTCATATACTTGAATTTATAACTTGTGAAGATAGATAAGCGTGGAAACACCTAAAGACCATCAAACATAATTATTTTTAGCAAATATAGTAGTCATGATAAAAAACAATCACTTAAAGTGATTCTACTTCGCTGCACTTATATGAGTGGTAAATATCATCTCTGATGTACAGTGTGCAAAATATACAGATTTACTCTTGGCACTTATATTGGTAAGGGCTGCTACCATTCCTGTATATTGTAAATCATAAGCAAAATGTAGGCTAGGGAAATGGAAAAGAAGACCAGTTTGTATTATATTAGTTGAAGTTTCTAGTTTTCCAACATCAATGAGAATCAAGCACAATTTGAAATCATAAAAAATTCAATTTTAATAACACCCCGCATAAAGAATTATTTAGGAGATTAAAGAAATCATAGTCAATTCTCCATTAAGATTATATTATATTGATCCTAAAATACACCTCATAGCGTATTTGAAATAATCACATATAAATGACTATAAGAACCTGACGGTTGCTAGATAGTGCTATTATCCATACCTTGTGTTTTCAATCCATGTCTTTGAGTCAACGCATGTAGTCCATTCTTTTAGTTAAAAGATATATCCTTTTATGTAAATCAAGATTAAAATTAAAAATTGAATCATGATTAATATGAGATTAAGAAAACAAAAAAAAAAGCAAATAAGGAGATTAATGATTTATCATAAATTTCTTAAAGCATTGAAATATATAACTTTTGTCTAACTCTAAATTAAATTTCTCCGTACTTCTAGTGAAAAATAGAAGCAATCCACGAATATCGAGATGGACGCATTGAAGAAGAATAGAATAATGGAGTTGGTGACGTTATTAGAAGAGAAGAAGCCCGTTGGATGCAAATTGGTGTACACAGTAAAATATAGGGCTGATGGATCAATTGAAAGATTTAAAGGCAGACTGGTTGCCAAATGGTTTACACAAATATACGGAATTGACTATTCAGAAACATTTGCTCCAGTTGCAAAGATGAATACCGCCAGGGTAATTTGTCTCTTGTTGTCAATTATGGTTGAGATTTACAACAATTTGATGTGAAGAATGCCTTCTTATACTAGGAACTTGAGGAAGAGATTTATATGCAGGTACCTCCGGGGTATGAAAAAAATATACCCATTAGAATCTAAAAAGTTGCTTTGTGAGCCAAAAGTTGATGAGACAAGAGTATAATGAAAACTTAAGAGCTAAGGCAGATAAGTCTCAGCTCGCAGACAACCTCCAAATAGTCAATATCGACGCGGTAGAGGTCGACCAGATACACAAAAAACTTACAAATCTCAACATATTTGGAAAACAGTAAGAGATTTTAGTATCGAAGAAAAACCAATTACACACGACATCAACCAAATACCTGCAGCGCCAGATCCAAACACCACCACAAACACCAAATCATGCAAATCTTAATTAGTTCAGTTTCCTTTCAACTTTCTTACGCATATATATGAGATTTTTTTTTTCACTCATGATTCTTAAAAACTTTCGCTATTCAAATTTATCCACCGAACAGAACAAAAAAGGGACAATTTCTCCCTCAAATTCATCCATCTAAAAGGGACAATTTTTTTGTAGGGTATGGTTTTTTAATAAATAGTTGAGGAAGGAGAGGGCAGGGGCGGAGACTGGTCTGGCCAGTCTAAGCACTTGCATGGGCTCGGCCCAACTTTCTCGGTATTTTAGAATTAGTTTAAGATAAAATTGAGATTTTTATTTAGAATTGAATTTTTAAACGGATTTTATAAATTTTTCGATTCCGCCATTAAAAGAGGGTAAAAGAACCTCTTGTAGTCCCTTCTTTGGTAGCCCGGTCTAACTTTTCATTGCTGATTTGAATGGGGTGCACAACCTACCCCATAGAAACTCTTGTTATCAATTAGTTATAGCAGGAAAACTATGTAAATTGCTTGGGTGGGGAAGTATCACATGTGGTGTGGTATACGATGAAATGAAACTATTATGCTTAAAAATTGTTTAAGTTTCGATTACGACGATGAACATTACTGTTGTAGAAAAGTTTAGGATTCTCAACGTTCATATGATAGAGATGACTTGATTTGGCAAAGCCATTAATAATATCCCTTTTTCTTATTGTAAATAAAAATATTCATTTTATTTTTTTCAAATATTGTTTTGCCAAATCAAATTGAGTTAAAATGTCAATATGAGAACGAAAAAATACCACAACAAAACGGTCCAACGTGAATTAGACTTTAAAATAATTTGAAATTTTAACAACAATCGATAATATTTTTTAAGAGTAAAAAATTATGTATCTCTTTATTTTTACAGCTAAAACAATAGTATAATAAAAGACAGGGTCGGTCCCGACTGTTTAGAGGCCAAGCCTCAAAAGTCAAGAGTCAAAATCCTTAATAAAAAATGCAAAAAATTGATAAAGAATCGTTTAAATTATAAATAATAGAAAAATATAAAAATAGTTGTCCTAATATCTAACGTACAAAATATTCTTATTCTCGCATATAAAAAAAAAACTTTTTGATTAAATTTTTGTATTTATCACCCTATTTTACAAAAAAAATGCCATAATATAAATAAAAAATACCATAAAATTTTTAAAAATAATAAGTAAATCACAAGAAAATAATTTTTTCAAGATTTTAATTATATTATCTCAGTATTCACCTTATTACTTATCATTAAATATTTTATCATAATTTATTTTTTACAATCGGAAAATTTCATATAAAAAATAAATACCAAAAAATTTTGTAATTTGAAAAATAGGCAAATTATATATATATATATATATATATATATATATATATATATATATATATATATATATATATATATATATTAATAGGAAAACAAATATGCAATTATTACTGTTATATATTTTACGATTTCATTGTTGGGAAAAAATTTATAATCAAATTATTTTAATTTAAAAATGTATATTCTTTATTTGAATATAAGATTAGAAATTTGAATATAAAATTAGAAAATTAAGAACAAAGCAAATAATAACTTCTTTTTCAGGAAACATGTTGTAAGCATTTTTCCTCCAAACAAAAGTAATTTTTTTTGCATATATTTGTTATTTTGCTCATATTTTTGTATTTATATTTATATTTATATTTTTACTATTATTATTTTTATAATTTTTTGATATTTTTTATTTATATAATATTACATTTTCTAAAATAGGGGGTTAACATTCAAATTTAATCAAAATAGGGGGCTAAAATTCATAATTTTAAAACAGAGGGGTTTAAATTCAAATTTTGTCAAAATAGAGGGCTAAAACTCCAGATTTAAAAATAGAGTTAAAATCCAAATTTGATCAAAATAAAAAGGTTAAAACTGCCATAAAATTCCTTACAA
Organism: Trifolium repens; assembly: GCA_030408175.1. NCBI lineage: Eukaryota > Viridiplantae > Streptophyta > Magnoliopsida > Fabales > Fabaceae > Trifolium > Trifolium repens. The sequence continues at coordinate 49,712,451 of CP125850.1, read as the reverse complement.
ACATGAGTAAAATAAAAAATTTAGTTGAAGCCCCTTTTGACTAAACGGGTTACGGGTCCAGAAAATGTATACAAGCATTTTCTTCCGAGTTGTTGAAAACAGATGAACTGTTCTATCACTTGATCTAACAAGTCTAATTAATTCCATATCATTATTTTTGAATTGGTTGCATTTAATTACGACCATAAAAAGTACCAAAAACTCCCAAAACTTTTTACTACCTGATTAGTATTGTTTCATTTAAGTGTCTTTTTTAACAATTGCATATACATCGATGTATAACTTTGTTCACTAATGGAGTATTTTTGATTATTTATATAACGTATAAAAAATTATGAAAATTTTATTTGTTAATATTTGATTTTATATACTAATAAAAAGTGACATTTAAATAGTACACAAGGATTAAAAGCGACATTTTAAAATGAACGGAGGGAGTACCAAAAATATTTCACTTGCACAAAATGTTCACCTTAAAATTAACCAAATTAATTATTTATTTAAAAAATCCTTCACAATTCAAGTATGAAATTTAGTATATGTTTAATTTCATAATGAAAATGCCAGAGTTATGGTGATCTATCGTATTTGCAGAAGGTACACTCTTTAGCTTCTGCAAAAATACGGTGGAATACCATAATTCTGAGATACCTAATACCAAACATAAACTTAATTAGCTTACTGGAAAAGCAGTGCTTCCAATTGATTTACCAATGCCATTAAGCCATAGCAGTAGCACGGTATGGTGAGAAATCTGAACAATGTTGATAACCTACCATATGAAAATTCGTGTTCAACTTGTGCACCCATAATTATAATATTTTAATATAAAACTGGTCAAACCAAATCTAACTTAATTAAAACATTATTACAAGTTTTCTCTTGTGAAGGGAAGGAAAAAATAATTTATAAACGCCTTGTATTAAATGTTACATAAGTGCTTCATTAGGTGAAGTTTTGTGGAGCATTGAAAGCCATGGCATTGAAGTGTTATAACATGTTGGTCCTTCTATTTTTGCTTGTGAATTTGAGCTTTTATGGAAATGTTTTAGCTCAGAAAAATGGCTTAGGAGCTTCTTTCATCTTTGGGGACTCTTTGGTGGATGCAGGAAACAATAACTATCTTTCAACACTTTCTAAGGCAAACATTCCTCCTAATGGAATCGATTTTAAAGCTTCTGGAGGAAATCCTACTGGCCGTTACACCAATGGAAGAACCATTGGTGATCTAGTAGGTAATTTTGTTTTCTGTTTCTTCTTTTGGGTACAAATAATTTTTTATTTTTCTTATTAAATGTTCTTTTTAACTAGTAATTAATATTTTTTTTAATAAAGTTGCTCGCATGTTAGCAATAGTAATACATAAATTTTACACTAATCTAGATTCTCGATAGCTATATAGTCGATACAACCAAATCTCAAATGTTACATCAATCTATTCGTCTAACAACCAAGATTTGGCTGGACTGAATGTAGAAAAAGTTTAGTTGTTTTCATGCGAACTAGTAAAACGTTATGTAGTTGCACAATCAATCAAACCGTTTGTGTATTTTCTTCTTTTCCCAACAAAAGAAAGAATGATGTAAATTATAAGTACTAAATTTATTTTTTCTCTTTTTCTTGATGTATTGGTTTTTATTTTTAAAATTTTTAAACTTTTCAGGAGAGGAATTGGGACAACCAAACTATGCTGTCCCATTTTTAGCTCCAAATGCATCTGGAAAATCAATACTCTATGGAGTTAATTATGCTTCAGGAGGAGGAGGAATTCTTAATGCAACTGGAAGAATATTTGTTAGCATTTCAAACTTCCCTATTATTATTTCTTAATCATTAATTATGTATATATATATATATATATATAGAAAAATAAAATTGTTTCATGTGATACTTATACCTAATTATTATAATTTTTCAGGTGAATAGGATAGGAATGGATGTTCAAATAGATTACTTCACCATAACAAGAAAACAAATTGACAAACTTCTTGGTGCATCCAAAGCAAGAGAATTCATAATGAAGAAATCAATTTTCTCCATCACTGTTGGAGCCAATGATTTTCTCAACAATTATCTTCTCCCAGTTCTTTCGGTTGGAGCCAGAATTTCGCAAAGTCCAGATGCTTTTGTAGACGATATGATTAATCATTTCAGAGCCCAACTTACGGTACACATTTTATTTTATCTATTCTAAATCTAAATTTAACTCTAATTGAACATAAAAATGTTTGAATACGAGCTCAAACACCGACGAAAATAATTATTGACCATATTGTATTTTATGTTTGAATGATAGAGACTTTACAAAATGGATGCTAGAAAGTTTGTGATTGGCAATGTTGGTCCAATAGGATGTATACCTTACCAAAAGACTATCAATCAATTGAATGAAGATGAATGTGTGGATTTAGCTAACAAACTTGCAATTCAATACAATGGTCGATTGAAGGATATGCTTGCTGAGCTAAATGACAATCTCCCTGGAGCCACATTTGTCCTTGCAAATGTCTATGATTTAGTCATGGAACTTATTAAAAATTATGATAAATATGGTAAATACCAAATATTTCATTTCCCTCTTCTTTTTTTTTGCATGATATATGCCAGATTTATCTTCATTATGATTCAAATCTTCTGCAGCCCTTCTACCAGTTCCAATAAAATATGTGGTTGGATTAATCTATTGAAAATATTATTCAGTTCAACAGCCAAATATTGACTTATTTGATAATAGTAATTTTAGCCTCCTAACTTTAGTTTTTTTTGCAAAAGACTATATTGACCAAGTCAATACACATGTGAGCAGTAACTCACATGCCATATCAGCAAGTCAACACATGTGTAGACAATGACTCACATGACCTACTGATGTGGCGTGTTAGTCATTGTCCACATGTACGATGATTTGATCAAAATCAATGGGGGCCTACCTTTTGTAAAATATGTTAAAGTTAGGGGCCAAAAGTACAATTAAGCCTTTTATTACTAACATAAGTGTTTGTAAGATTGTTTAGAAACAACTAATAACATACCCACAAATATTTTCAACTTATTTTCACAAGTTCTCTAGAATAACTTACGAAATCAGCTTATAACTAATTATATGAAAATAGTTTGATTAGATTTTATCTTATGTTATACAAATAACTTGTACATAATCATTTATATAATAAGTACTTATGCTATTAACTATTACTAAGTGCTTAGCTGTTTACAAATAATCTATTAAATATTTTTGTTATTATGCTTTTATAGTGATATAGTACATTTAAAATTTTATAGGATTCACAACATCAAGTAGAGCATGCTGTGGAAATGGGGGGCAATTTGCTGGGATAATTCCATGTGGACCAACTTCAAGTATATGCAATGATAGATACAAGCATGTTTTTTGGGATCCATACCATCCAAGTGAGGCTTCTAACATAATTATCGCCAAGCAGCTACTTGATGGAGACAAGAGATACATATCTCCTGTGAATCTTAGACAACTTCGGGATCTTTAATCAATCTTTCAATTCATTGATGTTTTGTTTCTATACTTCTTCAATGTTTCCCTTTTATTTTATTTTGTTACTTAATTGTATTGTACACCAAAATGTATCTGTCATTAACACCTTTTGGTGTGGCTGCATCCTTTATTTACTTTAATTAACAAATTATACATGTAACTTTTCCATTTTCTTTTAAGTATATTGAGTGAAATGTATTTTGATCTGTAGAAAATGATTAGGGACTAGGTTTGTTCCTTAAAAACTAAAACCTGACTTTAAAATTTGAACCGTATAATCTTTATCCAACAATAATAAACGTTATTGTGTGAATCGGACATTTGGTGACCGCTGATAATCCTTGTTTGTCTCTATCTCAACATCATTTAAAAATCGTGTTTTTAAACCGGCTTGTGTATCCATCAAATCATTATCTCACAAATGTGTAATGTTGATGATTTTAATGAAGAAAATGTCCAGCAGGGCATGTAAAATGAATTCATTATCCAATGCACACATTAGCTAGTAGTACCTCTAAAAAACGAGTCAAGATCCTCTCTATTTTAAATTTTTTTTATTTCTTCTATTACCAAAGATTTGAAAATATAAACATGATAATGTGACATTTACTTGGTCCAAATAATTTTTATACACACCATAACTCTTTAAAACTATAGTAATAAAATGGAAAAATAGAAAAAATCTCAACTCCTTGAAAAGAAATCATGTGGTCTAATATATGTCACGAGGAAAATAATATAAATGGGAGCTATTATTATAGTAGCTTATAAGTCATCAACGTTCTTCCAGGCCCACAACCAAAATTTGGTTACCTAACTATTATTACAAAATACAAAGGCCAGTCAAAAAGAAAACTTTGTTCAAAGTTGGAACATATACAACTTGCAGTAATGAGGAAATATCCCACAAGGTCACATTATCATTACTCTATTTGACAATCAAGCAAAAAAGTGCCACCAGAAAATAGAAATTATTTAGAGCATGAGATGAGACAAACAGCACTCACAAAACTTTAATTTGAAATTTCAGCTTGTAGTGTTTACAAATGACAAAAAATAAACATCAATCATATACTGGTCCATATTATTCAACCTCTAATAGGTCTAGTTTAAACCATAACTGCATTATCTTTACAGGGATCCTAATCCAGTTTCAAATGTAGTTATCTATAAAATACAGATACATACACAAAAATTGAACATCAACACTAAAACAGGACATAAGCATCGACACAATTTATTGTAATCATAAACGTTAACATCAATGTCGTATTGGTGTGTCTGGCACCACAACATGTTTAATGTGTCTGACCATACCTGACCAAAATTTATGCGGCCGGTGGCTTTCCTCTTCAGTACAATGGTAGTTAAAGGGGTTGTACCTACAAACACTCCTACGTTCAAGTTAGAATTTGTGTGAAGTTAAGGTTTTAGAGTAAGAAGTGATATTACCCATCTCTTCTCCTAGTAACAACTGAAAAATCATAATTGACAGTAAATCTTAATCATTCAGATATCCGAAGTTACAAAAGGGCTAACTTTTGTGACCCTACACCCGAGCCGAGAGCACGAGTGCATGGCATTGGACCGGCACCCTATCTACGTCTAAGTGTACAGATCTGGTCCAAAACAGTGTCTATGCTATAGGTGGGTGGTTAAAGATAAGATTATACCGAAGGTAAATGTCAGCTAGAAACACCAAGTAAATAGAATCAATCAAACAGCTTAATCAGTCATAAAGATAAAACACCATTAATTAATTAATCCGTCCAGTAAACATACACATGACAAGAGGATTTCAAGAGACTCCAACAAACCAAAAAAAAAAAGTCTTAGGTTTACTACTATGATGATTGATTATACCCAAATTCCATTACACACGCCATACCAGAAAGAAGAAACAAAAAATCTAAACTTTTAAAGTAACAGAGCACCTTCCATTGAAACTAAAACATAAAAAATTAGAATGAGTTTCATTTGAGACCATTTCCAGGTGTTGAAATTGCAAGTCCAGGCCAAGAGAAACAGTCACCACCAACAAAACCACCTTCGCCGCCGTCTAACTGCCATGAGTTTGAAGACACAACAGCAGGCACACCACCAATGTTTGATCCATCCACCATTCCCGGAAAAGCCCAACCACTTCTTCCAATCCCAAAGCCCATTTCTTCAAGCCCTTGTCCAAGCCCAAACCCAAATCCACCTAAAGCAAGAAATCCAGAGTTCCCTTGAGTATTGTTGTTCAGCAAAGAAGTGAAGCTCCCAGAAACACTCATATTCTGTTTTCCATCACCGTCAACGCTACCACAGTACGGAACAGAGCCACCGTGTCCGGCGGAGATGGGTGTCATTGATTGATAGTGGTGGTGCTCCGGTGCAGAAGTCACGGCAGAGGAAGAAGAGGAGGAAGTCACCGGAATATTCTGAGTTCGAGAGCGTTTGGCGTTTTTGCGGGTACCTCCGCCGACTGGGATGTCACGGAGAGTACCTCCCTGAGTCCAGTAGCGGCGACAACCCTTACAGAAATGGCGTGGCTGAGAGTAGTTATAGTTGTTGTAGTAACAGAACTTAGTGTTGGTTGAATCACAACGAGGACATGGGAGATTCTCTTGCTCAGGTGCAGGTGCTCCTGGACGGTTTTGAGGTTTGGTTGATCGGCGGCTCTCACCGGAGTCTGAAGACGGCATTGTTTGTTTAGCTTTGAAGAAAATGAAGAAGAGCTTTTGTTGATGATAAGAAGAGAATGTTTAAGTTAAGAAGAAGTGTAATGAGTGATGCTTGGGACTATGGTTTGAGTTTTAGAGTGTGGTGGGGTTTTATTTTATGGGAAAGAAGTGAAAGAGTGTGTATGGGAAATGAATGAATTTGAATGAGACAAGACGAGAGAGAGAGAGAATATTGTATGTATGGTGAAAATAGAGACATATTCTGAGGCTTATATGAGACAGAGTGGGATTATTCAGCTTTAATACAGAATAGAGTACAGTGTGTGTGTGTGTTCTGTTTAGCACGACATTTCAGTAGCCTTATAGGGCTGCGCCTTCTGCACAGCACCAACCTCAATACTCTCTTCCAATCAATTTCATATTTTATTATTATGCTATGCTATGCATATATTCGATTCTCCTGTCTTATCTTCATGTATGTACAAATCTCCTTTATCAGAAGGAGGTTATAGTCTTATAGACCGTAGGGTGTTTGGCTATTGGATTAGTATTATTATTATCCATACATTGAAGTTCGATCTTTGTTTTTATCCTAAACAACTATGGATGCATAATGTCACATTCTAGTCTTTTCTCACCTTACTCTATTTTTTCCTCTAATTAGACCAACATAATTGAACTCAATTCTTGAAAAATGTATCATTTTATCCACATGTAAGAATACATGGATAATACAAACAAAAGAAAATCATATGAAATGTCATTGTTAGTAGACATTAGTCACTGTACCACCAAGTATTCAAAACCTAACTTTGAATAACTAATTCAATGGAACTATATACGTGACTTTGGTTTAAAGGGAAGAATTTTTTTTTTATAGAAATTAATAAATGTATTTAGACTAATTAATGCTAATAAAAACTTGTTTCACTTACATATCATAAGGAATTCAAACAACCGTTTCAAATACAATATCTGAAAATACCGCTTATGAAATCTCAATATCTACAGACTTATTAGCTAAATGGCAATGAGCACATATAATTTGGTCGGTAGCTTATCGCGGATTTTCATAACCTTGTTGGGTAAAATAGGATATGCATATCAAATATATATCATGAGCAATACAGAAATGGATCGAGTAATCTCTTCTTTTTTTTTGGTTTTTACCACCAGTTTAATCTGGTTTGGGGGTCAGTTCTGACATCAAGTGGTTCCAGCCCCCTCCCGATTGCAGTTGCGGGGGATTGAACCGTGGTTCTCCCTACCAAGTTCAGCGACAATCACCACTGAACCAACTAACGATTGGTGAGTAATCTCTTCCTTTGTCAAAGAAAAACATTTCTAGTTTGCATGGTTCAATCATTGATCCTGATTTTTTTAAAAAATAAAATTAGGTGGGTTACTGCCACAATTCCCTATCCATGATTCTGCTATTTACTCAAATAATTTGCCTAGAATATACTCTCTCTGATTTCATATATAAGCAAATTTACAAAAAAATTATTCCTTTAAGAAAAATATCTAAATACATTTAAGTCATACATTTTTCTAATTTTACCCTTATCTTTTGACTTGGAAACCGTTTAAAACATGAGTATGTGAAAAAAGTAGGGATATATTTGGAAAAGTAACATTTATTATAATGATTAGAGGTTACTTTTGCTTATATTTAAGACTTTCAATTTTTTTGTTTTGTTGCTTATATATGAGACCGAACTCCGAAGGGAGTATGAAGAATACGAGTAGAACAAAAAAGAATAAGTCCCATCTTGAATGTGTAACTTTTATAACAAAAATCTGTCAAAAAAAAAAAACTTTTATAACAAAAAAAAATTTAGAATAGGATCCGGCAGATGCATTTTTCAGTCATTCATTGAATGATAAATTTAATATCTACAAGTGATAAAGATACACATTTTTTTTTTTTGAAAGTATAAAGATACACAATTTAAATAGCGAAAAATCCAGAATTTTAAAATGGTATCTAAAATGACTGAAAAAGTGGAAACAAGAGATATAATTTGACCATTTTAAGTAAATCCAAAATCTGTTTAGATAAACCCAATCATTAGTTCCCAACTATGATTAGAATGGAATCCTATACAAAAATTAGTTAATAAAAGAATCAAAAACACTTTTATTGTGTCACCTAAGTTATATAGAAATTCTTGAACCCAAGAATTAAGAATAATCACCTCTTGATTACCCCTAATAGAATAACCACTTAGAATAAAGAAACCGGTTATATTTATACATAAATACAAAGTCGTATGAATATGATCTTGGTTGTTCGTCTCGATCAATTGGATGGTTTCTTTGTAGATTTCAATACGAAGGTTTTGTAAACATGTTTCCAGGTATTCCTTTAGCATTTCAACCAAGAGGAGCAGTTCCTCGAACTCTATGAATTTCTTTAAAAAACTTTTTTTCATGAATAATATTAAAGAAAATATCAAATTGTTTCGTACTCCACTAATTAGTAATCCAAGATTTCAGACTTTTCTTAAATGTAAAAGAGATGCACTAGGGAAAAAAACTATAGATGCAAAACAAAGAATGAGAATGAATGCTTTCTTTTTAGTCATTTTTTGTCTCAGTTTGATCTCATTTTTTAAGTATATAAAAATGTTATATTTGTTTGTCAAAAAAAAAATGTTATATTTCTATCAAACATAAGTTATATTACAAGTAAATATAAGTAATATAGTCGAAGTTCATTCGTTGGTTTCTGTAATGTACTTTCCTTCCTTTTTTTTTTTTAGACATAGGTTAAATGTAGTTATCCAGCTAGGTATAACCATTACCTCTAAATCTTCGATTAATATCCAACGGTTTAAATCTTGAAAACATTTTAATTTTTCATTTAATATAAAATTCTAGTTTGAAAGATGAACTGTCCATGTCCAATATTAATGAACAATGATACCGTTTTGGCCGTATACTTAATCAGAATCACACAAATAAAGAATATCATCAATCAGAAGTGTGGTAGTTACAGTGAGATTGATTGAGTGGGGGCTACAAATGCAATGCAAACAAGAAGAGAAGAATCGTTTGGTTTGATTTCCAATTCATTAAAAAAGCCGGTAAATTGAATTTGTAATTGCAGAGGATTAGCATGGGGAGTAGGTGGGGGCAGGGGGGACAATATAATGAGTGTTGGGTCACCCCTCTAATTTCGGAGCATGCTGTGGAAATGGGGCGCAATTTGCTGGGATAATTCCATGTGGGCCAACTTCAAATATATGCAATGATAAGTACAACAAGCATGTGTTTTTTGGGATCCATATCATCCAAGTGAAGCTGCTAACAAAATCATCCCCAGGCCAGGCAGCTACTTGATGGAGACAAGAGATACATATCTCTTGTGATTCTTAGACAACTTCGGAATCTTTAATTACTTTGTGCTATTAATTGTAATTGTAACTATTGTTGTTTCAATACTTCCTTAATTTGTCTTACACAATTGCATGCACTTGTTTCCCTTTTATTTTCCGAACTGTATCTGTCATCAACACATTTTGCTGTGGCTGGCTGGCTCTGGCTGCATCCTCTTATCTACTTCAATTTAACAACTTTTTATAATGGATCGTGCTAAAAAGTATTTTTAGGCATTTATTAAGCATACTAAAAAAAATTAAAGATAAAGCGAATGTTATAAAGATAAATTTTTATATTTTCAACATGTTGAATGCACAAAAATTAAAGGTGAAATTTTCTTATTAGTGTGAAAGTTATTTGGTGAAATTTTTATATTGTTTTCACACACAAATTCATTTGCATGATAAGTTGAGCTAATGGACCGGTACAACATTTTTGATACATTGTGAAAGTTATTTTCTAACATGAGTTTTTCTATAAATAGAATTACATTGTGACAATGGGGAATGGTTTCACAAAATTGAGTTATCTTGAAGTTTACTTAATTAAAAATGTATGCATTGGTTTCACAAAATTGAGTTATCTTGAAGTTTACTTAATAATTAAAAATGTATGCATTGTGTAACAGACAAAATACCAAGGTATCATTCACCTAAACCCAACACATTCAATTGGGACATCCGCCCAATTAAGAGGAGGCTCACAAAGAATATGTCATAGAACTGCACCACTACCCCACTATCACCCCACTATTCCACATAGTCTCTTAACTACCCCATCCACTATCTCCTATCTTACTCCTATATATAATGCATCATAAGTATCAAAAAAGAGATCATGTTCCTTCTTCTACAAAATACATAGAAAACTAATATCAGTTCTACACTCTGCTTACCCCCTAAAATCCTGCAGGAACATATTGTTTTATAATAGATATTTTCTTTAACTTATGAATTTACTAACTAATTACATTAACAATGTATGTAGTAAGAATGTAATGCCTTAAATTAATATGTTTATAATTTCATTTTCAACTTCAAGAAATTAAAGTTATTTTTATCGGCAGTATGAATTGAAGAAGCACTCTAAAAATTAATATTTATATATAACTAAAACATAACTTTTTTTTTAAAATTATTATTTTTTATTAGATAAAACATTTACACATTTAATTTAATCAATAAAATCAATATGCTAAAGTTTTCGTATAAGATACATGAAATGAAAATAATTTGAGAGAAGTTTGAAAGAGAGAAATATGAGAGAAGTTTGAAAAAATTTCGAGAAAGAATGATTATGTAGAAATAAAATGGGAAGTGATGAATATATAGAGTCTGTTTGGCAACACCACCAAACTGACTTATAGCTTATGTCTTATAGCTTATAAGCTAAAAGACCTGTTTGGTAACAACCTTTTCAACACTGACTTATAGCTTATTTTACTGACTTATAGCTTATTTTCCATAAGCTATTTCAATTAGCTTATAAGCTTATAGCTTATAGCGTATCATCTTTTCTTCCATTTTTACCCTTATCATTTTACCTAAAATCCATTTTTACCCTTTTTAATTTATTAATTATATATTATAATATAAAATAAAAACGTCATTCCTTTGCTTTCAAATTTTTTTTTTTGACATTTTGCTTCCAATGCTTATGAAATAAAACAAATACTCTTTTTATTTTTCAGTTTGTATAGTTTACGCTATGTTCGATGACGTCGTCAGTTTTTAATATACTAGATTAGATGGAAGAAAATGCATTACATAACATTCACTAATAAAAATATAAAAGATGTTGTACGTAACAATATTTTATGGCGCATTTGTACATAACTATATTATCACCCCTTCATTTTAGTACTTTTGATTTATTCATCATGTATTTATTACTATAAAAGATGTTGTACGTATATTGTCACCGTTTTTTTAGTACATTTGATTTATCTTTTATGTATTTGTTATAAAAACCTAAAAAATGTAATTTTAATATTTTATATAAAGTGTAATAAAGAAAATAAATTTAAAATAAAATTCAAAGAATAAAATTTAATTCTATATAAAAATTAATAATATATAAAGATATATTAAATTAATAAATTTGAATAACTAAATTTGAAGTATCTTAAATATTAATTAGATATAGGTTTAATAATAATTTTTTATAAGAGATTTTATATGTCTTTTTTTGTCATTTTACACTTATCAGTCAGTTGAACCGCTAATTTTACCAAACACTTCAATCAGCTTATCAGCTATCAGTCATCAGTAGGGATGTCAACGGGGCGGGGAATGTGCGGAGGAAGCTATCCCCGTTCCCCGCCCCGAACTGCTTTCGGGGGAATTTTTGCCTCCATCCCCGTCCCCACGGGGGAATATTTATCCCCATCCCCATCCCCACAGATCTCCACGGTTTCCGCGGGGATCCACGGATATCGAATATTAACAAAAATTATATTTTTTGGTCAAAATTATGATAGTAGTATGACATTATTTTTTCTTTTTTTTTTTATATAAAAAAACAAATATTTTGCATCTTTATTCTATATTTACTCCATCGTTATTTTTCTCAGTTATTAAACTTATTTACTCTATATTTTTTTATTCAAATCACAAGAAAGATTAAAACAATCAACATTTAATATTGCTTCAAACAAAAAATCAGCATTAAATATTTTGTTTTTACAAAGAATCAATATTTAATATTATTGCTATATATATATATTTATTATTATAATATATAATAGTTAAGTATATGGGTGGATTCGGGGAATCCGCGGGGACGGATGTGCCTTCCTCGATCCCCGCCCCGAATTTCCAACGGGGGAGATTTTGCCTCCATCCCCACGGGGAAAAATCTCCATTTTCGGAGCTCCGAACGGGACGATCTCCACGGGGATCCCCACTAACGGATGCAAATTGACATCCCTAGTCATCAGCCATCAGCCATAAACTATCAACCATCAGCCATAAGTTAGCTTATCAGCCATAAACTATTTTTGCCAAACAAAGCCATAGAGGGTGAAAAATATAGCCGTCTGGGTAACTTGTTGTCTTGTTGGCAGCAAAGGCGCCAAGAAGTGCGTGGTCAATTTTTTTTTTTTCAAATAGTAAGTACTTGTTGGCAACTAAAGCGCTTGCAATGTGTTGGGCCAAACTTGTTAGCGGCCCAATTCGCAAAGAAGTTTTTTTTTACAAAATAAATAATATTCATTCATTCATTCAAATAAAAAGAGTACATCGATGTAATACAAATTCATAATCGCTAAAACCAAAAAAGATAAATCTGCGAACAAAATCAGTATTCATGTTAATAGCATAAAACGGCAAATTACATATGCCTACAAATATGACTATATCAAAGTGTCCGGAATATCCATGTCTCCGGATCTGTAGCGTTCATGACACCAAAGTCGACAATGATTGAATATGCATCAGAAGAGTATCGATATCGGGACGTATCAGGCGCGTATCAGATATTATTATTTTATTTAATAATAAAGATTTAACTGATACTTTTTTAATACGAGTATCAGAACGTATCAGACGAGTATCGATATCGAATACGTTTCAGACACGATACTTTATCATTTTTAGAGTATTGGAGCTTTATAATGCACAACCAAACATTGTTTACTTAACTATTATTAAATCAGTAAAAAAAAAAACAAACTATTATTACAAAGGCCGGTCAAAAATTTAACTGGTGGAATTGCTCAAAGTTGGAACATATACAACTTGCAGTAATCAGGAAGTATCATGTATCCCCACAAGGTCACATTATCATTACTGTTTGACAATGAAGGAAATTGGCCATCAGAAAGTAGAAATTTAAATTATTTAGAGCATGCGATAAAACAGCGCTATAAAACTTTAATTTGAAATAAAATTATTAAATAGTAGTACTATCTATTACATAAATTATTTTCTAAATTCAGCTTCCAATTTAAAAAGTCCGAAACTACTAGTGCCCCTTTTCTTCAATAATCACGTACTCCCACCATCCATATTTATAAGAACTAGTTTAACAAAAAATTTGTCTTTTTTTTATAAGATCATTTTACAATTATTAATGACATTAATCCTTCTTTTTTCAAACTTACCCTTATTTATTTTGCATAGTTTTTTTAATAACATTAAATTTTCTTTTGTTTGATACAAAAGACTACAATTAATGGTAAGAATATACATGTAAAATCAATATAATTTATCAATCAATTTAATACTAAAACCCTTTTTCTTAATACCCGTGTTTTGTCAAACTAGCTCTTATAAATAGAGACGGAAGAAGTAATTAATTTTGGACCAGGTTGTATCACTACAATAAACAAATGGTGAATTCTTTGCCGGTACATAACCACGTAATGGAGTGTTCACCTAAACAAATACTCCCTCCGGCTTTATTTATAAGCAAAAGTTGCTTTTTAGATTCATTAAAAAAGTAATGTATCTAGTTATAAATATAGACTAGATACATTACTTTTCCAATGAACCTAAAAAATAACTTTTGCTTATAAATAAGGTCGGAGGGAGTAACGCAGTAAGAGTAATCAATCTTTCCTAATCAAGTTTGAAGTGTGGTTAACTAGAAAGACTAACGCTCAGGTAAATGTAAATGTAATCCACAAAAAGAATCGATCACACAGCTTAATCAGTCATAAAACACTATTAACTAATTAATCCATCCAGCAAACATACACCAGACAAGAGGATTTCAAGAGACTCCTACTAAACAAAAAAAAGAAGACTTAGGTGTACTACTATGATGATTGATTATACCCAAATTCCATTAAAATAAGATTAAACTTAAACTAAAAGATAAAAAATTTAAGAACTAAGAAAAAAAGAAAAATTAGAATGAGTTTCATTTAATTGAGATCATTTCCATGTGTTGAAATTGCAAGTCCGGGCCAAGAAAAACAGTCACCACCAACAAAACCACTTTCACCACCTTCTAACTGCCATGAGTTTGAAGACACAACAGGCACACCACTAATGTTTGATCCATCCACCATTCCTGGAAAGCCCAACCACTTCTTCCAATCCCAAAGCCCATTTCATCAAGTCCTTGTCCAAGCCCAAACCCAAATCCACCTAATGCAAGAAATTTAATGAGTGATGTGTGGGGCTATTGATTGTAATGGAGGAAAGGGTGGAAGTGGGTTTTATGGGAAACAAACAAGTAAAAGAGTGTACTATGTGAAATGAATGAATTTGAATGAGACGAGACAAGAAAGAGAGAGTCAGAGAGAATATTGTATGTATGGTGAAAATAGAGACAAATTCTGAGGCTTATATGAGACAGAGTGGGATAGTTCAGCTTTAGTACAGACTACAGTAAAGTGTGTAGTGTGTTCTGTTAGTTAAGCACGACATTTCAGTCGCCTTATAGGGCTGCGCCTCCTGCACAACACCTCAATTCTCTCTTCCAATCAATCTCATACTATTTTTATTCTCACTAGGGATTTGCCTTTGGGACACACTAGGAATAACTAGCCTACAACCTCTATAAATTAGTAGTACAATAATGTTCTTTAAATACTCTATTTAATTTTTCTTAAATTTGGTATCCAGTCTTAAATATGGTGCCGAGCACGATCCATAATCCGACTCGGATCCGATATAAAGGTTAACACATTAAAGTATTCGGCCAGACGCGGGTTGAATTTTGGATTACCAGTTATGAAAAATCGTTCATAATTAGTTGGTTTTAGACACATGTAAATTTCTAAAAATTTATTTCTTGTTAGTCATAACTGTCCAAACTATCACTAAGTTTTTTCTTCTCAATCTCTTAGTATTTTTTATCCACATTTGAAGATGAGAGAAATATTATTATTTTACAAACTTGTAATGCATTGAGTATTGATAAAGGAGGTGTGAAAGATTTATTTTAATTTTTACAATTCTCATATATTCTATATATTGTCTTTGCATCTACAAATTGGAAACGAATTAAAGTAATTGCATTTCACCCTATTTGTAGTATTCATTAGTTCTTTTATCTTTAGTTGTCTTATGTATGAGGTATTGAACAATTTGAATAATAGAAATTTCTACATCAATGAAATTTTGAATGTAGCAACAAAGTTTCAATTTATCCCGTAAAATTTGACTCGTTCTACTTGTCACTTGTATGGTCCGGCATCCGAATAAACCGAATATGTAGACGATCAAAATTGGGTCCAAATTAAGTGGTTACAGTTTTTAACAGTTTGATGATTTTTGGTCTGAAACTTACTGATGTTGAGCCCTATTAAAAACTAGGCTTAATTCAATATTTGGTCCCTTATGTTTATTTTAAGTTTCAACTTGGTCCGTTATGTTTTAAAAGTTTCAATTGGTCCCTTATATTTCTACTGTTTGCATAAGTTGGTCATTTCCGTTAGTTTTGATGTATCCACCGTTTCAAATGTCCACGTGTTCAAATGTCCACGTGTCTGCCCACACGTAAACAAACGGTCTGCCACATGTGATAAAATCGACGGAAATAACCAAATTGAAACATAAAATAAACATAAGAGATCAAATTGAAATTTTTAAAACATAAGGGGCCAAGTTAAAACCTAAAATAAACATAAGAGACCAAATGTTGAATAAAGCCTAAAAACTACTCCCTCTGATTTTTAATATAAGTGAAAAACCAACTTTTTAACTCATTGAATAAAATATGTATTTTGAACATCAATAGTCCATATACATTTTCATTCAATAAATCTAAAAATTTATTTTCTTGCTTATATTCAAATAATGTGTGAAACTAATTTCCTTGTTCATTTTCATTATCAAGAGTTCAATTGAAATCAGCTTAATGTTTTATAAAGACTAACTTAACACATAAATTGGTCTATATAGATCAAATACATTAATTATATAATAAACTTAAAAAAAGTTGCTTATATTTTATTACAGAGAAAATACTCCATTCGGTTATATTTATAGGCAAAAGAAACTACTTATGCGGTGTTTAAGATACAATACCTACACCACCCGGGAATTATTACTTTTACGCTCCATTTGGATTGATGGAATGAAGCGGGACAAAATAGAGTGGAATGAGATGAAGCGGAATAGAATAAATATTTCATTCCATTGTTTGAACATTTTAAAAAGGAGAGAAACGAAATTGATGATAAATGGTAGTATGAGATGAAATTCATTTCATCCGATTTCAATTCATTTCATTATTATTTTTCAAACTCAATTAATAGAATATTACTATTATATTCAATTCTGCTCCATTCCAATATTCATCAATCCAGAGGAGCTAAATACTACTGCTAGTATTTTTTATTTTATTTTACTAGTCATGCTATAATCTGGTTTGATATTGTAGTGCTTGGCTGTTTTGATAGGCAGTTAGATGCATGAATTTACCTTTGAGATAATTATGCATAACTACCTGAGACAAGTAAAATTAGTTTAATTGACTGAGATACAATTAGGGACAATTAGCTCTTCATCCCATAGATAGGCATAGATTATACAGTAGTCAGGTTAATTTGCAATATTTTATGCATATATTCGATTCTCCCGTCGTTTCCTTATAGAATCTGCCTTGACAGAGTGCTTATAGACCATAGGGTGTATGGTCATGGATTATCCATGCATCGAAGTTCGATTTTGTTTTTTATTCTAAATAAAACAACTACGGATAGACAATGTCGATTTTTTCCTATACTTAGACCTAGGGTTGCGTAAAAATCCGCAAACCGATTTAAACCGAACAATCCAAACCGAAAAATAATTAAGTGGGCGGGTCGCTGCGGATCATCGGTCTTTCAATCACACATTTTCGGATTTAGACGGGTTGAAATGGACGTGTTCAGTTTTATAAACTTAACCCAACGTACCCGAACCCGCACGAGTTACATAAATCGTAAGTTTTTATTTTATTTAATATATAAAACATGATGAAGTTGTAAATGCACCAGTTCATCCTCATGTTTTAATAATTGTCAAAACACATGAAAATAGAGTAGAACATATTTTTAAACTTTGAAAAAATGATTTTTAGGTATTCTGTATCGATACATAATCATTTGTATTGATACAAATGTCCTGAAATTACTTCAGACTGATTTTGTGCATTTTGTATCAATACATATATCACTTGTATCGATACAAATATGGTCTTTCAGAGGCAGAGAGTCACCTGTGTATCGAATCATGCTTGCATGTATCGATACACACATGTATCTCTCAAAAAACCAGATAGTGCATGATGTATCGAATCATGCTTGCATGATTTGATACATATCAGTCAAGATTTCAAGAAACTGATATATGTATCGATACACATACGTGTTTGTATCGATACATAGGTCAAATTTTCATATTTGAACGCTGGTCAAAAGGTTTGTATCGATACAACCATCATTTGTATCGATACATGTCTGTGAATTTTTGCCTAAATTTGCTCAATTCTATTTTCTCTTTAAATAGCAATGTGCTTTGTTATTGTAAAGGAGAGAAAACCTGTGAGAAAGTGAAATAGCTTTGATAAACTCTTTGGAATTCAAATTGGGTGAAAAATTTGGATCAAAGGGTTATTCTTCACAAGATCATCATCTTCCATCAAATTGCAATTAATTGAAGAATGAGTATGGGATCATTAGGATAAAGGTTGTATGTTTGATCGATAACGTTCGATACGGCTTGCGGTGAATCAGAGGCGTGATCGAGTTGATTTGTGAAGAAGGTTTGGGTTTTTCTCAAGGATTCAAGATTGTGCGATATCTTGAAGGATCAACAACAAAGAAGCGAGGTACTCAGCTGGACGATCGGTGCGAGGGTTTGCGCTCGGTTAGGATCGTTGGATTCAGAGGGAGAAGCTTCATTACTTGTTGAGGTTAATTCGCATAGTTTGCATTAGATTCAATATAGGGTTATTGGAGTCTTTGTAAATTGTGCACTAGTGTTCAAACGTTTTTGATCAATATACTCTCAAATAACCCGTTTGGTTATTTAGGGGGAGCCGTACCCGGTCGACCGCGAGGACGACACGAAAGCCGGGGAACTCCCTAATCAATCGTTTGTGTCTTTCTTTCTTAATCTTTTACTTTACGTAATTGCTTTAATTTTGATTCAATTGAATTTTCGTGTTCGTACGTGTGCACCAAAATTCAATTGACACATATCTTGATTGTGATTGAATTAGCTATATAATTGTGTAACTTGCTTGGACTGTGATTTGGATCGTTTAATTCGAATATTTTGCACACGATCGTTTCTAGTTTGTTATCATCACTCGTTCAAGGCTATACTACTTTTTTAGTGATCAATCGGGTGCAAAGAGACTACCGATCCGGTGGTACTTCCGCGCGTACCTTTTAAACCAAATAATTTTTAAAAATCAACATTGTTTAAAAGGGCCACTTATTCAAACCCCCCCCCCCCCTCTAAGTGGTAGCCAAGTAGTCTAACAAGTGGTATCACGATCCCGGTTTAATTTTGTTCACAAAATTCGGTGGATTGTGCCAATTATTAGAAAACATGGCTTTTGCACCTAAATGGGATTATAATAGGGCACCTATATTCAATGGAGATCATTTTGATTATTGGAAAAGTAGTATGCGCATTCACATCAATTCTTTTTATGGTGAAGTGTGGAATGCTATTGAGACCGGTCCGTTTGTTCCGACAATCACCGATCCTAATGGCATTGTCACCTATACTATTAGCGGCAATAATAATCTACTAAAAATATATAGAAGGAACAATTACTAAAAAATCTAATTTGTCCTCAAAGAGTATGATAATATTGCAAATCTTCTACCCTTAATTGTAATTTTAACTCTAAAGATAAAAAAAAGATACAAAACATAAAAATGGAAAAAAAAAATTAAATTAAGAGAAATCTACGCATAAAAGTAGGAACAGAAACCATGATAAAAGATACGCATAAAAAAAAGTAATTGAGTGGTTTCCCAGCGACTTTACAAGGTTGTTGTAAAAATAACTAAACTATTAGCGGCAACAATAATTATTGTTGGGATAACTAATTACTTTTCCCAACGATAACGTAGTTGTTGAGAAAAAACTAACTTATAACAACAATTTAATTAAGTTGTTGCTATATGTATGTTTTTGTCAACAATTTAAATGTCGCTGCGAAAAACGATATTTCTTACAGTGGTTGTTTTTGTGTAGATCAAGATTGAGATTGAAGGAAATGAAAGATGGGTTGGAGTTTATTGTGTTGAAGAAGAAGGATTTGTGTTTTGTGGTGGTGTTAAATATTTTCAAAGGCTTTGTGGTGGTGGTGTTTTGAAATTTATTGAGAAAAAGAAATGAGGGTGAGAGAGGTAAGAGTGAGAGAAGAGAAAAAGAAATGAGGTCGAAGAGAAAAAGAAATGAGGTTGAAGGAGATAAGAGTGAGAGAAGGCAACCGATCCTTTTTTTTTAATTGTGTAAATTTTGTGGCGGCCTTGGTCACCGGTAAATCTCCCGCTTTTTTTGAATTTGTGTAAATTTTAGGCCACCGGTAAGTCTCCCACTTTTTTTTTATTTAAATTATGTGTAAATTTTGCGGAAGGCCGCCGGTAAGTTTAAGGCTTATTTTGCGGCAGCCTAAGCCGCCGGTAACTGTTGCGTATTTTCAAAACTAATATTTTTAAATTTTGTGGGCGATTTCTACACTTTGCGGCAGTTTAGGAAGCCACAAACTTACTGGCTGCCAAAACGGCCTATAAATTAATATGAAATCCATAGAAAAATCGTTGTATACTTGTAGTCTGCTGTAATTGCAAATTTGTTTCCTATAATTACAATATTAAGTGAAAGACACATGGCAGTAACATGCGCTGCTAGAGCCTTGAGCAACCGAAATTCTCACTTTTTAGCTATTTTGTGCACTCAAGTGTCACACAATAATAATGCTAACAATTTACATAAAGGCAAATAAAAAATTGGATTAAATTATGGGTTTTTAGTCCCTATATTTATTGCTCTATAATCAAGAATAGTCATACATTTTTTTAATGATGAAAAAAAAACTCTACAATTTTTTCTGTTATTAAAATTGGTCCCCAAATTTTCTAATGGAATGCTAATGTGACAATTTAGTAAACTTTGCGTATAAAATAGACACATTAATTACACTATCAATATTTTTTAATAGGCGTGAAATTAGTTAGAGGGGCTAATATAAAGAGATGGAGGGAGTGTTTTTTACTAGAAATTTAATGTTAAAATTTAAATCGTCTAATCTTAATCAGACAACCTTCTAATGGCCGATTACACCAATATTTAACTGCACCGAACACCAATATGTGAACAAAGGAGGCACTAAATTAAGGGTGTCAATGTGGTGGCTTTGGCTACCTCAAAACGAGACATTCTTATATGGGCACAATCCTAAATTAATTTTATTTAGGCACACACATACACAAATCTAATAATTTAAAAGAAAAATAATATAGTCACATCAATCAATATCATTTTAATTTTCTTTCTTTAATTTTTTTCTTCTCTATGTGTGTGCGCCTAACAATAAAGTGTTATGTTTGTGCCTAGGTTAGACTTTCTCCGTCAAAACTTATTTTGTTTTAAGTATATTTTATAGGATCATGTTAGGGCACATGTTAACATATCCTATAATATATAAAATTAGCATTTAATAAGATATAGAATTTAATGACAAGTTCCGCAATACTCCAAACTTTTACATTTACTTATCTAACATGTGCTCTTAGGCGCCACACGAAATTAACATTTTCCTATTTTATATTTAGTTACCTCAATAATAATGGTAAGACAGATTCATAAATAAAATAGACAAAGAGTTTCTTGCAAACAACTTTATTTTTTATGGGTCTTTCCTTATACTCTAAAAACTACACATGCTAAAGAATTAAAAGCAAAAGTTTTACATTGAAATTAAAAGAACAATTTTTGTAAAAAAAAATGGTTTTCACCACCAATTTAATTATGTTCTAGGGTCAATTCTGACATAAGTATCAAGAGGTTTAGAAGTCAGCTTTTGTAAATTTAACTCTAATAACATTTTCATTGTTTATATTGAAAAAAAAATCCAAAATCAATTATAAATAATATGGTATAAATAAATTTACTGTGATTTTATTTTTGCATATAAATTATAATTGATATATTAATTAAAAAATATTCTACCAAAAAAAATTAACTAAAAAATCCTTTATCTTATTTATTTATAACATATTAGTCTTTTATTTTTTTTCGTCACACTTTGATCCTTTATCTATTAATTTGTGCACATTTTAATAAGCTTTGTTAAAAAATGCTGAAATAATACTTTTATTAATAATTTTAATTTTTAAAATAGTTTTTAATTAAAAATAAAGAAATTCAAAAATCCATATGAACATCATCCATCAACATCAATCCCAGAAGAAGAAAAAAAACCTTTGTCAGCTTCAAAGCTTAATCTCAAATATATAACCTTTGTCACCTTCAAAGCTAAAATAATTAATGAATTTCCTTTACAACAAATCCTTTGATAAGCAAAATATATTAATGGGTGTACAAGGGGTACTCAAACCCTTATAAAAATAGACATTCAAGCCTAACATCATAGCAGAAACAACTACTCATCTTGTATGAAGGGTTGCAGAGGCCCTGCCAAATCATGTGCTCGAAAGCCGGAAGAATTCAGAGTATTACAAACACCAAACAACAACCATCGAGATTAAATGACGGGTCCTTCTCATGCGGCTACCTACAACCACATTACCATGCATAAGGAAATGTTGAACACCTTCAACATGATGCACATCTTGAATTCCCATCCAATTGCTATCAGATCTCAAGTTATAAGAAAAGGGACAAGAGAAGAATAGATGGCTAATGGACTCAATATCATTTGAACAGAAAAACACAGTTCAAATCCAATGCACCAGTTAAAATACCTCTTTTTGCCAACTCCTCTCTTGTTGCTAGCCTCCCTAGAAGTAACCTCCAACCCCTGACCTGAATCTTAGTCGGCACGTCGGTCTTCCACACTTTTCATAAGGCTTTTTTTAGAAACATTTTTTATGAGATGGCCAAATTTAAAGTCAAAGCGGACTATATATCGGCTGTTGTGATTTTATATTTTGGATGTTGCTTTTATTTCTCTACTACTAGTATTGTTATTTATTCGTTCACACGGGTAACAAAACTTATTTTTTGAATTGCTGTAAGAAAGTACATGCAAGCAAAACCAGGTCAATTGGTGGACGCCTAATGGATGTTAATTTATTTGAAATCAATCGGTGATTTAGATCAAAGCAAAATAAAGGTATCCGATCAATAGTATTATGGAACTGATCTACTTAGAGTATACACGAATTCAATAATGAGGCTCGAGACGATTACAGTGAAGATAGATTTCTAGTATGATGGATCACCATAGGGTAAGTATATGTAAAATACGTTAACACTCAAATGTTCAAGTGAAAAATAATTGAATTCTATACCTTGGCACCAAAACTTGCATTTATATAGGAGGATATAGTAATACATAGCTAGCAATAGTTGACATTTGAGACGAAGGGAGCTATTGAGATGGATCTAACAGTCTCAAGAGCGTTATGAGGAGCGTATTAGCTAAAGAGGATGTAGAAAAACTATAGTGTCTATTACGCTTGACTTGCATGAATCGCCTTTGCAAAAGACTGAATTTGAGTTGAATTTGGGACACTTGGACTGCGTATATTGGACCTTGACCCAGTTCAAAACAGGAACAAATACATCAATTATATACTTTAAAAAGCCAATTTGATTTGTAATAATGATTAGAGGAAGTAATAATATTGTCCTATTTTTTTTTTTACGAAAAATTTTGTATTAAAAGTTGCATAATCAATACTATAAACAAAAATAGTTATAGATTCAATCAATGACTTTGATGTCATTAATATTATAAATTTAGAGTCATGGAAATTCCGGACACTTCAATATAATGTAGGCTTATGCAATTTGTCATTTTATACTATTACCAAGGATGTTGTGAGTTTATTTGCAAATTCATCATTTTCGTTTTTAGCAATTTTAAATTTGTATTTCCGATGTACTCTATCGATTTGAATGAATAAATATTATTTATTTAATAAAAAAAAAAAAATAGTTACACGATCACAATAATTTGAGTGTAATACTTGGACACCACACACACATCAATTAATTATTTAATTGATTTTGTTAATTAGTTATTATGCAAATGTTAACTATTTCAATTTTTAATAAATTTAAAACACACATTTTTATAAAATCTTACTATTTTAGACACTCAAAGTGTGCTCTAATTATTAGCATATCTCTTATTATATTATAAAAATTTATTATTTTAAACGCTCAAAGAGTGCTCTAATTATTAGCATTTCTCTAATTTACTAAATATATTATTTTTTATCATTCTTTTTTTATTTTTTATTTAAATTTAAATATACTAGTCTACCCAAATGTAGTGCAATGGTTGTGACTAAATATTATTTTCAATAAAATTTTCTTCTGCGAAAAAAATAAATTCTTCTTTTAACTTTATAGCAAGTATAATTTAAAATAAATTAGGAACGAAATACTAAACAATACATTCGATATACTAGTTAAGTTAATTATTATGGAAGTTCGTCTTTTAACTTTTTTTTAATAAAATAAATTAGGGATTAAATGTGTAATCTAACAAAAAAAAAAATAATTTGTCAAAAAAAAAGCCAAAAAAGGCTTAATTGCAGTTTTGGTCCCCCTATTTTCAATTTTTTGCAGTTTTGGTCCCCCTATTTTAAAACTCGACAATTTTGGTCCCCCTATCATAATTTTTAACTATAAATTAACGATATGATATGATTTAAACGGCGTGGTATATGATTTGATGATGAAAAAATACCAACATCGATGTAATTGTAAGAAAAATCTTTCATAAAGTTCATTTAAAACTTGTTCTATCATCATATTTTAGACAAAATATGTGTTAGGGGGACCAAAACTGTCGAATTTTAAAATAGGGGGACCAAAACTGCAAAAAATTGAAAATAGGGGGACCAAAACTGCAATTAAGCAAAAAAAAACAAAAAAAGAACCATGTTTAAGATCGAAAACGGCAAAACCCGCTGTCATCCGAAAAACGACAGCGTTTAATGCTTCTCTCGTGCGAGCTTAGACAACTAGTGAGGCCAAAAATGTCTCCGGCCGGTGAACTGCGGTGGCTCTGCCACCTAATCAACGAGTCTCTCAGCCCCTACACAGTCTGTTTCACTGTTCTCACATTTAACTATACTATTTCAATTCTTAACCAATCCTTTAAACCAAACCTACTTTCTATGTACTTCAGGAACCACACGGGTTCGTTCCGAAGAACAAAGAGAACGAGAAGGAAATTCTCATCGCTTCTTCTCAGGTTTTCATCTGAAAATTCAATTCAATCTTCAATAAATGCTCTGTTTATTTATTTATTTATTTATTCGATTATTTTCGGTGAATTTTTATTGTAGGTTTTGAGAAAAATTCAGCTGCGGATTCGTGAATTTGATTCTGATTCGAATAAAGAGGAATTGTGCGGTTCCGAGCAGCATTGTTCCGTTCATCAATGTCTGCCAAAAATCTTAACCAAATTGGTGAGTGTTACTTCAAATCAACATTGATTTGTTGCATGCTTTCTGTGTGACGTTCTTTTGAATAATATTCTGTTTTGTTTTTCATGGCAGGTGAATTTGTTAACTGTTAAGAGTGAATTTGTTCAACATGTTGCTGTTAATGCTTTTGTTTTAACTTCGGAGTTCGTGTCTACTACGGTATGAAATAATGGTTTTAATGAGTTTATGTTATGCTAATTGCATACTATATGATTCTCTGTAATGATTTGTAGGGGAACAATTGGGATGATTTCATTCATTTTTTGTGCGTTTCGTTTGAAACGGCTTTTACTAGAATGATCTCGTGTTTGCATGAAAATCACAAGTTTGATTCTATTGATGTTGATTTCACGCTGCAACAAGGGCTGAGGAGTTGTGATTGGTCGACTGTTACTGGTATCGTTGGAGTGCTTCGTGTTATATGTAAACATTTGAAGGAGGACTATGATGATGAACTTGTCAAAGTGTATTATGACTCTGTGAATTCTTGTCTTTTGAATTTGCCTTGGAATTTGTTGGATGAGTGTTGGAATCGTGACATTGGTAGCATGAAGAAAGGCCTGTCAGTGAATCAACCGTGTCTCGATAATTTCGGTGTTATGGATCTTGGAAGCAGATTTCTTGGGACTTTTCTCCAGTTACTATGCACATTGGTTGACCGGGATAATTTTGTGGAAACCGGTTGTGATTCTGCCAACAAGCATCCACTATTTGTCACAATAATGAATCTTGTACCTAGACTTGTAAAGTGGTGTCTCCCCAAGCAAGAAGATAGCGCTGAGACTTGCATCAGCCATTACATGAAACATAAATTGCTGGTATGGTTCTTCCAATTGTTCAAGAAGTTGAGAACTTAATTTTTCATTGCTTGTAGGATGGAATGCAAAAAGTGATCACTGTTTCCACTTTAAATTATATGGACAGAAGGTTATGAATAGTATAAAAACGCCATTTGCATTTTGTGGCATACAAAAAGAAGTAAAATTTTATTGCTAACTGTTTATAGTTTTCAAGATTCTCAAATATCAATATCATAGTTAGTTACATTAGAGTGTTAATAGTTAGCTAGAACAATCAATTAGTTAGTATTAGTAAAGGAGGTTCAGCTTAATTGAAGAAGGGAGTGGAATGGAAAATTGTTAGCAATGGGAAAACCGGTAATTGGTTTGGTTGTATGGGGAAACCCTTCGGAGAAAATTATTTCCTTTCCTTACTGATATTCTATTCATCAATTAAGAGAAATATTTTTGTCTGTCTTTCATTTGAATAGTTTGTTTGTGTAACATTAACTTTAGTGTATGAATTATTTTTCTTTCATCAAACATTTATTACTTGAGCTGATATATTGTTAGTCCATTGTACATAATCTGTGTTATTAGATGAGACTTGTACTAACTGTATTCTGTTTGACCTAGATTCTTATTGTACATAGAAGTATAAGATAAGTTTTATGTAAAACAATTATTCAGAGTTCCAGTCAATATACTCTCTTAGTCACTTTTCCATTTGACATCCAAACACTAAAATTTCATCACTATGTGTAGTCTCCAGCTGTATAACATTAACAATGGCAGAGTACATAGCTGCATGTTGTCCTCAGGATTTAGGATCATGCGGCACCAATTAATGCAACTAAAAGGATGGGATATGAGTCTCCTTTGTTTTTGGTTGGATGTGAATAGATGATTTTTTATGATTCATAAGATGTATTTTGAATACTTAGAAAGCTGCTGTAAATGAATGAGTGAACATTGGTTGATGAATTCTGGAGACGTATGCATGCCATATTGCCATTGAGAAATGATTGATATTTTGTAATGCTGATATATAAGGGAAACCCTGCCGAATTTTTTGTAGCCTTGTAATTCATTTTTAACATTATGTCCAAGTGTGGTACTACAGTACTAGGTGTAGGATGGCAGGCTGAAAATGTGTTCGTTGGTAGTAGCCAGAGTGCAGTGTGCTGGCCACGACCTTGAAATTTGGTCGCGACTAAGTTAGTCTGTACATAGCTGCACATGTTCTCAAGATATAGAAAAGACATGTGGCATCAATAAAGCATAGTTGCACTAGGTATTCTATTTCCTTGGATGATGTATTTGTCAAAATTAATATCTAATTACTTGTCCACATAGCTAATATTGAAATTCAGCTGTAGTATTTTCTGAACCTTAGCTCTACGGAGTTTATCTAACTCCAATGAACCTAATCCAACCATCCTTCACTCTTAAGTAATTTTGGACATTGTGATTTGTCAATTTGTCACTTGATTTTGAATTTGTTATGCTCGTTTTGTCTTGTGAGTTTTCACACGATTTGTGAATTTGTCGATCAATTTTGATTGACTGGTATATTTGTGTATTTTGTCTGGTCTGGTCTGGTCTAGACTCTAAATTGTTAAGTGTTAACCCATCTTAGTTTAATTTATAAGTATAAAATGTTGAGCATTTACTATGCACGTACTATTAAATTGTGTTTAGATACTATGATAACTACTTTGAGTATTGTTTTTGTATTAAGTAAACTCTTGCGACTTCACGACCTGAGCGTATGGAGATTCATGAGTTTACATAGACTATCAAGTTTCAAAATCTTGCTCCTATGAAGTGAACTCTTCAAACCAATTACCTTGTTCTCTGCAGATTCTGATGATCAGGCTTGGCTCACTCATGTGTCTGGACTGTTCAGACTATGTTTCTCGGCTTGAAGTTCTTCATAGCTACTATCAAGAGCTTTTGCTACTACCTTTAACTCAATTTATGTCTGATCAAGGTGATTGTCTGGAAGGCTCTCCATTTTTATTGAGTTTGTCTGATGGAGAAGCATATGGGACGTCTTCCAGCCACCTACAAAGACAAGCAATTTTCCTCTTACTAGATTGTTCTGTCAATTTGATCAGTCAAAGAGGATCAAAGGAAAACCATAGTGATTTTTCAACTTTAACCTCATGCTTTACCAACAACCCAGATCCGGAGCTTGATCACTTATGCATAAAAAAGGGATTGCTAGAGCTTTACAAGTGGATTCAAGAACATCTTCCAAGTGAGGTCTCTATGAACCATGAAAACTACTCCGAGATATGTATGAACTTCATGTCATCTTTTCTCCAGCTATATCTTTGTGAGGTCTGTCTAATCACCTTTTCCATGCTGTTTGTGCAAAGTAGTTTATGAGTGTGAAGCTTGTCTGGCATGGCCATAGTTTTATTAACAGTTTTTTTGCTCTGAAAATTTAGCTTTCTTAAACTCTGGAGTTATATGAATCTTTGATAAGGATGATGAGTCTGACAAGTCCTGCTGTGTTCATATCTAAGTACTTCAAATTTTATGGGAGTTTTTGAAAATATATTTGCAAAACTGTGTAGCTTTAATGAGAGTCCAGAGTTTTATATTCTTTAGCAAAATAGTTAAGTTTCTTGACATCATCTTGTAGTTTCATCAGTGTTATTTAACATTTGAATGACAGGATGATCTATTGTTTGAAGTGCTTTTGCAATTGCTTAGCATATCATGTCTCCAGCAACAGTAAGCAAGTGTATTAAACCTTATACTTTTTTGCTAGTAGCCACTTAATCGAAATATTCACTCTCACGATAATGAGTTTTCATTGATGTAGGTCTGGAAGAAAAGGTGTTGCATATCAAGATGTAAAAAGAGACTTTCCTTTTGATCTGTCAGACATTTTTAATCCTGTTCACCTTTTCCATCTGTTTCTTTCAGAGGCATGCACTACCCTACCTTAGTACATGCAGACAATTCATCATCTACTTCATTATTTTTTTATTTATTTAAAGGAAAATGCTAACTAGTGGATACTAGTTAAGGAACCAAAACTAGTAAAATTATCTTGGAAATTGTGTAGCAAACTTTTTTAAAATGTAAATATGCTTTTTTCAAAGTAAAATTTACTAATTTTAGGTTCCTTAACAATGCCCTGGGGGAACTAGTTAGCATGACCCTTATTTAAACACACAAATATTATTAATTATCTTATTCTTTACTTGCTGATTGGTCTTCAGATACATTATGATCATCAAGTGCTTCTTGACTATCTCATTTCAAAAGATACTGGAATAAGCTGTGCTAAATATCTTCTGAGGTATAATATACTAACTATTTTGGACCACAAAATTTCCTTACTGAGTTTCTGTGATTAGATTATAAATATGCAGGGAAAGTTATAATCATATCTGGTTTTAGTGATTGATTTTCTGCCATATGTTTGGAGCATGTCTTATTTTTTGGTGTTGACACTTACCGTGACACTTATTGCTATTTCGAAATTGGTATTTACTTTTTCCTCTTTTGCACATTTGTTGATAGATGCATGCATTTGATATGCAACTCATGGAAATTATTTGTGGAATTTCCATTATCTGGAAAACTTTTAAATCAAACATCTTGCAAGAGAAGAAAACTTATAGGGGACGGTCTACAGTTTGTTGCAGATGAAACGCCTTCTTCAGTTGACAATAACGGAAGTATCGAATTGAATATCAAGAATTTTAAGGCTGAGTTCAAGCACCGTAATATTGAACAATTCAAGAAAGCTGCAGAATGTTTACTATCTTTGAACAATTCCATTGGAAATCTTCATCAAAAGAGCCTGTTTCCATATAATCCTGAAGTACTTCTGAGACGGTACATTGCTTAACAATGATTTATTTCTTGTATACATTCAACAAATAGTAATGAACTTATTTCTTGTAGTCTAAGAAGATTTCAAGAGTTATGCTGCCAGGAAAAGTTATTCGACGGACAGAAACTTGAGTAATTAACTAAACTACTTGAATCTCGTATAACCATGGAAGCTTGGCAATCTTGTGATTATTGATGGTTATAGAACTACATACTTGGTGAGTAGGCCTTTCTTCTTGAGTTATTTCAAAATATTATACCAGCACGTAATTTGTTATCATGCTCAAATGTTAGTTTGCTGATTAAATGGAACACTTGATGAAAACAGGTAGTGGTACCATTGATGGACAGAAGGGAGAGAGAAATGGCTGCTAATAGTGTCCATATAATCCTGGGCCACTCCATATGTTTTAAGATTTCAATGGTTCAGTTGATCTATACTTACATGCCATCTCTGAAGAGAGTCTGGTGAGTGATAGCATGGATATCAGGTGCATAGAATCTAAAACCGCGGTGTATACTATAGGATTTTGTGCCTTATTCCTACCACTGTTTCCACTCTTGAAGGTACTAGTCCCTTCACTCGAAACTATTTGCTAGCAGCATGATCTTCCCTTGGAACCTTTTTGATATGTCTTATTAGTGATAATTTTTTTTATCATGTTTGAGAGTGAGCAATGCTGTAATTTGTTGGAGATTATTCCCTTGGCCAATCCGTAGCCGGAGGGGTTGCAGTCTACATAGGCAAGAGAGGAGGATCCTGTTAGGAAACTACGCCGAATTTCCCTAAACTTAGATTAATGAAAAACGATAAATGTGGAATAATAAAACACAAAGATTGATAATGGAGTTCGGCCAAATATGCCTACGTATCCCGGCTGCTGCAGACCTTTCTAAAAGGAAAATTTATACAAAGTGTTTACAAACACTTAATATCTCTCACTACCCAAAACCCAATTACACCCAAGAATTTCACTAACTAGAGAGCTTCAAGAAAATTATTGAGATTTCTAGTATTGAGCTCTCTAGTTAGTGAAATTCTTGGGTGTAATTGGGTTTTGGGTAGTGAGAGATATTGAGTGTTTGTAATCACTTTGTGTAAATTTCCCTTTTTCAATAGAAATGTCTGCAACATCCCGAAGACGTAGGCATATTTAGCCGAACTCCGTTATCAATTTTTATGTTTAATTATTCCGCATTTATCGCTTTTCTTTAATTTGACTTTAGGGAAATTCGGCGTAGTTTTCTAACAGATCCAATTCCGAAAGAGAAGTCACATAATTTCAAAGGTTCAATGGTCTAAACAATTAGGATATTTCTATAAGAGAGTGCAGCAACATACTCTTTATTATTAGTTAAAGTTCATATAAGTCACCAAATTATTTAGTAGGTCTCATACAGAGTGGGTAATGTAGAAATTATTGCTACCATTATTCATTACTATTCGAACACATAAAGCTAAAGCCCACTTCATGACTTCATTCGTATTTAATAGATATTTGATTGAGAGAATCACATAGTTCTTGTGGCTTGCAAAGCATAGGCATATGATCTGTGCCTTTGATCTCAAATACATCATTAATCCCAGCATTTTGGATCATCCAGTGTTGAAATTTCAATGGAATTGCAAGGTCATCATCGCAAACAGTAAAAACATGTGGAACTGACCCATAACCCTGTTTGGAGAATAAGTTCTTTTGCTGAATCAAGTCTTCCATAAAGAGGGACCCTGGCCTTGATAAAATCTTGGCCAATTCAAGATCCTGCCAAATCCAATAATTTGATTTTATTAGTATCATCATTTTATTTTTACTATTGCAAACTTCAATTATTGATTAACTTCAAGTGAAGGTCAAACGTGTCGTATTGCAAGTGCATTATTTTAAGAGGAGTAGATTTTAGTGATGTGTTGTTACCTCAGTGGAGGATAGTTGATAGAGCTTATTGGACAAGAATTTGGGACCAAAGCACATTGCTGTTTTGCTTCCACTCGGGAAGTGTTCAGTGTCCAACCATGCCTCCGCATGTGCATTATCAATATGCTGAGTTTTTAAAAAATGAAATAATTATTAGTAGTACTATATTTGTTTTATGAAAAGTGTCTCATTTTTAATATTTTTTATCTCAAAATAATTGTCACTTTAAAATATCATTGAAATTTTAATTATTTTTTCCTACCAATATATCCTTAATTATTATATTTCAACTCATATAATTAATTTTTTTGGAGTTACCACTCATCTAACGATTCTGCTAATGTTTTTGGTTACAAGGCTAATAAAAAAACAAAAGACAACAAGAAAAAGAAAAAAGGAACTAAGCTCTTAGAAAGAAATTTCCAGCAGCATCACTCTGAAGACATAATTAATTAACATTAAAATACATTAAAAGAGAACTAATGAATATATTTTAATAAATGAATCTATTTTATCATCAAAATCAACATAATTAAACCAATAGTTAGTTGGTTCAGTGATGATTGACGCTGAATTTGGTAGGGAAGATCACCGTTCAATCCCCTGCAACTGCGATCGGGAGGGGGCTGGAACCACTTGATGCCAGAACTGACTCCCGAATCAGATTCAACTGGTGGTGAAAAAAACATATAAACTTAGACTTTTGGACTCACGTGTATGTGCATGCATGCACTCGGACTCTTAGACTCGTGTTCGTATGTATGTGCATGTGTGTAATCGTGTGTGCGTGAATGCGTCCGAGTGATAATAAATATTAAAACTAAATTTTAAAATAGACTTTGACTGCACGCAACACACCCTAGACATTAATGATTCTCTCTATAACCTTATATTGTCAAGGCTCAGAAAACAAACCTTTCCCAACACATAAGATGCATCGTGTCCAATGTCAGGAGCAAAAGCTGTTAAGAAAACACCAACAACTATTTTATCTGGAAATTTTTCCATTGCAAGAGCTATGTTAAGTCCTCCAAGGCTATGACCAACAAGAATCACCTTTTCATTTGGTGGAATTGTGTCCATTAGCTGCAACAAAGGTTCAGAGTATTCTAAAATTGTATTAACTGTTGGAATTGATTAAAACTTAATCATAGACATGCCCAATAACAAAAACTTTAGTGCGGAAGCCAAAACTATATGACCATGTATATATAAATTGGATCCATATCATGTTGGTTTATTAAGATCATAGGATTTAGGAATACCTCGATAGATGAATATGGACAAACCGTAGTCTATCCGATAGCAATCCTGAAACGTAAAGAAAGACGGACGACGAGTTTTGTTGGCTTGTGGTTCTTCCTCAACCGATACCCTAATGCCCTGAATTCTCTTCAGATGGGGATAAGAGATTATTTACTGTGTCCGGTATATTGGAGACCATAGCCTATATATAGTGTGATGACCCATTATGGTTCCCATTATTCCGAAATGGGTCATCCTGACATCCACTCATATTGAGCCCATATCACTTAATTAAATAATTACTTAAATAGAAATCTAATAAGCCTTTTTACTTAATTTGATCACTAATCAATTAAGGCTCCTAATTGATAAATAGTCAATATAATTTGTCCACCTAATATTATTGGAATATATTAAAATATTCCAACAATCTCCCACTTGGACAATATATCATAATAATTATATCATTATTCTTTAGGTGCGCATCTGAATGCTATTTATCTTTAGATTTCAACTTTATAATCTGGTCAGTCTCATACATCAATAATGGGACCACGCGGCTGTCGTCACTAACGTATAACGTGAAGGAACCTTCGATGACCACCACATCAATGTACTTGATGACATAGATCGATATGGATGAGTGGCATGGAAATTTCATGCAATGTGATCTTTATACCATGTCTATTTCCAACTGGTCCAACTAAAATTCTTATTGAGATCAAACTGAAGTTTGCAAATTCATTATTTGCACAAATGATACAAAATGAGTTATCATAATAACCTCAAACTTTATTTCAAACTTTAATTCTGCAGAAAACCTGAACCAAATATGCATTTGTATCAATACCAAAGTTAGAACATAACTGAAGAGAGACCTTCCACTAATCAAAGACATCCTTAGTGACAACAACCAAATGAAAGACCTCAGGTGTCAAGTCTTCGATTAGTGAATTAGCTAGCATAAAATTTATCTCTATATGTTCTATCCTTCAACAACTTATAAATCGATAAGCTATATAAAACAATTGTTGAAGCATTATCTGACTAATTTATGTCACAATATAACTTGAGTTGTCTTTCAAAAATCTTTTACTTTATGCAACCAGGTGACATAAATACTTACAATCATTTCTTGAGTTAGGATGTCCATTGTAGGTAAACATCCAAAGAATCAGAGTCGAACATACTGAAGATCTCCAAAATATTAGATCTCCGATATCTGAACACAAATTATTTTGTTCTCTATAACAATCTTTATGGTTGCTTAACTTCAATGATTCAAATTTTGAATCCCTCAAGTATCAAATGATCTTATTACATACAATATTTCGAAATGCATATAATTAAGATCTTACATAAGTTTCCCAAAGTCGTAGCATATATGAAAACATTTATTTTCTAAATTTCCGGATTTTCTTTTGGGCAATTATTGAGACTTTTAAACAGTCCCCTTTATGATTAAAACAATCCCCTAGTTTATTGACTTTCATGTCGAATTTACTATAAACTTTATTGATATAACTCTTTTGTGATAACCGAATGATATATAGAGAGTAATCCTTAACTATCAAATTTCTTAATACAAAAGATATGTGTGCAAGAACTTTCGTCACTAAACTTTTGTTAGTGATTTCTTGATTTTGCACAACAACCATATATCGATGTTGACTTAATAAAGTAAAATTGACACATTAAACTAAGAATATAATCATGCTCCCACTGAATCTGTGTAATCCACAACTCTCCATAATGTACATCTCAAAACCAAATGAGACAATTACCTGATGAGACTTTTGTGGTATCATTAATAAGACAACTTCCTTAACTCATAAATGAATTTCATTTGTTTGCAAACCATATACTTTATGTATTTTGACATAAGTTTTCTCAGATTGCACCTTATTATTTTTCTTAATGTCACCATTAAGAAATACTATCTTGGTATCCATCTTATGAAACTTCAAAATTATAATAAATGACAAGTGTCTTGACTTTCCTATTAGAGTTTTTAAATCAAATATAATTTCTCTTTCCATTCAATACTTTATGACACTTGATGCTTTAGTTTCTTGAAGGTATTGAGTTTGATCTTCATGAATTAATTTCTTAACTTAATTGAGAGGAATAACATTAATGTCCTTATGAGGATCCAAATTTACTATATAAATAGTAACCATATGAATTGGTTTATAACCAATTCTTCCTCACTCAATTTTGTTCTTTTACCCTATCTCTTCCCAAACTCAATATCTTTAAGAGATTTTACAGTTCATGTCTCAAAATGTTCATTAATTGGGACCAAAATTTATATTTCTCAAAATTTTCAACAATTCAAGATTGTCACAAGTCATAACTGAATTGACTATGCTTATATTTAAATTTAAAAGACAAATTGAATCACTCGTTTTAAAATAACAATAAAGAATTTATAACATTAAAACAAAAAAATAAATTCAAAAACTGATTCACCAAATTGTCTTTTGAATACTAATATTATTAGAAACAACAATCTAACAAATAGTTGAAGAATCATCAATCTTCACCAACTTATTTCCCCATAGACTGATGTGTCTTTCAACATTATTGAAATTTGTCAGTTTAGATCATATTTTCTATTTAATCTTTATTTGCCCATATCCTTTGAGGTATTTACCTAATGAGCGTCATGACAAACATCATGTACAAGACCAAAATGTTTCTTATTTATCCTCTTATAGAATACACTTGAATTTTTTAGATTTATTAAATAATAGGTTAAAAGTTTTTGATCCTATAAATATTTCAAATTTTGTTTTTAGTTTTTATAAAAAATTTCGGTAACTTTTGGTCCTTCAAATATTTTTTGTCATCACTTTTTGTCTATAATTTTAATCAAAAACTTGTGTACTTTCACATTTTTGATTGATTTTTGGTAGTCATATTTATAATATTATAAGAAGCTCTCTTACAAAAATTTAGAATTTTTTTAACATCAAATTAATTATTTATGAATTTTTAAGCACAAAAAACTACAAAATTTATATTTAATTCATTCTTTATTAAAAAATTAGAATTAGCATTCTTTTTTTTTTTTTTGACAAAAGAATTAGCATTCTTTAACTCTCCATTTTTTCTGAAGATCAAAATACAATAGCATACACATAATCCAGACTATTTATTAAATTACATGCTTATAGTTGTTTACAATGCATGTAAAAAGAAACAAAAGTTGCAAGCCACTTCTCCGGCAAAGTGTCTCGCAAACACATAAATCGAATGATTATATTTCGAAGAGAAGTACTAGCCACACACTTTTTAACACATCTTAATCTTAATCTTAATCTTAATATAATAAAACAAGAGTAACTAGAGGCACCTTAAACCCTAACCCTAATATGAATGGTCTAGATATTGACACGTGGAAAAAAAATTATATTAACGGCTACGATAAAATCTTGAATACTATGCTGCCACGTCAATTAATGAATGTGACACGTCATGTGTTTAAAAACACAATAGATGATGTGTCAATATATGATTGGATGTGTGTATAAAATAATTTTATACAAATCCCTAATTTTGTT
Source organism: Trifolium repens (assembly GCA_030408175.1). Classification (NCBI taxonomy): domain Eukaryota; kingdom Viridiplantae; phylum Streptophyta; class Magnoliopsida; order Fabales; family Fabaceae; genus Trifolium; species Trifolium repens. The sequence goes on along the minus strand of CP125850.1, from coordinate 49,675,937 downwards.
ATCTACTAATCCCTAATTATATGCTTTCATTTAATCCCTAATTTTGTTATCTACTAATCCCTAATTATATGCTTTCATTTGATTATTGGATATACTCTGTGAAATCTATTTTATTTATACCCTTAAATTATGCATCTTTTACGATAAATAGAAACTTTTTTATTTCTTTCTCCCAAGACCAAGAGTGTCTCTTTCACATTAATTATAGCCTTAAATTATGCATCTATTTTCACGTTTTCGCAACTATTTACATTTGTTTTTATTTGATGCAGATTTGACTTTGGGGTTCTAGAAATGTATGGATTGTTATAGATATTTTAGGTGTTTAAATTATGATTATAGTTTGTAGTGTTCCATATTAATTCTCTATTCTTTTTGAATTTGATTTTTATTCCAATATGTATGGATTCCTAAAGGTATGGATTCCATCTTTTTTTTGTTGTTGTTTGTAGTGTTTGATATTAATTCTGATTCTTCCATTTAAGAAAAAAAAATTGGATTTTATTTTTCTTAAGTTTCATATATTTTATATTGGATGCAAGTTTTGTTTTGTAGTTCTATAAAGGTATGTACTCCTATGAATATTTTTAGGTGTTTGAATTCGGATTTTTTTTGTTTGTTTGTTATGTTCTGTATCAATTTGGTTATTATTTCATGTTTTTTCTTTTGTTGCTTTCATATTTTTAATTTTTTCATGGTCAAAATTTAAGATTTATAAGTATTCAACTTAATTTCACGTTCTTTTCTATTTTTTTAGTTTTGTATTTTTTTTATCTTTACAGGTAAAATTAGATTCAAAGGCAGAAGATTTGAGCTATTATTAAAATAGATGAGGACGAATTAGGATTTTTAGTTGTAGTTTCTTTTAATATATTGTTATTAGATTTATTTTATGCGTGTATTTATCTTTTTTGTATAATTTTTTATTGGTTTTCTTTCGTTCCTATTTTTATGCATATATTCATATATAATATTTTTATTTTAATTATTTTATTCTTTGGCCCCGTTTGGCCCGGCTTATTTTTTACTTTTTATTTTAGCTTAAACGAAATAAAGAAGTATAAAATTATATTCGACACTATTTCTCCTTAAAAGTATTTGAGAAATAAAGTAAAGAAGTAAAAAATAAAAAAAAAATTAACTCAAACACAATTTTTTCCTTCTTTACTATTTTTAAGGAGAAGAAAAAAAGAGGAAAATAAGCCGGGCCAAACGGGGCCTTTATATACTCTTTCTTAATTTTTCAGTGAAATTACAATGAAGGATACAAAATATAAAATATTATCCTATATTTATGAATAAATTCATCTATATTTTTTTTTTGTTCTTATAGCTTATGCGTAGATTCATATATAGTAATTGTTTTATTGTATTAATCATATTTTTTCTATAATTTTTTTAGTGAAATTACAAAAATGGATACAAAATTTGGAATATTATCTTATTTTTATGCATAAATTCATTTACAATCTTTAACCTCTTTTTTTCATTAAAAAAAATCTTTTACTTTTTTTGTTCCTATTTTTATGCATAGATTTGTATAATTTTTTTTTTTTTTGTATTTATCTTATTCTTTCTATGTAGTACTCCATCCGTTTCTTTTTAATTGTCTTTTATTATCATATTTAGCGTTTTTATTTAATTGTCCTTTTTGTATTTTATGGGTATAATTTGTCAATTATACCTTTTGTCAATTGCTCTTATCTTTTTCCATAAAACCAATTAATGCTATATATTTGGAAAACTAAATCTTTTTTTTAAATTTTTTTTTGTTGGTACATAACATATTAATTTTTTTTTTGTATATAATATATTAAATTTATTGGAAAGAGAAAGTGTAGGCAAAAAAATAGGAATTTATTGGGGGATTAAAACGAGGGTATAATAGGAAGATAATGTGCAAAAATACACTTCTTTAATTTGGTGTTATCTTTCTAAAAAGACAATTAAAAAGAAACGGAGGGAGTATATTTTTTGTATATTTTATCTGGTGAAATTACAATGAAGATATAAAACTTGGAATATTATTAATAGTGATAAGGACAGATAAGTAAATTTGGTAGTAATCAACTTTATTATATTAAATTAAATAAATAACTTTATCATATTAAAAGTAGATGAAATCAAATGAGTAAAAATAAGTGTCATTTGTCGTGACATACACTAATATCAATCAATATTATTTTCCTTAAAAATAGGATTTAACCTTGAGAAAATAAAATCTATACTTTAAAAATTTATCTTAAAAACACTCATAAATAACACTTTTCTTAACAAAACAATAAAGATATACTTGAAAAATATATAACATTTGAATTTGTGCTCTCCTTATTTTACAAGATGTGCGCTCATCAAAAAAATAAAGGCTGGCTTAAAAATAGGTACCATTTGTTGTGGATTAAATTAATAATCATGAAGGATTTATTTTAATTAAAAATTGGTACAAATAATTAGTAATAGATATATATTTCCTTACTAATAGGGTTTGAAAATCAGCAACATGGATATACTTTTTTTTAATGTAAGCAATAAAGATATACTTGAAAAATATATAACAACTGAATTTGTGATTTTTTTTACAAGATATGTGTCCAATAAAATAAAATAAGTAAATATTGTCTAAAAAATATGTGTTATTTAAGTTCATGTTATACTAAATTTGTGATTTATAATTTTTGGGTCTTGCTAACGGGTGCCCTTAAAACACATGTTAAGAATCTAAAAGGTAGAAACATTTTTTTAAAATATCTTTCGCACGGTCAAAGTCTAGTTATTACTAATTAAAATATATGAGTCACACTAAATTATGTAGGTCTCATATAGATTTCACATTAAAGAAAGTATTGTTAACATTATTTATTACTATAATTCGAACAGATAAAGCTAAAGCCCATTATTTATTATTAATTATGAGACTTCATGCATATTTAACGGATATTTTTTTGAGAGAATCACATAGTTCTTGTGGCTTGCACAGCATAGCCATATGATCTGCGCCTTTGATCTCAAATACATCATTAATCCCAGCATTTTGGATCATCCAGTGTTGAAATTTCGAAGGAATTGCAAGGTCGTCATTGCAAACAATAAAAGCACTTGGAACTGACCCATAACCCTTTTTTGAGAATAAGTTCTTTTGCTGAATCAAGTCTTCCATAAAAAGAGACCCTGGCCTCAATAAAGTCTTGGCCAATTCACGATCCTGCCAAATCCAATTTTTTTTTTTAATCAGTATCATCATTTTACGATATATCTTTGGAAATAAGTATTATATCTTTTTACGTTATTTTTGTCCTTGTCATTTATTCGTGTTTGGATATAGTTTTTTAAGTTTCAAATCTATATATTTTTTTAAAACATAACATATATTTATAATTGAGAGTGCAAAAAGAAAGAAAATTATAAATTTAAAATTTGAAATTCATATTGAAACATAAAAAAACCCAACATATAGTAAAAAAAAGTTAAAAACCAAAATATTTTTGAAATTAAATTAAAGGACCACCATTTAAATTTTTCCAGTAGTGAAGGCTAAACGTGTCATATTACAAATGCATTATTTTAAGAGGAATACAATTTAGTAAGGTGTACAATTACCTCAATGGATGATTGTTGGCAGAGCTTTTTGGACAAGAATTTGGGACCAAAGATCATTGATTTTTTGTTTCCACTATGTGAAAATTCAGTATCCAACCATTCAGCCGCCGGGGTATTCTCAATATACTGTTAAAGTTTATAAAAAATAAATAGTTATTAACGGTGAAGTTACTTACTGTCGAAACAGAGTTGATATTTCACTACTAAAAAAGTTTTAAATATCCATGGACAAAATCTGTCTCTAAAATGCAAATATTCTGTCACTAAACATGCTAGAGACGGAATTGATGTCGTCGGTAATTTCCTCGTCTCCGAACTATTAGAGATGGACAAAATCTATTTCTAAAATAAAAATATCTCTCTCTAAAATAAATATATCTGTATCTAACTGCTTTTTCTGTCTTTAATTCCATCTCTATTAGAGAAAAATATATCCGGTCTCTAAATTCCGTCGGTATTTCAACTTTTTCTAGTAGTGTTTAAAAATGTCCCATAATGACATATTTACAAAATAAATAATTATGAATGGTGAAGTAACTACAATTAAAAAGTGCTTATAAAAAAAAATACTACAATTAAAAGGTATTTATTTGATGAAAAATGATCTAAATATATTTATAAGCGAAAGCAAATCTTATCTATAAATAAAGTTAAAGTTATATTAGACTCCATCGAACTCCATCAATTTTACATCAAAACTACCATAACATTTTTTAACATGCCATTTATCTCTTCAACATCCTATCATATAAAAACTTTCTCTCTTATATTAGTTGATAAAATGACAATAATTTTATATTTTAAAAATCAAATTTTCTTATTAAAAACTTTTATCTTATGGTACTTTGCAAAGAGAAAGTGAAAAGAGAGAAATAGGTAAGAAAGAGTGAAGGAAGAGAGAAAAAAGCGAGAAAATGAATAGATTTGGTGTATTAATTGGTATAAGAAAAAAAAAGAGAAATAGAGAAGTGAGTAATACAATAATTCTTTAAAATGTCAAAAATGACCCTGTCTCTTGTATCAACCATTTCAATTAATTGTTTTACTTTAATTGTGTTACAGGGTATTTAATTAATTTTTTTACTTTAATTGGTAACTCAAATTATTACTTTGTTGATAACTATTTCCATTTTAATTAAATCAAATTATTAATTTACTGGAAACTTTTTTTTTACAGTTACTAAAACATTTATTTTAATATCGATCAATTTATTAATAGATTAAATATTTTATATCCATTAATGAAAACAACCAACCCTCGGTGAGGAGTAACGAGCAACCTCACAAAGACAATATACGTATACCTATTCTAAATATATATATATTATTGGTCTGTTTGGATTTAACTTATTTTTAAGTTTATGTAAATAAATAAATTTTTATGTTAACTCATAAGCAGTAACTAACCAAATTTATATCTTTATAAGTTATTTTCTCATAAACTATCTTAAAAACTTGTAATAATACTTTTTTTAGTGGCAAATATATATGTATACATTAGAAAGAACTAGTACATACAAAATAGTACACAAAAAGGAGTACAAGAAGTATTGGGACTCAAAGTAAAGAGAAAAACATAGAAACTCATAGATAAAAAACTCCTAACCATCCGACGATCAAAAGGAGAAAAAGAAGAAATCAAGAAGAGAAAACAAAAAGAAAGGAACACCACCACACAAGACTCTAACAGTTCAAACACAAAATAGGTTCAACCTCCCACTCATAAAGAGAGCAAGGGTTGGCAGGGTTTTTTACTAGATACCATTCTAAAAAAGAAATTTCATCCTATCAACCAGGTATTCAATAGACGAAGATCCCCCAGCAAAGATATAATATATTAAAGTTCATTTATTTGCATATATTATTTCACATAAGCTCAAAAATAAGTCGATCCAAATAGCCTTTAGATAATTATATTTATTAATAATTATATTATACAACTATACAAACCTATGAGGCTCCGATACGCGACACGATACGGATACGATACGATACCGATACGCTAATACGTGAAAATTTTAAAAAATCCATATCCGATACTGGCGCGATACGTTATTTAAAAATTAATTTTAAAATTAAATATATAAATGCACAATATATAAACATGACTAAAATAAATAATATTAATAATGATAATTGTTTTTTGAAAGACAAACAAAATTATTATTATTATTATAAACGTCAATAGTTCATTGTACAAGGAGTACAAACAAGCCAATAAGCTTGCACAAGAGCAAAAATGTTTAAGGCTCAACATACGAGGGCTCCTCAGTCCTAACTTAAGACATATAATAGCTCAAAAAACATATAATAGTCATGACATCAAGCCTCTTTAACAAGTCCATCTTGTAGCAATAGCAGACAATTATATAGGTCCTGCAGCTGACCAATTAAAAACATAAAGCATCCATTTTTATACTAGAATTTTGGGACAAACCCAAATACTTAACAAGCTGTTATATAGTGGGACACCATAGTGACTTCAGAATAGTGACAAAGACAAAAAATACTAATTATAATAAATTAACATCATTAATACTACGTTAAGTATTTGTGTCTCATTAATATTGTCCTAAAAAATAATGATCACCAGTACATTTTAAGTTATATTACATCTTAAGTTAAGTATTATACAAAAAGAACATAATTAGTACTATCCCAAAAAACATCACTAGTATTGGCCAAAAAAAGACATAGTTAGTTACCCGTGTAACAACATAACAGTTTGACATTCACTAGGAAACACGGATTGTATAGGATATTATTTTTTTTATTTAAAAATAAAGATTTAACCGATACTTTTTTCGATACGAGTATCGGAAAGTATCGAACGCGTATCGGATATTATTTTTTTATTTAAAAATAAAGATTTAACCGATACTCTTCTGATACGAGTATCGGGACATATCGGATGAGTATCTATATCAAGGACGTATCAGACACGATACTTCACCATTTTTAAAGTATCGGGGCTTCATATATACAAACACTTCCTATAAAAAAAACTATACAAGTACTTCTTATGAAAAAAAACTATACAAGCCAAAAACGTGAAAAAGTAAAGGGGCAGAAATGGAAAGTAGCATTGGCTGAACTTTCTTGCCCACGTAAGAAGAATTAAAAAGGTGGTAGGACCCACCAAAAATTAATTTCTCTTCCATGTTTCTTTGCGGTGCCAAACGAGAGAAGTTGCTATTTCTTCTCTAACTATCTCGTTTGTGTCTCTCTGATCCCAAAAACTCTTGATACAAACAAACACACACTGGAGGGTTTTTTCTTTTAACATTAACCGTCACAACCTTTCTCTTCTTCTTAATCTATTAAAAATAAATGCTCAATTTAGTCATAAAATAACCTCTCCAAATAATTTTTTATTTTATTTTAATTAAATAAGTATGGTTTTCACGTAAATTTAGTATTTCTTTTGTATTTTTGTGATTTCGTCATTTTAAAATGCGAGCAGGGATAAATCTATGTAAGGCATGGTGTGGCTATAGCCACACAAGCCCAATCAGAAATTTTTGAAAAAAATGAATAAATATATATATTTAATAAATAATTTTAAGTCATTCTATATACATATCATGTACAAATATTAATGTAAATATTAGTTTAGAGTTTATTAGTGACGACTGTAAATCTCATGTACACATATTAGTTTTGATACTAATGCAAATATTAGTTTATAGTCTATTATTGATGATTTCAAGTCTTTCGTTATACGTACAATTTATTTTAAGTTATATAATTTAATTTTATAACAATCGATTTTAATTTTGTTTGTCAAAAAATAATGGTTAACTAATTGAATGAGTAAAATTAGTAATTGAATTAGCATATTAATATGCAATGACATAAAAAAATATGTTTAATTAATATATAATTTTTTCGAATAAGATAATATGGATAAAACTGAAATAAAAATTAATAAGTTATAAACTAATTGAATTATCATATCAAAATCAACTATAAGCTAGTAATTTGGGTTCAATATCTTTTGGTCCAAAGTAGGATCTTGTGAAATATAAAATAATAGTGATATGCATGATTTAGCATGTAAAATAGAAATTTTGTCGTTTGTTAGATCTAGTTTGTTGGTTTCCTTTTTTGAATAGAAATTTTCTAATTTGTTGGTTTGTTGTTGTTCTTCTTTTTTGTTTTCACCATCAGTTTAATTTGGTTCAGGTGTCAGTTCTGACATCTAGTGTTGTTGTTGTTCTTCTTTTGAATATACATGTTGTATTAGTACGTAGTAATTTCATACATTATTTGTTGTTCTTCTTTTGTGTTTTCGTCTTGGTTTAGTGTTTAATTGTTTCAAGAAAGAATAAAGTCGATCTAGTACTGTAGATCAAATCAATGACTTTGGTGTTGCCAACGCTATAGAGCCGGATACATAGATTTTTTTTTTTATGTGAGAGACATAGATATTCAGACACTTCAATATAGTCCAATATATAGACTTAAATGATTTTCCATTTTACGCTATTAACATAAATGTTGTGAGTTTGTTCGTAGATTTATTCTTTTTATTTTTAACGATTTTTAATTTATACTGTATTAATGTACTCAATCAATTTGAATGAATGAATATTATTTGCATGAAAAAAAAAATCAATTTTTCTTCGAAAGTTACAATAAGAAATGGTGAAGGAACATATAGAAATTATATATGTGAAGCGTTGTGATGAAACTTTAGAAAATATTTTCAAGGCTCAGAAAACAAACCTTTTCCATTACATAAGATGCATTGTGTTCAATGTCAGGAGTAAAAGCTGTTAAGAAAACACCAACAGCTACCTTTTCTGGAAACTGTTCCATTGCAAGAGCTATGCTAAGTCCTCCAAAACTATGACCAACAAGAATCGCCTTTTCCTTTGGTGGAATTGTGTCCATTAGCTGCAACAAAGGTTCAGAGTATTCTGAAATTGTATTAACATCTTCAATTTTCTTCAAGTTAGTTCCAGAAGCTGCAAGATCAACTAGTGTAACAAGGTGACCAGCAGATTCTAAGAGTGGTTTGACCTTGTACCAACACCAAGCACCATCGCACGAACCATGTACAAGAACATAATGTTTTCTATCTATTGATTTTTCAGTACTCATAATGTTTGGTGTGGTTATAATTGCTGTATTGTTGCTTAACATTGCTTCTCTGTCATTACTCTATATATAGACATTTATAAAAGCATGGAAAGTTAAAGATCGGTTGATTTTGGCTTGTTGTGCACTAATTGTGTTGGTGTGTAAAATTTCTTTAAATACTCACGTGGAGTCCTGTGAGCTTATCTCAGTTGACAGGAACATTGTATTATATATACATAGTGCCGAGGTTCGAACCTCGGTCATTCCAATTATTCACATTAAGAGTGAAATTGTTAATCACTAAACTACTTAATCAAAAAAAATATAGATGTGGAACTGGTGGCGGAGCCAGCACTTTGGCTTGGTGCTAAAATTTAAAAGGAAAATATTAAACTCTGGCTTGGTGTAGATCGCCAGCACTCATTCAAAATATTGCATTTTTTTCTCTTTATTTCTCTCCCTATCATATAACATCATTATGAGGAAGTAAAAACAACTATATTCTCGTTCTTCTCTAACTCTAGTTGTCACCTCTTTTTTCATCTTAGTTTTATCAGAGAGGGGTGATTTAAGGTCAATTTTGGTTTGAATCACCCCTCCAAATTGTTTTTCTTTCCCGTTATAATAAATAAGTGTGATTTTCACATATTTATGTGCTTTGATTTCCCGTCTTCGTACGATATATTTTGTTGTCTTGTCTCTGTGCGGTGTATTTTGTTGTACCATATTTGTGCGGTGTATTTTGTTATCCCATATTTCGTGTGGTCCCCACAAATAACTTGTAACAAACTTGTGGGGACCACATAAAAATATACTTATATGACTTATTCTCATTCTTGAAAGGTAAATACACTCAAATTATGAAAGGGTAAATTAGATTATTTTTTTTCCAAATGATATCTTCTATTACTATTTACTATATATAAAAAGGATACAAATTTTTGGAATGACTTTTTAATTATTCCTATTTTACCCTTAAAAAATAACTTCCACATAAAAATAGATTTTCAGTTTTTTTTAGTAAATAATATATTTTTTCTTCTTAATAACTAAGCACAACTTCTACATAAAAGTAGGTTTTCAGTTTTTTTATAGTAAAAAAAAAAATATTTTTCTTCTTCTTAATAACTAGCCACAACAAAAAAGAATGTTACCTAATTATCAATTAACTAAGTACAATAAAAAAAAAGATTAAGTAGTTATTTATATTTGCACAATAGAGAATATCGATCACAAAAAAAAAAATATCGATCACACAAACGGGCACGGAACATGCACGTTTGGTGACTAGTATATAAAGTGAGTAATTGAAAGAAGTTTGTATTAGGGTACAACATGTCAGTTTGGTTCAACTTTTTGAAAGAAAAAAAATATGAACTAATAAGAAATAGTCGGTTCAATTTTTTGTACAAAATTTGAACCAAATCAATAAAAAAATTAATATGATTTGATTCAATCGAGTTGAGGTTTGTAAAAAAAAAACAAGGATAGATTATATTCCCTCCTGTCCTTTTTAAAAGAAACAAAGTTTAATTTTTTTTTTGTTTTTTTATTTGTAACTTTGACTAATTTTTAAATGTTTTAATGTTGAATTTCACTTATGCCCTTATTTATTATGAGAGAGAATATTAAAAAAAAGTAAATTAGTTGAATTAAGAGAAATTAAATAGGGTATATATCAAAAAGATTAAATTTATAAGAGTATTAAATAAATACAACGGAGGGGGTATTTAAGTGTTAAGCAAGCACAACTAATTACACACTTTAATTATAAGTAAATTAAATGCATATGGAATATATTTTCAATATTGAACATCAATGGTTTGCTATAGCCTAATAGATTAATTATGTTTAGCAAGCAAAAAGAAAATAGAACAGTTTTGTACCAAAAAAAAAGAAAGAAAGTAGAACAGTTATACATTATGCCAGGTTTGTCGTTACACAACACAATTAAAAAATAGTGAAAGTGCAATTATGGTGTAAAGACCAGGAAGTTGAATTTCCGTCTTTTATGGTGTATTTGTTTTCCCATTTTTGTGCGGTCTTCATTTGTTTCATCAACGCTATAGATTCAGAGGTATGAATATTCTGGACACTTCAATATAATTATATTTGTAGGCATATGTAATTTGTCATTTTATGCTATTAACATGGATGTTGTGAGTTTGTTCGCAGATTTATCCTTTTTGTTTTTAGCGATTATGAATTGTATTGCATCAAAGTACTCTTTTCATTTAAATGAATGTGCGTCAATTTATTTTTTTTAATGAATGAATATTGTTTATTTTGTCAAAATAATAATAATAATAATAATTTTGGTGCATAAAAAAGAAATCTTTGAGTTTGGATCATCTTCTTCAATTATTTCTCTTTCACCACCCCCCCTCACTAATCTCTCTCTCTCTTACATTTTCTCACTCTTCTCCTATCTCAAATCTTTCAGCTTATTTGAAACTCTGACAATGCAAGTAAAAGATTCTGAATTTGGATTCTGTACATTTAAAATTCACCTATATTTAAGCAAAAGTTAATCAAGAGAAAATATTAAAAGTTTGAGTGTATTTTGCCTAAATGGATGAAAAGAATCATAAGATACTATATATAATTTTAGAGAATCCAAATCCGAATATTCTAGGAGTGACTTGACCTTGAATCAACCCCAAGCTCCATGGCAAGCATCATGTATACGTACAAGAAATCAGAATACAATGTTTGGGAGATAGATTATGTGATGTAGTTTATAACACAGTTTTCCCACAGTTTTCCATTAAGACCGTCTGATCTAAAATCTGTGGTCCAAATCATTTTATGATTTTAAAACAGTTTTATTCTACACCTTCTAATCAGTAATTAACGGACATGATTTAAAATGCATCAAAATTGACAGCAGTAAATCACAATCCCAATGTTTGTATTAATTAAGATTTGCTACTGTTGATTTTCACAGTTTTTAATTTAGATCATTAATTGTATAGATCAAATTATACAAATTAACTTATTTAAAAAATTACTGAAAACAATCTTAACTGCACATTTTAAATCAGATCATTTTAATTTAACATTGCACGAAAATTGTGTAGATAGTCACGGCGTGATTGTTTTCGGTGTTTAGGTTTAAGTTTAGGTTTATGTTTTTGTTTTGTTGCGGTTTAATTGCTGGATGTTGCATTCTTGTTTCCCCACTTACTATATTTATACCGCAGATGATGAAAGCATTATTCCTTCCCCACTAGCCACTACTATATTTGAACCGTAGATAATGAAAACATAATAGTTGATATTGGTCTATTTCTTCGCTAATTGTATGACCGTATGACTAAGATCTTATCGGCACCCAGCGATTCAAACATGAACAACGAACACACCGTAGTATGATACAGGAGGTTAGATCGTCTCCATTTATGAGTTTCTCAATTTCTTCCATTTCGAAAAGAGATAGACATAACAAAAGTTGAAATTAAATATAAAATAATCAATAATGGTGAGACCCACTTAATAGTAGAACCTATATTTTATTAATTTTTGTATCTATCTCTTTCTGAAATGGAGGAAATGGAGAGGCTCATAAATGGAGAGGATCTTAACTCGCCGACACCGACACTTTGATACGACTATTGTAAAAAATATAGGGAAACACCACTATATATTTATTAAATATTTAAATTAAGAATCAAAATATACACACGTGTATTTAAGTTGAATAAGTTTGAAAGTGGAAAAACACAAGAAGGGGGGGTTGAATTGTGTTTTTGGAATTTAAAACTTTTTGGTTCTTAAGGTGTTTAATGCAGCGGATTTAAAACAAATTCAAAGAGATGCTAAGAGAAAGAAGGATAGACACACAGATTTATCCTGGTTCCCTTCACAAATTGAAGGTACGTCCAGTCCCCTTGTTCTCAACAAGAGCTTTTCACTATAATCTTCACAAGATTACACTTTGTTCAAGCACACTTGCAAGAGACTTCTCAAATGCTCAAGTTACACTTAACGAGAGACTTCACAATCAAACTTAAAAACTAAGAATGAATGTTTAGGGACACTTGATATACTATCAGATGTGTTTACAAAATACAACACAAATTGTTCTAAGACTTAGAATGACAGATTGAAAAGATAGTGTCAGAATGCTTCTTAGTCTTGAACGCAGTAATAGAACAGTAGTCATTTCTTCCATTTGAGTCTTCTATTTATACTTGGGGGAAGATGATGACCGTTGCAGAGAGAGAGGTGCCAGCTGGAATATACTCGTACAATTGTGATAGCTGTAGTTACCTTCTTTGGTAAAGATATCCAATTCCACTACCTTGCTATTTGAATTATCACTCATCCATTTTGAGTAATAATAGTACAATAGTACGATCCTCAATTGCGCTCCACATATGGATAAGGTTAACGTTGTACCAACGAATATTTCTTCCTGTGGACGTGACAGACCCTTGAAGTAGATTGTTCTTCAATCATTGGTTCTGAATATGTCAGTTCTTGAGCGACGTAAATTCCTTTTGCTTCAGATGCTGTTGTCATTGCTTCTTGAGGTCCTATTGCTTCTGAGTCCGTCAGAGCCTTGTTTTTGTCCTCAGAGGCACTTTTTTCAACATGCAAAATTTTAAGCTTCTGATAAACAATGATGTGCTTTCAGAGCTTGTTTTGACTGGCTTCTCTGCTATTATTCGTAGTGCTTCTGAATGAAATTTTAACTTATAATTCTGCACACTAGAATAATCATTAGTAATTCCAATTGTAATTTTAATACTTTGTTATCACCAAAACTACTTAAACACTTAGAGGTTCATGTCAGACCCACTTTGTTCCAACAATGTTTTTCATTAAAAAAAATGGTTTATAGGCTTTTACTTCCTGCAAAGTAGGCGAATTTTGCGTTATCCCCTATCATTTGTTTTTTTTAAGATTCCCCCTTATAAAGTAATGATTCTCTGTATTTATACCGCCTAGGTGCACAACGAGGCAGATGACAAGGACATAGTGATTCACTGCATTTACCCTCATGTTGTTGATGAATTTTGTTGGGGACTAATTTTGTTCCAGAAACACTACAAGAAATAAGATTTTTGGCAGCGACTTTTTTGCAGCGACATTCAAATTGTTGATAAAAATATACATATAGTAACAACTAATAAAAGTTGTTGTTATAAGTTACCACTCCGGTCTCATATATAAGCAACTTTCTACTTTTTAGGTTCATTCAATTATTAATGTATCTGACCTAAAATATGGACCAGACACATTAATAATGGAATGAACCTAAAAAGTAAAATTTTGCTTATATTGGAGACCGGAGGGAGTAGTCTTTTTTTCAACAATTACATTATCGCTGGGAAAAGTTAATTATCTCAACAATAATTATTATTGTCCCTAATAGTATAACTTTTTTTGCATCAACCTTGTAAAGTCGCTGGGAAACCACTCAATTACTATTTTTTTATACTATCTTTTATCGTGGTTTCTGTTCCTATTTTTACGCGTAAATTTCTTTTAACATAAAATTATTATTTTTGTTACTATTTTTATGTTTTGTATCTTTTTTTTAATAATTACATTTAAGGTTTTTTAGTTCCTTTTAATATATTGTTAATAGAATAGAAATACATTATATAAATTTGAATATAATAAAGCATGATGATTCTTTGACAAGTTTTTCATTTGTGATCTAATGAGAATGCTTACTTTTTTAAAATTGCTATTAATAGTAATATTTCTATGACTATCTTTAATTATTTTTTAATTATTTAATTTATTAATTTCTAACTACTTTATTTTTTATTGTTAATTATTAAATATAATAATTAATTTAGGAGAATTAAATGAAAAAGGTTCGTTTTTTATGTTATCTTTTAATTAAAAAGAAATCATGTTATTTGGGATTTGAGATACACATGATCTTTTTTTTTTTTTGTTTTGTTTTCTTTTTATAGGCAATTTTAGTTGTTAGTATATTACAATATTTTTTTGTTTGTTTTTTAATTCTAATCGAAAATTACTATTTGTACGTTTTGACCACAAACATTTAACGGACGCCTAGAAAGGTTCAATTGTCATTTATTAATTTTTTTTTATACTAAATCTATTAATTAAATAGAAATTATGTTATTTGGGATATGCATGATTTTTATTCTATTTTTATTTTATACTAATTGGATATTTTTGTAACACCCCAAAATTTAGAAATAGTTATTTATTTAGAATATAGTTTATTTAAGTGATTATGTCCCAAGTAAACTATTTGATAAATTAGAATTTATATAATATAGTGAGAACGGGAGAATTATTTGAAAGATAAAATTAATTAAGATATATTTTAGAATCATAGATATAATTTTGAAATATATTTTAGGAATATATCATAAAAAAAAAAGATATGAATTTTCATGATGAATAAGATGAGAGTTCTTAGGGAATTAAAAGAGAAAAAAATATGTTATGAATCTTGCTTGTTTTTAGGAAAAGAAAAACATAAACTTCCTCTATAAATGGAGCAAAATAACTTAGAATTAGGATTACCACAATTTACAAACAAAAATTCATGTACCCTTTATGACCAAATAGTGGATTTTGAGAGCAATACTAAAATACTCATAACTTTCTCATCTGAAGTCCGAATTCGATTCCGTTTGTTGCTGAACGACCGTAGGAGCAAGGGCACATTAGATATCCCAATTTAGCTGGAGCACGTTTCTGCAAATTATAGGTAAGGGGGGAGATTGTTCATGCATAGGGGTAGTGTTGACAATAAGAATAGTCGAGGGGACATTGCCCTCCTTCCCTTTTCCCTTGTTTGTTTCCCTTTTCTTTTTAATATTTTGATTCCTTTGAGCTTATGATTCATAATTTGTTTTTATTGATTAATACGTGGCTTTTGTATAATGGAGTTATGCTAGTTAGGATGTAACTAATTGAGAGGAATCAAGTAACGACATAGTAAAGTTAACTAATATTATGGATAGTTACTTACTAATTATTGTTATAATAATTCATATGTTACTTTTTTTTTCTTTTTTTTTTGTACAAGAATTCATATGTTACTTTAATTCATAATATAATAGATTATTTTTTTATCGCATTAATAACTTGCCTTTGAATTATCATTACTAAAAGAAAAAGTCGCTGTTTTCTTTTTCTGTTTTCTTTGAGTTTGTTGTGCTTTTCAGGTTTGTTAAGCTTTGTCACACAAATGGATATTTTAAACAGATGTTGAGTTATAACAAGCTTTTATGAATGGAGACCGTTTTTGCAAGTTTTTCGAGTAGGAAATATATTGTAAAAAACTTGTTCCGAGTAGGAAGCATATCTGACTATATTTTAAAGATTGATTTGTTATCATTAGATTGTTATCTTTAGGAATTGTATTATTATGATTTTTAAAACACTTGTTTGTTATCTTTAATTGATCTCTTTCAAAAAATATATTGGGAAATAAATTTGTTGGTTTATGTTGTATATCTTTTTTTGTGATTCTAATTTGTTGGTTTATGTTTAATATCTTTTATTTTTGGAAAATATAATTTATTCCAACAATTTTTGTTGTTATGGTAAAAAATATATAACAATAATTTATATCGTTAACAAAAAATAACTATTTCGCTGCGAAAAGCACTAGTTATAGCAGCGACATTAATTGTCCTTGAAAAACAATTTTTTTCGTTGCGAAAAACACATTTTTCGCCAGCGACAATAATTGTTGTTGCAAAAAAACACCAGTTATGACAGCGACAATAATTGTGGTTGCAAAAAATCGCTAGTTATGCCAGCGACATTAATTGTTGCTAAAAACACTAGTTTTGTCGGCGACATTAATTGTTGATGCAAAACACCAGTTATGGCAGCGACATTAATTGTCCTTGCAAAACTTTTTGCAACGGCACTTATGCCAGCGACATGCAGCAACAATTTTTTTGCTGCGAAAAATACTTTTTGCAGCAACTTTGTGTTTTTGCCAGCGACATTTGTCGCTGCCAAAAACGACATTTCTTATAGTGAAATTTGATGTTGTTCTTGATTTTTGATGTTTGAAAGTTGATTTTTGGGGTTTGTTGTTCTATCTGTGGAGACTGATTTTGGTTTATTTTCATTTTCAATCGATGATATTTTCATATTCAATCGATGATATTTTCATAAATATTGTGCTTATTGTGTTTAATTGCTTAGTGTGTGTTTGGTTTGGCGTCAATTAAAATTGAGTTTGATATAATTGAGTTTGATAGAATTGATTTTGATTAAAAGTGAGTTGAGTTAAATTGATTTATGTTTGGATACATTTATGTAAAAGTGATTCTCATCAATTCTTATTGTTTGGATTATTTGAATCAAAATTGCTTTTGGATGCGCAATTACCAAAATGGGTATTGATTATATTTCATTATATTATAGATAATTATTTAAATTTAATAAATAAAATTAATATTAGTAACAAAATATTCAATAAAATGTTTTTTTTTACAAATTTAATAAAATGTTATATTTATTATATTAGAAAAATGTCAGTAAAAATATTATTTTAGAAAATGGACTTATTTATGTATAATAAAAATGTGATATTTAATTTAAATTTAATAAACTATTTTTCCTTTTTTTGTGTGTCCATTTGTTAACTAATTTACTAAAAAACGGGCCTTAATAATGGTAAATAAAGAAGGGGTATTTTAATTGTAGCAAAAAGCCCAATTTCTCTTCATCTCTAACCTAGAGTAAGTTACTGTTTAAAACTAAAATGAAAAAACGCAGCACTCGCCGCCTTGCCGCAAGCAAGCAAACTCCCTCCGTCCTTAGCTTGTAGTCCTTCCTTCTCTATAATTTTGGGAAACAATAGAAAAAGGAACAAAAACATTTGGCAAAATCAGTTTATATAAAAAGGGTAAAACAAAGAACAACAAATATATAATAACTATGTTCTGCTTGAATCGATTTTCATTGACGTAGAAGCTATAATTAGCAGCTTCAAACAGATTCACGTTTGGGGACTAAACTCACGTTCTAGGGATTTGATTTTGCAAGTATCCAAACATCTATAATTTGGTTCAAATCGCGTCTGGTAATTGAAACTCACGTTTGAGGTTTGGAAACGCCAAACCAAACGTATACTTAATTATTGATAAATGTTGTGTTTAATTGCTTAAATATGGTGCTTATTGTTTTTCATCTTGTGTTTGAGATAATGATTTGATTTTTATTGGAATTTTGCTGACTTTTTTAGTTTGGAGGTGATGATAAGAGTCTTATGATTGAAATTTGGTTGATACGTTTCTAATGCACTTCAATGTTGACTACTAGTATCACTTCCCCCTTCTTCTACCCAATTTCAATGTCCATATTTTTCTGAATTTTTTAGGATAAATTTATGAATTTGAGGGATGAAGATGAAGAAATTCCAATTTCTGCATTTTTCAACCTTTTTAAATTCTATGATTTTCTTAGTAAAAAAAATTCTTTTATTTCTTTTTTTTTTTAAATATCAAACCTATTAAATGACGTGGCATAGAATTAAAAAAAATAAATAAAAAATTCCACGTGGACATGCCACTTGGAGATTCCATCCAGTCATCTGCCTCGTTGTACACCCAGGAGGCAAATGCAAAGAATCTTTAGTTTGCAAGGGGGTAATCACAAAAAAAAAAATTACAGGGGGTAACGCAAAACTCGCCTACTTTGTAGGGGAGTAAAAGACTATTAACCCTTAAAAAAAGATAAAAATGTAATTTATTGAAACCTTTGTTGATCAACATATTATTGTTTCGATACATCTTTAATTCTTGTAAATATGTCTAAGGAGAGTAGAAGCAAAGAATAATAATAAGTATTTTGGGACACTTATCCGCATATATTGTACGAGTGTCTTATAAAGTGGCGTACACCAATATCTAAGTAGTGTTGAAGTAAAGGAAATATGATTTTTTTTTACACCTATTAAACTATATGATACATGTTGTACGAGTGTCGAAAATCGACTCGTGTTGGACACTATGAAACGTCTAATCATAGAGATGTCCGTGTGTCATAGTCCAAAAGAACATAATTTTTAGATTTACACGTAATCTTTATTATATACATTACGAGATTCCCACGGAGCTTTTTCGTGCATTCTAAATAGTAATTGCTTATGTGGCATTCAATTAGAGCTTCTAATGCTTACGTGTCATTCAGAGTTTTTAGCTTAAGATCTGTTGTTCGAATCTCACTGACAACAATAATTGAATTTTTATAATATTTTGTGGAAAGCTACCTTTATGTAGAGAAAATTACCTTATAATTACTGACAAAGGTACGTTGTTCGAATCTCATTGGCAACAATAATTGAATTTTATAATATTTTTTTTTTAAAAAAAACTATTTCAAATATTATATTCTTTTGTTTTCTTTTTGTAGAAACTTTTTCTAATATTATATTTTTTTTTTAACTCTCAATTTTTTTTTAAATTTTTTTTTGTGAAAACTCTCAAATATAATATACTATATTTTATGAGTCAGGATCCGTTGACACCAGGTGTCAAAGTTTAGTTTGATACCAAATCTCAACCGTATATTTTATTTAATCTAAAGCTAATAATAATTTATACGGTGTCTTTCCTTCAATTGCTTATACTATTACTGGTGCATCGTTATATTACTCTTCTGGAAAATTTATCCCGCACACACCACAAACCCATTAATATTATTTTTGTCTGTATATCGATTCCCTCGTGGTTAATTCCTTGCATCGATATATGCCAAATTTATAAAAACGACACAATTTGAGAAGGTAATGAATTTTGGAGTATTTTGGATGAGTTTGGTGTGTGAGAATTGAGTTTTTGAAATTTGAGTAGTAGTTCGTTAAAATAAAATTAGTTTGAATTGTTGCCTTTAAATTAATTTGAATTGTTGCCAATTCTGGCAGTCCAGTGCACCGAAAAATCAAGTTACGTATACTAGGTATATGAACAGTGGTGACTTTAATTGAAATTAGTGAGGAGAAGACATATCTTCAAACTTTGTTATGTTATATCGAACAAGGAAAACCAACATGCGGGGAATTAGGTTTTTGAATTATTGAATAATAGGATTGATTGAGTGAAAAGGATACACAGTAAATAGAAGTGTGTTAATTTATAAACTTTGACATCTGGTGTCAACGGATCCTGACTCATATTTTATGTATAAACTCTTTTTTTTTTTCAAAAACTCTCACAAATATTACATTTTTTTTTATAGAAACTCTCAAATATTATATATATAGACACACTTTTTTTTTTAAAACTAAATGTATCATCTGTACGCAACAACAAAGGTTAATCCTTCCGATTTAAGTGACATCCAGTCAAGGTTTGACCTCTCCTAAGAAATGATTCTCAATATGCACCGGTCAAGATCGATCTCAAGACCAAATAGTTAAGGGGTCCAAGTATCTACCACTTGTGCGACATTATCTTGGTACATTTTTAATATTTTAATTTTGTAAAATGAAGGAACACTTATATTTAGATTACTTTGAAATAAATTGAAATAAGAAAGTACACTATTTTTTTTCATGGATAAGATCACTCGAAGAATTGAACCCAAAAAATACCTTATGACATATATGTAAACTTTTTTTTTACCTTAAAACTTTTTATTTTGAAGAAAAAATTATGTTCATTAGAGACAAAAACAAAATAGAAGATTTTGAGAGAGAGAGACTCTCGGTGTTGGAGAATGAAAAATGGCAAGTATTTCCCACCCCACTATTAAAAATACACATTGACGAATTAAAATTTGAATTTCAACTGCAAGAATTATCCTTATTTTCACATTTCATATTTTATCATGGGGAAAACTTATTCAAAATTTTATTTAGCACGAAGAAACGTGATCCCCACGATGAAAAGTGTATATAGATCATAATGAGAACTAAGCACGAAAATTTAATTGATATTTTTTTAAAAAAATGTATAGAATTAACAACTATAATTTTTTGTTGATCAAGCCTCTATAGAGTCATGTAATGGAGATGGAAGAGAGATAGAAAGAGAGAGAGAGAGAGAGAGCGGGGGGGGAGAGAGAGAGAGAGAGAGAAATCTCTTAGTGGTGTAGAATAGAAAACGGGGAGCACTTTCCACCCGACTATTAAAAATACACATTGACTATGAATTCCGACTGCGGGGTTATCCATATTTTCATATTTAATATTTTATCACGGGGATCATTTATTCAAATTTTATTTAGCACGATAAAAAGTGATCCTCATGATCAAAAGTGTATGTAGAAGATAGTGATAACTTAACACGAGAATTTTATTGATATTCACTAAAAAAGTAATATAGAATTAACAACTATTTTATTGTTGATTGAGCCCCTATAGAGTCATGCGACGGAGACGAGAGAGAGAAAGAGAGAGAGAGAGAGAGAGAGAGAGAGAGAGAGAAATCTATTAGTGGTGTAGAATAGAAAACGAGGAGCACTTTCCACCCGACTATTAAAAATACACATTGACTATGAATTCCGACTGCGGGGGTTATCCATATTTTTATATTTAATATTTTATCACGGGGATCATTTATTCAAAATTTTATTTAGCATGATAAAAAGTGATCCCATGATGAAAAGTGTATGTAGAAGATAGTGATAATTTAACACGAGAATTTTATTGATATTCACTAAAAAAATAATATAGAATTAACAACTATTTTATTGTTGATTGAGCCCCTATAGAGTCCTGCGAGAGAGAGAGAGAGAGAGAGAGAGAATCTCTCAGTGATATATAATAGGAAACAGGTAATACTTCTTACCTCACTATTAAAAATACACATTGACTAATTAAAATTTGAATTTCGACTGAGTAGTTTTTCCATATTCTGTGTCCATCGCACTTTCTTTAAATTACATCTGGGTGACGAAGTCTATGGAAAATCTAAAATAATTTAATATAATTTTGATTTTTTTTAATAATTTATGCTATTTTAAACTTTCCATAACATTCGTTCGAACTTTTTTAAGAACCTTAATTTATTAATGTGAGTGGAGAGATTCACAGATAGGTTTTCCCATTTGACGCTCACGCGTGAAGATTGCTTCTTTGTGGTATGGTAAAAAAAAATTGAGAATAGAAACAGCGTCAAAGTATGTTAATATTCATTTAAAAAATAGTAAAACATTTACAATTATTTTTTGTTGATGAAGTCCTACAGAGTCCTGTGTTAAAAATATATCGTATTTTCATACTCAAATAAACTATAAGTAATCAATCTCATAGACATTTGAAAAAACGTAGATAACCTTTTAAATAATATAAAATGAAAAAAGACATAGACAACTTTCAAAAGAAAAAATAACAAATGAAAATAAATATTATTGAAAAAAATTTAAAATTATCTCGTGTTTGACAATGAACCTAATGTAAATTTTCTATAAATAGTCGGCTCGAGATGAAAAAACAATCACGGTATATTTTAATTTTATGGGTATAGTCCCAAAAAAACTTAAGGCCATGAAAAATCAAAGCATATTTTCCTTTGAGAATGAAGTTTATAATTATTTGATATTTATAGGATCACTATATAGTTTCGGGGATGAAGATATGAGACAAAAAATTTATTTCATAAAAGTGTAAAATGAGAAACGAAGTAATACTTTTAATCTCACTTTATTTTGTAACATTGTTAAATATATATCATGCAAAACATATCTCAATTTTACCAAAGAATTTTAAACCAAATTAATCAAATAATATATCAAAATAAATATATAAATAAAAATAAAAAAGAAAATAATCCCGTGCACGGCACGGGCTATCATACTAGTTTAAATAAATATTATATTAATATATGTGAATAAAATGAGAAAAATAATGAGGTTGCATCCCTTATTTTTAAATTCTCGAAAGTTGTTGGACAGTCTAATCCTATGAAGCACGTACTCCGAAGCAAACACTTGACACGACACGGAGACGGACACATCTACACTACTAATCTAAAAAACAATGGACACCAACACTGTTACATATTTATAAAAGATCTAAATTGATAATCAAAATATATACATGTTCTTCTTAGTAGAGCAAGTTTTTTTTTTACGAGATTTAGTAGAGCAAGTTATTGCATTAAAAAAAGTTTTAAAATAAAATACAATAGTATTTGATCTTTTTCTATCCATCTACTATCAGAAAAGCTAAAAATATTGTAATAAAAATGTAAGGTCTTTAATCCCTCATTCATATACATATTTGTTTTGACACATCATTTACCCTTTTGGATATATCTAATATGCGTCTAAGGAAAGTAGAAACAAAATATGTTTTACAAGATATCGAGCAAGTTATGAATTTAATTTTTTTGGGATACTCGTCCGACACGTGTTGTATGAATGTTTTACAAGAGTCGGACATCGATCCAAGGAGTGCTAGAGTAAAGAAAAAAATGTTTTTTTGGACACCTATCTGAGCTGTCCGACACGTGTTGTACGAGTGTCATAGAAGTGTCGGACACCGCGACACACTAATCATAGAAGTGACCATACTTCAAAGCTCTAATCAATCTAATTAATTTTCTCTAAAGCTTATCTAACATGCGTGCGGGTGATCGAGATCCATATTAACTCATCTCTTGCTTGCTTGTAATGAAAAATAATTTTTTAAATTCTTAAACTGAATGGGTTCAAATGGTTAATAAACTTTCTCTAAAACAAATTGTTCGAGAGAATCCAAGTTTAATTGCTAGTGAGAACTATTCTTGACCAAATTTTACTTACTTTGCGGTCGACCGTTTGATTATCGAAACCCCCTTACCTTAAAAACCAGATGATTAACAAAAAAAACACAAAAAAAACCTACACACTCTTCTATACAGTGCATTTGTGAAGTGTTTGTCTTAGATGTACATTTGAACCTATTTACTACTTCTCTTATGGACAAGGCTCCTAAAAGCTAAAATAAGCAATTAACTAGCTTAAAAAGTATCAATCATTGATAAAATAATAAATAAAAGGTTGATATTAAAGTAAATGATTAACAAATCATAGATGGTTAAAATATTCATTGATTTGTTCATAAATTCTAGCTTAATTGACAGAAATATCAAAATTACTAGCTTAAACTATCCATAAATATTTTCACAAATCATAGATGGTCAAATTTCAGTCATTCCACTTTGTGTGTGTGAGTTTATAATAGTTTGTCATTTTTTCTATTTATATAAAGAAAAAATCAATTGATTTTGTTATTTTACTAACTAGGCTCAAATACAACAATTATTAAGTGTTTCACCGAAGCATGTAAATCGACATAGCTCAATTGGTGGACATTTGCATTATTATGCAGGGGATCGGGGTTCGAACCCCGGTCATCCCATTTATTCACCTTAAGGGTGAAATTTCAAGCCATTAGGCTACTTGACCAAAAAAAAGAAAAGAAAGTATTGTTAACTAATAAGGATTGGCCAAGAAAGGATGATCTTTGCATTACTTCAGGGTGCCAATATATACACCAAAGTTACAACCGTACAAATGAAATCATGCCTTATTCTAGGGTGTTGATTTAAGCTAATTACATGTTTATAATAAATACAGATATGCTAGATCAGTTGGCTACAAATTACAGCTAGCTAATTACAATGAATAATTGATACTGAATTAACTATATCTCTTATTTCCTCATTACCCCCCCTCAAGTTGGAGCATGGGGATTATGAATGCCCAACTTGCCCAACAGAGAGAGAAATTGAGAGCGCCCAAGTGCTTTGGTTAAAATGTCAGCCAATTGAGTATTGCTAGGCACATATGTGGGACGAATCTGGTCTTTAACTATCTCATCTCGAATAAAATGACAATCGACTTCAATATGTTTTGTCCGTTCGTGGAAAACAGGATTCTTAGCCATATGTAATGCAGCCTGGCTATCACAAGAAATTCGCATTGGTTGAGAATGACAGATGCCAAGACTGCATAGAAGGCTTTTCAGCCATTTTAACTCAGAAGTGATGGTAGCCATAGACCTATACTCGGCTTCAGCGGAAGATCGTGAAACAGTATGTTGCTTCTTGGTTTTCCAAGAGATTGGTGAGTGACCAAGAAGAATAAACCACCCTGTGAGTGACCGTCGCGTTAAAGGACAACTAGCCCAATCAGAATCACACCATCCATTCAATTGTAGGGAGCTGTCATGCCGCAAAAGAATGCCTTGTCCAGGGTTGCCCTTTAGGTAGCGCACTACCCGCAACGCAGCTTCCCAATGTTCTTGTTTCGGTTGCTGCATAAACTGAGACAAGATATGAACACAGTAAGAAAGTTCCGGCCTTGTGAAACATAAATAAATTAGACGGCCAACTAAGCGTCGATACTTGTCGGGTTGATCGAGAATTCTTCCATTAGCAAGAGCCAAACGATGGTTTTGCTCAATAGGAGTGGGTACAGGTTTACACCCAAGAAGTCCCGCTTCAGAAACTATATCCAGTGCATACTTTCTTTGGGAAAGAAAAATTCCCGTGGGTGATCTTCTTGCAACTTCCACACCGAGGAAATATTTTAGAGTTCCCAAATCCTTCATATGAAAACAAGTGTGGAGATATGTTTTGAATGCTGAAATGACAACATGATCATTCCCAGAGATAATAAGGTCATCGACATAAACCAATACCACAAGAATAGAACCTTGTTGCTGCAATGTGAATAATGAGTAATCAGATAGTGATTGTTTGAACCCATATGCTTTGAGTGCAGTAGACAACTTGGCAAACCAACATCGTGGAGCTTGCTTAAGCCCATATAGGGACTTATGATGCCTACATACCATGCCAGATCGTGTGGTGTGAAAACCGGGAGGTGGTTTCATAAACACTTCCTCTTGGAGGTCACCGTGAAGGAAAGCATTGTGCACATCCATTTGATGTAACTCCCAATTTTTCACCGCAGCTACTGCCAAGACAGTCCGTACAGTCACCATTTTAACAACGGGTGCAAATGTCTCATCGTAATCTACACCTTCAACTTGATGATTTCCAAGTATCACCAAACGAGCTTTATACCTCTCCACTGTCCCATCAGAGTTATGTTTAACTTTGTAAACCCATTTACACCCAAGTGTCTTCTTTCCTGGAGGTAAATGGGTGATGGTCCACGTTCCATTATTTTCAAGTGCTTGAATCTCACTTTTCATAGCTTCCCTCCATTTGAGATCCTTCACCGCTTGCGTGTAGGTGGTAGGTTCCTTATCATGATCAAGACCTGCAAGATAGGCTCGATGTACAAGAGAAAATTTTTCAAGGTTAGCATAGTGTGCTATTGGATACGCCGTACCTGAGGATGACGACGGAGCAGGTAAGTGACTCGATGGGCTCATTTTCTGAACTGTGTGGGTGACGCAATCTCGCAGCCTAGTAGAAGGAATTTTGTGTCTGTGTCCCCTGCCAAGAAGTTCAGTAGTTTCAGCATGTTGACTTGTCAATTCCACCTCATTTTCTAACACCAGTTCTGAAGTAATCTGACTCTCTACTTCAGCTTCTTCACCCCCGCTATCGCCTGAAGGGTGTTCATCTTGATCAGAATTTAAAATCTCTTCGCCGAGGTCAGCTTGCTCGTCTAATTTTTCTTCATCCAATACAACATCATCATCCTGCAAACTAGGGGCAAAAGTGGTATTGGGTGTAGTATCAAAATTACCAGCAAATGGATACTCACTTTCAACAAATTCTACATCTCGAGAGACAAATTGCTCTTGACTCTCAAGATCAAACAATTTCCATCCTTTCTTTCCATAAGGGTATCCAATGAAAATACATTTTCTACTCTTACTAGAAAATTTATCTCCTTTTCTATTCTGGTTGTGTGCATAACATAGACATCCAAATACTCGTAAATGTTCAAGGGAAGGTGCTTCTCCATACAACATCTCATAGGGAGTTTTACCATTCAAAACAATAGAAGGAGTCCTATTCATTAAGTACCCTGCAGTTAGAACACACTCACCCCAAAAAGTAATGGGTAGGTTACCTTGGAATCTTAAAGCTCGCGCTATATTAAGAATGTGTCTATGTTTTCTCTCAACTCTCCCATTTTGTTGAGGGGTACCAACACACGAGGTTTGAAAAATAATCCCATGTTCATGAAAGTAACGTTTCATGCAAGTGAATTCCGTTCCATTGTCACTTCTAAAAATCTTTACGTGTTTATCAAATTGTGTCTTTATCAAAGCAAAGAAATTCATGAGCGTTTGTGAAACCTCTCTTTTATCGCCAATCAAATAAATCCACACAGCACGTGAATAATCATCTACAATTGTCATAAAATAAAAAGCACCACAAGATGAAGCAGTTCTATAAGGGCCCCATAAATCACAATGAATCAATTCAAATACATTATTTGCTACATGCTCACTAAGGGAAAAATTTTCTCTAGTTTGCTTTGCTCGCAAACATACATCACAATTCTTATTCAAACCAGCCTGCTCTTTATTCTTACTAGGCCTTGAAACTAGTTGAGTAATTTTTAGAGATGGATGTCCTAATCGTCGATGCCACAACTCAAGTTGATTTACTCCCACAACTCTACATGCTTGCACTCTTTGAATTGTCCGAAAATAATAGAGCCCATCTCGCCTTTCACCCGCTCCAATCAGCGTCCTCGAAATGCGGTCCTGCACAACACACAATTTGTCAGCAAAATGAACAATGCAGTCCAAGTCATCCATCAATTGAGAGAGGGATATTAGATTGCACTGAAGATTTGGAACATAGAGAACATTATAGAGCTTGAACCCTCCATCAAATAAGACAACTCCTTCCTTAGTTGCATTTGCATTCTGCCCATTTGGCATACCAACAGGGGTGGTTTGTATATTATGCAGATCACATATGAGATTTATGTTACCGGTCATATGATTTGAAGCCCCGCTGTCTAATATCCATGAATTGCTTTGGGACTTACCTGTCATTTTATTTTCTATGTCAGATGGACGCATGTTCAGCACCTCCATCAATTTTTGCCATTGTTCAGAGGTTATCCCCGGAAAGCCATTCTTCTCGGCATTTCCAGCAGATGAGCTTGCAGAAGCTTGTGCAGCATTGGCACGCACAGTAACAGATCCTCTTCCACGACCTGCCCCACGGTGTTGGCTTTTCCTTCGCACGCCACTTTTACCTTCAGTTTTTGGTCTATCGCCCCACCAATCAGGATATCCAACCAATTCAAAACAGTTTGCAGAATCATGTCCACTTTTATTACAATTGGTGCATGGTTTGTCTTTAAAATCTCCACGTCCTCTATTCTTTTCAACTTGCACTGCAAGTCCCATGACTTCACCCCGCTCCTCTTTTGACCTTGTGATAGTTCTGACTCGTTCTTCCTGTATCATGGTAGAATAAATTCTGTTAAGAGATGGCAGCGGATCAACAACAAGAAGATTGGAACGCACTGTTCCATAAACGACATCGTCGAGTCCCATCAAGAATTGATGTACTCGTTGCTCCTCTCTGCGCTTTTCGAGCTTCAGAGTTATTCCGCAACTGCAACCACTACAACTACACACTGGTATTTGTTCATAGTTTGCGAGTTCATCCCACAACACTTTCAGCTTCCCATAATAGGCTGCTATAGTCATTCCTGACTGCTTACACGCAGCAAGATCTGTTTTCAGTTGGTGTATTCTTGGTCCGTTTGCGACCGAGAGTCTTTCCTTAATGTCTTCCCATAAATCTCGTGCATTCTCGTAGTAGGATATGGTAGAACGCAGATTCGGCTCCACCGTGTTTAATATCCATGACACAATCATGGACTGAACTGTCCACCAATCTTCTAATTCAAGAGTCCCGTCACCTGGTTTGTTGATCGTCCCTTCGACGAATCCCCATTTTCTTCTTGCGCGAAGGGAAATCTTCATGGCCTTTGACCATTCGTCGTAGTTCTCGCCTCGCAGTTGCACCTGAGTGATTAGATTCCCAGGATTGTCATTTGAGGTGAGATCAAAAGGGGAAGGCTTTCGCTTCCCTGGAGAATTCTGATGCTTCTCTGATCTTTCAGAATTCAATGGTTTTTCATCGTTTGGATCTTTTTGCTCTGATACCATAATAAGGATTGGCCAAGAAAAGATGATCTTTGCATTACTTCAGGGTGCCAATATATACACCAAAGTTACAACCGTACAAAGGAAATCATGCCTTATTCTAGGGTGTTGATTTAGGCTAATTACATGTTTATAATAAATACAGATATGCTAGATCAGTTGGCTACAAATTACAGCTAGCTAATTACAATGAATAATTGATACTGAATTAACTATATCTCTTATTTCCTCATTATTAACATTATTTATTACTATAATTCGAACAGATAAAGCTAAAGCCCATTATTTATTATTAATTATGAGACTTCATGCATATTTAACGGATATTTGATTGAGAGAATCACATAGTTCTTGTGGCTTGCACAGCATAGCCATATGATCTGCGCCTTTGATCTCAAATACATCATTAATCCCAGCATTTTGGATCATCCAGTGTTGAAATTTCGAAGGAATTGCAAGGTCGTCATTGCAAACAATAAAAGCACTTGGAACTGACCCATAACCCTTTTTTGAGAATAAGTTCTTTTGCTGAATCAAGTCTTCCATAAAAAGAGACCCTGGCCTCAATAAAGTCTTGGCCAATTCATGATCCTGCCAAATCCAAATTTTTTTTTTTTAAATCAGTATCATCATTTATTATTTTCGCTTAACTTAATTTTTGGTAATAATTTAGTATTTTATCTTTTTACATTATGTTTGTCCTTTTTCAGTTTTTTGTCATTCATTCGTGATTGGATGGTTTTTTAAGTTCAAATATATAATTTTCTTTTAAATAACATATATTTATGATTGTGAAAGCATAAAGAAAGAAAATTTAAAATTTAAAACTTGAAATTCATATCCAAAGTCCAAACATAAAAAAAAAAAGATTAAAATGTTTTATAAAATTAAGTTAAAAAACCACAAATCTTTTCAATTACTTCTTATTGCAAACTTTTATTGATTAACTTCATGTAGTGAAGGCTAAACGTATCCTAGTACAAATGCATTATGTTAAGAGTACAATTTAGTAAGGTGTAGTTACCTTACCTCAATGGAGGATAGTTGATAGAGCTTATTGGACAAGAATTTGGGACCAAAGGACATTGCTGTTTTGCTTCCACTCTGAAAGTATTTTGTGTCCAACCATGCATCCGCCGGGATACTCTCAATGTACTGTTAAAAAGAATATAAAAAATAAATAATTATGAATGGTGAAGATAATTACCGTCAAAAGTGTTTTTTTAAAATGAAACTTGAGAAAACAAACCTTTTCCAAGACATAAGATGCATTATGATCAACATCAGGAGCAAGAGCTGTTATGAAAACACCAACAGCTACTTTTTCTGGAAATTGTTCCATTGCAAGAGCTATGTTAAGTCCTCCAAGACTATGACCAACAAGAATCACCTTTTCATTTGGTGAAATTGTGGCCATTAGCTGCAACAAAGGTTCAGAATATTCTAAAACTGTATTAACATCTTCAATTTTCTTCAAGTTGATTCCAGAAGCTGCAAGATCAAGTACCGTGACAAGGTGACCAGCGGATTCTAATCGCGGCTTGACCTTGTACCAACACCAAGCGCCATGGCACACACCATGTACAAGAACATAATGTTTTCTATCTATTAATTTTTCACTACTCATAATGTTTGTTGTTGTGGTGTTTAATTGTTGTATTGTTACTTAATATATATATATATATATATATATATATATATATATATATATATATATATATATATATATATATATATATATATATAATTATAAAAGCAACGAAAGTCAAGATCGGTTGGCCCTGTGGTATTGTACGCATAGTCACACGGTTCGCAATTCGTTTCGGTATGATGTACGAGTTTGGGTACGCGGTACGCTACCTTTAAAGAATTCGGTATGTCAGGGGTATACATAGTTGGTACGCTAATCGGTATGTTGTTAATAAAAAATTAAATAAAATATTCGATGAAAATATTAATTAGTATATATTAAATTTATGTTAATTAATATTATTAATCTAAAGTTTATATTAATCCTAAAACTGAGAATCAAATTTACATCAAATAAAAGTTGAGTGTATGCTGATAGCACATGTTTTTCGTGTATCATAGAGGGAAAATCAGTCACGCATCAAGAAGTGTGTAACAGCCGTAATTATATAAATAGGATTTTTATGTGATTATTTATTTATTTACTTAATTTATTGAATATGTGTGCTTTCGAGATTTTTAGGAATAGTTATGTGGTATCTAAGTAGAGGGTATTTTAGTAATCCACTAGAATTATTATTTAATTGGGAGCATTTGATTAAGATTAGAGTGATTAATTGGTCAGTTATGATAAGTAGTAGAATAGTGGTCTATGTCACTTATAGGGATATTAAGTAATTGGGCTTATGGTGAGAATGGGCCAAGCCCAATAGAGAATAAGAAGATAAGAAGGGTATTAGAGACTTTCTAATATTAACTAGGGTTTAAGTTAGAAAGATAGAAAGATAGAAATGATATTTGGAGAAGAGAAAAGGAGGTAGAAAGAGAATAACAAGAGAACCCATTTTTGAAGAAGAAGAGAGCAATAGGATAACCTAGAGATTGAAGGAAGGACTAAAGAATCCAGAATTTCACAAGGTATGAGAGTAGTATGGGGTTCTAGAGTGATCAAGAGAGGGGGAGAAAGTCTATCTCTCTCCATCCCAATCCTATCTCACTCTTTTCTTTTGGGTTTTTGGGGGAGATAATTGGGAATGTGTTTATCTATGTGATTGATGTTGATTATATGTCTATTCATGCTTAATAGATAAATTGATATGAGTAAAATCACTTATTTATGAGTTAATTGTGTTATTGATGAGAAAAATGGATTTTTATATAAAGTGATAAGATTGATGATTTCTAGCATGAAATGTTGTTAATACTTGTTATAGATTGTACTTCTATGTTTAGCATGATTATATATGTATAAAGTTGTAATCTTTGCGAATTGGTATGTTGAAACTTCAAGATTTTGAACTATTGCAGCAAAAACCCGAGAACAGGGTGAACTGATGCTGTCAAGCTCGCTGCAGCGAGTGCAGGGCGAGCTGACAGCGAGTTCGCCTGTTGCTCTCTGACTTAACTC
Organism: Trifolium repens; assembly: GCA_030408175.1. Classification (NCBI taxonomy): domain Eukaryota; kingdom Viridiplantae; phylum Streptophyta; class Magnoliopsida; order Fabales; family Fabaceae; genus Trifolium; species Trifolium repens. The sequence goes on along the minus strand of CP125850.1, from coordinate 49,644,144 downwards.
GCTGCAGCGAGCTGTAAGCTCGCTGAGCGAGTTACTCAGACCTGAATCTTGTGTTTTTCTTGAAATTATGAGATATATGCTTATACTATGATGGTAGTATGATCCTATGGTTATGTAATGACGTATGTAACTGTTGTATGAGCTCTTAAATGATGAATTGAGTTATATCACACATGTTGGTTAAATGATGAGTATTATGAGATTGTATGATGATTATGTATGTTGGTTATGAGATTGTATATATTGGATACATGAGACTTGAATAATGAATTAAGTCATGTGATTAATTTAGTTGTGTATGTTGATTCATGATATCATTAACGTGGATGAATTATGTTGATGATAATCTTGTATATGTGTGATAACTTGAGAAGATTAATTAATGTGATTTAATTAATAAATGATATGTATTTCTAACGATGTGGTTGAAATATATGTATATGGATTGTATTATCCTTTTATGATGAGTAGATACTTTAGTAAGGTGATTAAAGTATGTGATAGATTAATTAATGTTATTTAAATTAATGGAGTAGATGTACTTGTAAAAGGTGATTGAAGTACATCGATTGTGATATCCTTTATAGGATGAGATGATTAAACCATATGTTTGGTAATTTGATATTCATGCATTCATATATGTATGATGAGCAGATACTTTGGTAAGGTGACTAAGGTATGGTAATACTTTAACGAGGTGGTTAAAGTATAGTTGGAATAAGGTTTCCAACGAATTGATAAGGTACCTCATGCATTAGTGAATGCTATGGAGCATTTCATGAATAATTGGCATTAGTTTGCATTAGGAGATGAAGGTGAACTCATTATGTGAACTAATTGGTAATTGATACTGTTGGTGTGCATTAATTACTATTTGTGTATCAATTGTAAGTAACTTAATGTTGATTATTCGCGATTGCTATTTGTATGTTAATTATGAGTAACTTGATGATACGTGGATTATATGATTTACTTGATACTTGATTTATGAATTATAAATGTATCTTAATTGTATAATCTTGCATCGTTATGATGCGAATGTTAGTAAGATTTATTATGTTATATTTAAGTGTATAGTATTCGATATACTTACATTTATTTTGGGATTCCTTACTAACTCTCTGTTTTGTGTACTTGCTGGACCTTTGGGGGTCCAGGTTCTCAGGTGTTGGTTATGACCAAGTTGCGGTGATGCTCTTCTCTGATTAGGACACGGGAAAGGGGTTACCTTTCATGTATAGAGTCGTTGTTGTCTTTATTATTTAAAAGTGTATCTTTATAGAATTTGTAATTTTGCAAAAGGTATTATCTTGGTAATTAAGTTATTAGTGGTGGATTGAAAGTAAATGTGATACTCAAACCATTATTTTTATAATTCAAACTTTATCTTTCATTGTGCATTTTGAAAAAGAATTTTTATAAAACTGTAAAATAGTTAGATAATTAGTTTGGGTGTTACAAAGTGTAACTAACATTGAGAGGTAATCAAAGTAAGATATTCCAATATACAACTCAAATCCAATATACATTGTACAAAATGCATTGTACTAATGGAAAAGTGATGTTATACTTGTAACCATCATATTCACAGCTAAGTCTAAATCAATCTCAATATTTTATATTTTGTTCTTATTTGATTGTTGGGGTGGTTCGCCTGTACTTAGATTTTAAAGAATTCAGAGAGAATTACGACGAGTCAATTCGCAAAAGTACCACGAATTGGTACGCGCGAACCAATTCGCGGTTCGTCACCTTTGGGAAGAATTATGTGACTATGATTGTATGACTTTGGGAAGAATTATCTAAGATGGCCCAATCTTTCTATGGGTCCAGGCTAAACGGAACCTTAATTGCGTTGTTGTGTCAAATTTGAGTTAAAAGTCTTATAGAGAAACGTTTGAGTTAGAACTCTTTTAGAGAGAGCGAAAAGAGAAATCTTTCATCTCATTTGAAATGTCTGACAATGCGATTAGCAGATTTTATGGGTTGTACAGTTGTACCAACTTCAAACTCTCCATAACAAGCACCATGTACAAGAACAAAATGTTTTCGTGCTCGTGATAGTTTATGATTTCGTTTTGTTGTGGTTTAATTGCTGGATGCTGCATTCTTGCGTACTATATTTGTATTGTAGATAATGAAAGCATTATTGCTTTCCTTGTACTGTAGATTGAATATAGAAATGTTAGAGATTGGTCTATCTTGATTCTTATCTAATTGGTATGACACGTAATGTGAATAAATATATTATATTAATATAAAGGTTTTGCTAAACGGTGTCCCCGCTAAATATTTTAAGAATTTTATTTAAGAAAATAATTTATTCAAAAAGTTGAACGTTTTAATTTTCAATGTGTTGACTTCACACATTTTTATAATTTTATTTATAAAACCTTATTATTTAAAGGTTTAAAGAGTGTCACGTGAGCACTATTTAACATTTGCTTTAATATAATACTTTCATCCCAATGTATAAGACATTTTTGGAAGATTTTATTGTTCCGTTTTGTAAGACCGTTTTCAAAGTTCAAGGTGTATTAATTTAATTTTCACAAAATTACTCTTAATTAAATGAAAAGAAATAAAAGATTATTATTTCTCTCTCTTAATAATTAAAGGGTAATTTTAGAAAAAAAAATAGTATATTATTGACAAATTTAATCAAAAACTATTTTTTTAATTCTCGTATTTTTGTAAAAGATGTCTAAGTATATTGGCACAAAAGAAATATACCGACAAAAATGAGAGATACTATTGATTATTGAGGTAGATAGCTTATTTTCAAATTCTCTAAAATTGTTAAAAATTCTAATATCTATTATTAATTTCCTCTAAAATTTCTCTCCCTTGCGGATGGAATCCAAACTAACTTATCTTTTAATTGTTTGTATTAAAAAGTAACTTTTTAAATTTCTTTTTCTTTAATTAAAATCCAAACTAATTTCTTTTTTGTCTCATAATTCCTAATTCAATTGGCAAAGTGTCAAAATTGTTAGGCCAGATGTCGTGACCCGGGTTCGAGGGATTATGTGGGTTTAATTTCAGTGAATTATCACTTCATATAAGAGGATATATCATATGAGAATGACAATCTTATATGAGAATGATGAGAATAAATAATAGCCTTTAGATTAAAACAAACGGTTTAGATTTAAAGACTATTTTAAATGACACATGCATCTCTCTCTGTTCTATCGCTTCTTCAATTTTGAACTTATTCTTTTCATCTTCTCTATTAACCCTCTGCGGCTCTGCCTACCACCGCATATCTCCACTCAAGGCGGTGCAACCTTATTTCTCTCTACTCACGGCGGCACAGCTGCCGTTCTGCTAATCTCACTCCATTATTGCATATTTTATTTTCTTTTTGTTGTTACACACTCACGACGGCACAACCGCCGTTTACCCATCTCATTCTATTCTTGGATGTTTTTTTTTGTTTACACACATCTTAAAAAAAGCTTCAATATATGTAAATTGTTTCAGAAAAATCGGTGTCAAAATTGAAGATTCCAAATAACTAACAAACACAATCTAAAACTGCATTCTATTTGAAATTAATTATATTGACCCAGATTGGCTATATTAGGCAAAAGAAATCAGCAGAAATTTTATCATTCAACCTATGAGATTTACAATCTCTACCAACTAAGGAAGCAATTAAAAATTAATCAGACCCATTTCATGTTTTCATTTGTTTTAATGCAAACAGATGATATTCAGAGAGGTTGAAACTTGAAACTGTATGGAAGAAAATGAAGCATTTTTTCCTTTTATGAAGAGATAATTATTTTCGATCAGTAGAATCACATAAGCCCACAACGTTGTAGAAAATGGCTGGTCGGAGAAGATGAATAAAAAATGAGTAGAGAGAAGGCGAAAAGAATAGCTTCACAAGTAGGGATAGAATATTATAGGATGAGACATATGTGTCATTTAAAAAATTTAAACCATTCATTTTAATCTAAAGGCTATTATTTATTCTTACCATTCTTATATAAGATATTCATTCTCATATGATATGTCATATATATATATATATATATATATATATATATATATATATATATATGTAATAGCCATATCGGGTTATAATATTTTTTATTGACTTTATTAAAAAAATTCTTTGTCCTCATGAGCTTAGCTCATTTGGTTGGGACACAGGGACGGATCCATGTGTAGGCCTAGTGTGGCCATGACCACACCAAAACTTTCAACTTTTTTTTATACATACATACAATGTATAGTTAAATATATTTGATCATCGTGGGTTTAACTCAGTTGATTATGATATTGTATATATTATATAGGAGTTGGGGTTTAAAACTCCAGACACTCTACTTATTCATTTTTAAAGTGAAATTTTTAGCCACTAGGCTAATAGACAAAAAAAAAGTTAAATATGTTTTTGGTCTCTATAAAATAGTGACATTTTAAATTTAGTTTTCACTTAATTTTTATTAAATTTTTAATCCCTAAAATATTATCATGCACTCAATTTTGACCTTTACTGTTAATAAAACTTGTATTCTTGAATGATTATTTCGTAGGTATATTTACAAAACAATTCAGCTAGAAAAAAAAGAACACAAAATATTTGATTTTTGGGTCATAATTTTCATTACTTTTATCTTGAACTATTGTCATTTTAAAAAGTCATATTTAGATACATATCAAGTCAAAAAATGATAAATAAAAGAGAAGTACAATTATTTAGTTTTGTAAATTTTTACTTGCATAAGTTTAATGTTAAATAAATACGGTGAAGAGAATATTAAACTTTTTTAGCTTTTATTTTTGTCATAAAATTTTAGGTCTTTTAAAACACCAAAATACAGTTAATGATATTTTATCCTTTGTTTCCTTATAAAAACAAAAAACATCTATTAAATAATTTTTTTAAATAAAAATTAAAGTAAAAAATAGCATACTATTTGTAAGAGATAGAATATATGTTTCATGCTTAAATTCAATATTATCATTTAAATTGTTTGATGCTAATAAATTTTGGCCACACTAAAAAAGAAGTCCTAGATCCGTCCCTGTTGGGACATCGCACTTTATGTGCAGGAGTTGGATTCGAACCCGAGATACTCCACTTATCCACCTTTAAGGTGGAATTTCAAAGCCATTAGACTATTTATCAAAAAACAAAAAATTCTTTTGTCGATCAACACGTACATATGCGTTGCATTCACACAAAAAAATGTATAGTGTCTCATCTATTGATTAACCAAAAATATTTGTGGAAAAGATAATAATTTGGCCATCACGGGATTCGAAGAGCATCTATGGAAAAAGGTCCGTGTTTTTCAAATAAGTTGGAATTTTTAGCTTTTCAAATATCTTTTTCTTCAATTTTCTTTTTTTATAAAAATAAGTTGCTTATTTTTTGTGGAACTTAACTAAAAAAGTATTTGGCCCTATTTCTCTTTTTAAGTAAAAAATAGTTGAAAATAAGTCCGGTCAAACACTACCTAAATATATATGATCAATGGTTGTTTTCTTCCATTAATTGATATGAGTTTTTCTATGTATAAAAAATATCCAAAAATCATGTTTCCATGCTGTTAGCCTGTATTTTCGACAGGCAGTAATGAGTTGGAGTGAGATGATGAAATCTCATTTATTGTATATCATTACCTTTTAATATTCTCTTGGGAATTGATCTTAGTCATAAATCAAGAGAAGATCAAGGTATTTGACATCAAAAGCTTTTAATGCATAAAGCTGTTTCGTCGAATCCTGGTTGAACCTGTCGAATTCGACAGAACGTTTGTTGTCTGAATAAGCCTGTCGAGTTCGACAAGGGATTATTTGTAAAGATAACATATTTTCGACAGTTACTGGTAATGGTCGAAAACTATATGTATATATGTATGTTTGTTTGTCTAACGTACTGTGCAGAACGAAAGAAGCGTACTCTGGACTTAGCAAAATATTCAAAATAAGTAACGTTTGAAGGGTTCGCCAGGTGTCAAAGGGAATTCAAATTGTCAAGACACGTGGAGCATAGTTAGGCAAATTATAGGTTTATAGCAGTTATGTTAGTTTGTCTATAAATACAAGTTTCTGATAGAAGAAACGGGTCCACAATTCAATACACATGCAAATTCCTAAAATATTCAGAGTACCCATGTCAACGAGCGAAATGAATGACAGGAACATGTACGAATCTGTGTACCATCCTTTGTAAACATTTTACATTTGTTAAATGCAATTTACATTCTGCAAGTCTTGATTACTTGTTTGTCATTTAAGTTTTATGCAATTTAAAGCTTTCTGCAACTTTATCATTCTGCAATTTATTTTCATTGCATTGTCTTTACTGTTTCAAAAGTCTTTCTTTAAACTTTATTTGCAATTCATTTACAAGTTTTCTGTAAATTTAACTTTGAAGCATTTTACCTTTAAAACAAACCATTTGACTGCGTCAAATGCTTTTACTTTTATTCAAACTGTCCGATTTAACCCAAAGATATGAATATGTTTTCATCATCTTCCACACAATCCATATGTCCCGAGATTTACTAGTTGATCTCTCTTGTAATAATTAAACTAGCGGTTGTTTACTAAAAATCGGGGTAAACAAATTGGCACGCCCAGTGGGACCTCTGGATTGTGTAATTTTTACTTAGTGAATTTTTGAAAATTTTTCATACAAAATTTGTTGTTTGGTGTTTGTGCTTTGATTGTGTCTATATTTGTATATGCATTTGAGAAGTGGTAAATCTCTTCCAGTATTTTCAAACATACCAAAGCGTCCTCGTTCCAGAATGGTGAGACCACCAAACAATCCTAATCCTAATAATATTAATAATAATAATAATAATGGGGCAGAAACCAATCCTGTTCTGAATCCGACAGGACCACCAAATCAACCAGTAACTGGCAATCCTGGCGCCAATCCTACTGGCGGATCAACAAATCCTGCCCTAAACTTTACAACTTCTGAAAGTATCCCAAGCAATAATCCTAATGGTGGGGGTACAAATCCTGTGATAAGTTCTGGAACCATTGGCGCAAGTGCCAGTAGATCAACAATGTCTGCCACTACGTCAAGTATGGCAGGAGGGTTTGTTCCTCCAAATATGAGTGGTGCAATAATGACACAAATGAATGTATCATCCATACCAACCAACGTATCACAAACACATGGATATACAGACGGTAGTCAAATTGGTGGAACTCCGTCGAGACCTCCTTGGTTGCCTAGAAACCCACAATATGGGATGCCAACGACAACGATGGCAAGCCTGTATAATTGGCCTTCTGTAGAAAGTTCTCCCTCGTCTTCTGCGATGGGAAATAGGGGAAATTCTCTGAACTTGACTAATAATTCTATGAATGTACTTAGGCAACAAATGGACGAAAGTAACCATGATATGGTGAACGCGTTGACCCAACAGATTGGCACAATCTTTAATCCTGTGTTACAAACAGCCAATGACAATTATTTATTGTTAGCCAATCAAATGGGAAGGATGGCAGACTTTTTTGGTGCCCCTGATGCTCCAAATAATCAAAGAATTCCCCGTGTAAACCCGGAGATTCAAACAGGAGTCCAAGCCCAACCAGTGCGCATCGAGAGAGAACAACAAGAACCAGAAGTAGTTTTGGTTAATAGAAACCAAGATGCTGATAATGTTCTTAGGCAAGTTCGACAAGAAAATGTTGCAGGGCAAAATAACTTGGCCAATTTAGTAGAAAATATTTTGGCCCAAAATGGTTTGAATACAGGGTTGCATAGACCAAATTTTGTGTCACCCTTGTCTGAATATGTATTACAGGCAGAATTGCCAAGGGGATGGAAGATTCCCAAATTCACAAAATTTGCTGGTGATACTAATGAATCTACTGTCGAACATATTGCCAGATATTTGGCAGAAGCAGGGAATTTGGCAAATAATGAAGATTTAAAAATGAAATTTTTTCCCAATTCCCTCACTAAAAATGCCTTTACGTGGTTTACCACACTTCCCCCTCATTCAATTCATACTTGGACTCAATTGGAAAGGCTATTTCATGAACAATTCTACATGGGACAATCTAGGATTAGTCTCAAAGAATTAGCCAGTATGAAGCGCAAAACCTCAGAAGCCATTGATGACTATCTAAACAGGTTTCGCCTCCTTAAAGCAAGGTGCTTTACCCAAGTGCCTGAACATGAATTGGTTGAGATGGCTGCTGGTGGCCTCGACTATTCCATTAGGAAAAAGTTAGATACTCAACATTTGAGAGACATGGCCCAATTAGCAGATCGTGTTCGACAGGTTGAACGCCTCAGGGCTGAAAAAGTCAGAAATTCTAAGTTTCACAAAAAAGAAAAAGTGGCATACATAGAAACTTATGAAAGTGAAAATGAGTTCGACGATGGTCAGGATTACATAGAAAATAATGAGGTTAACGTGGCTGAGTTAAAACCAGGCCCTCCTTATACTTGTAAAATGTTGAAACCATCAAATGGGAATAATCCTGTCGAACCAAAAAATGATAGATTTGTTTCTAAGACATACACTTTCGACATTACTAAATGTGATGAAATTTTTGACTTATTGGTCGCTGATGGCCAAATAATTGTGCCAAAGGGTTTAAAATTACCACCTTTGGACCAACGGAAGAAAAGAGGGTTTTGTAAATACCATAATTTCTTGGGTCATAGAACCTCACAATGTGTTCTTTTCAGGGATCTAGTCCAGAAAGCCCTACAGGAGGGAAGACTCAAATTTGGCGAAAAGCCAAAATCCAAACAACAGGTGGATGAAGATCCATTGCAGATTGCTGATGCTGCATACACGGAGCCATTCGAGTGCCTGATGTTGGAAGCATTGAACCTCACTGAAGGGGGGCAATTAATTTCCATTCCTGAGGAGGAGTACGAAAACAAAGTGGAAGAGGTGTATCCACAAGCAGGGGAGACTTTATTGGATTTCCTTCAACGCTGCAAAGAAAATGATGGCGAAGCTACATTATGTCCTCATTGTAGTGCCATGTTCGACAAGAAGGCTGCTGCAGGCCTCAACAAGTTTCTGCCTCATAGTCAAAACAGAAACAATTGGCCAAATCAAAAGCCAACTTATTCCAATATTCTGAATAGCCAGCAGGCACCTGTACACCAGAGGTTGGGACCACAAAAATCATTTGTCCCCTCAAACAGGACACCTGTCAACCAATGGGTTCATGGAAGAAGCATGGACTATGGTCAAAGGAATATGGAGAGAGGGAACTCCAGTAACAGCAATCCCAAAAAGGATCCTGAGTCAAGGAAATATGATTACAGGAATAATTACAAAGGGAAAAATCCCATGACAAGGTCCCAATGGCGTAGATATCAACGCCAGAAAAAAGTGGCTGCTCAACAATCCCCATTAACTACTGATGGTAATGGAAGAAGGCCTTTGGAATTGGCAAAGAAGCCAATGAAAGAAAGGTTAGGCGAATCGAAAATAGAGTCTTCAGTTGCTGATAATGTCGAAGATGACCACATGGAAGCAGATGACTTTTTGGATTCTGAGCCTGATCTCGACATAATCGTCAATGTTGTGTCAATCTTACCAAGGGAATTCGACGTTTGCTCTGAAGTGACAGATGACGAAGAGGAATCTGGAATGCAAATGGCCCTTCATAGGCCAGTATGTTACTATGTGACGAGCAATGGTGCTCTAGAAGATCAAATGGCTACATTTGAAAGGCCAGATGAAGGCATGAAGAGTCACTTGAAGCCTCTCTTCATACAGGCTAAAGTGAACAATGTGGGGATCAACAAAGTGCTAATTGATGGTGGTGCTGCTGTTAATCTCATGCCAGAATTTTTGCTCAGAAAGATTGGCAAATCTTTGGTGGATCTTCATCCTCACAACATAGTTCTTTCAAACTATGAGGGTGAAACTGGTTTCTCTTTGGGAGCAATCCAGTTAGAAGTGGTTGTTGGAAGCACTGTAAGGCCAACCTTGTTCTTGGTTGTGGCCTCTAAGGCAAATTACAATCTACTTCTAGGTCGAGAGTGGATTCATGGAGTAGGGGCAGTTCCTTCTACCCTGCACCAACGCCTCATTATCTGGCGAGAGGATGGAATAGTGGAAAATATTGAAGCAGATCAAAGCTACTTCAAAACTGAAGTCCATCATTTGACAAAGCACTCCTTCGACAAGAAATTGGCAACAATTTCACCATGCACTGAGAAGGACTTTGCATATCGTCTAGCAAGAAATGGTCACCATGCAATCAAACTGGATCCCACACATGGTTTCTTGTGGGAGAGAGAGGATGGAAACAGCGAGGATGGCGAGTATGAAAGCCACAAATGCCCAACTGGTTGGGATGTCAAAGAAAACTACTATGTCTGAGTCCCAAACTTGGGCAAGGATTACGGCCTACATGGCTGAAAACAGAATCAAGATGGCTTTGGAAGCCAATTCATTTTCAGAAAATATGGCTGATATAGCCAATGGTGAAAAGATTGGCAAACAAGAGCCAGAATTGCAAAAACTGGACTGCATCTATGACGACGAACCCTTAGGATTTGAAAAAGATCCAATTAGTCAAAGTCATAAGATGCAAGCACAGGATCCTTTGCAAGAAATTGACCTTGGAGATGGTCTGATGAAAAGACCAACATATATTAGTGCAAACATTCCTCCAGATCTGAAGGCGAAAGTGGTGCAACTTCTAGTGGAATACAAAGATTGTTTTGCTTGGGATTACAATGAAATGCCAGGTTTGAGCAGAAAATTGGTGGAACATGAACTTCCAGTTCGACCAGACAAAAAACCAGTAAAACAATTGCCTAGAAGGTTTGCACCAGAAATTATGTCAAAGATCAAGGAAGAAATTGAGAGGCTGCTGAGGAGCAAATTCATCAGAACAGCAAGGTATGTCGAATGGTTAGCAAATATAGTGCCTGTGATTAAGAAAAATGGTTCTCTTAGAGTATGTATAGACTTTAGAGATTTGAATAATGCTACACCAAAAGACGAATATCCTATGCCTGTAGCAGAAATGCTAATTGATTCAGCAGCCGGATTTGAATATTTAAGTATGTTGGATGGTTATTCTGGATATAACCAAATTTTCATTGCTGAAAATGATGTACCCAAAACTGCCTTTAGATGCCCAGGGGCATTAGGCACATATGAATGGGTAGTTATGCCCTTTGGTCTAAAAAATGCTGGGGCTACTTATCAAAGAGCAATGAATTTAATTTTTCATGAATACATAGACACTTTTATGCAAGTGTATATTGACGACATAGTTGTCAAATCCTCGTCAAAGGTTGATCATTTAGATCATTTGAAAAAGTCTTTTGAAAAGATGAGGAAATATGGATTAAAAATGAATCCGTTAAAGTGTGCTTTTTGTGTTAATGCAGGAGATTTCCTTGGGTTTGTTGTGCACAAAAAGGGCATTGAAATAAATCAAAACAAAACGAAGGCTATCATGGAGACAAAATCTCCAACTACTAAAAAGCAACTTCAGTCCCTACTTGGGAAGATCAATTTCTTGAGGAGATTCATCTCAAATTTAAGTGGTAAAGCTCAGCCTTTCTCGCCACTACTTCGTCTCAAGAAAGAAGATATTTTCACTTGGGGGCAAGATCAACAACGAGCTTTTGACGAAATCAAGAGTTATTTGTCGAAGCCACCAATGTTGATGCCTCCAATAAGGAACAAGTTCATGAAGTTGTATATATCAGCATCAGATTCGACACTGGGTAGTATGCTTGCCCAGGAAGATGAAAATGGTGAAGAAAAAGCCATCTATTACTTAAGTAGGGTATTAAATGATGCTGAAACTAGATATAGTAGTATTGAAAAACTATGCTTATGTTTGTATTTCTCTTGTATAAAACTCAAGCATTATATAAAGCCTGTTGATGTTTTTGTTTATTCTCACTGTGATATCATTAAGCATATGTTGTCTAAACCAATTTTGCATAGTCGAATTGGAAAATGGGCCTTAGCCTTAACAGAGTATTCATTAACATATAAACCTCTAAAGGCAGTCAAAGGCCAAATTGTAGCTGATTTTATAGCAGATCATTCTGTAATAGAAACTCCACAAAATTATGTAGAATCACGACCCTGGAAATTGTATTTTGATGGTTCTAAACATAAACATGGAGTTGGAATTGGGATTCTAATTATTTCCCCTTCCAAAATACCCACTAAGTTCAGATATAAAATTAATGGATTCTGCTCAAATAATGAAGCAGAGTATGAAGCTTTAATAGCAGGCTTAGAAATTTTATTGGACTTGGGGGCAAAAAATATCCTGATCAGAGGTGATTCAGAACTGGTTTTGAAACAATTGACAAAAGAATACAAGTGTATAAAAGAACACTTGATGAAATATTTTGTCATAGCAATTTCTTTGTTAAAACGTTTCGACCAAGTCACCATTGAACATGTGCCTCGTATAGAAAATCAAGAAGCCAATGATTTGGCTCAAATAGCTTCTGGCTATAAAATTTCTAGTGAGAAACTAGAAGAGTTGATTGAGATTAAAGATAAACTCATTGTTGATCAACCTCCTTCTATGGAATTGTCAATGCCAAAACTTGTGGGGGCAGATGTACCACAAGACAATGGTCAAGATACCATTTATGATGGTGATGAAAATTCAGAAATTGGCAAAGGTGACAATCTTCAAAACTGCCATTTCTCCCTTGCATATTCGACATGCAGTTGAAATTGGCATTTTTGAGGGGGCAATTTGTTAGCCTGTATTTTCGACAGGCAGTAATGAGTTGGAGTGAGATGATGAAATCTCATTTATTGTATATCATTACCTTTTAATATTCTCTTGGGAATTGATCTTAGTCATAAATCAAGAGAAGATCAAGGTATTTGACATCAAAAGCTTTTAATGCATAAAGCTGTTTCGTCGAATCCTGGTTGAACCTGTCGAATTCGACAGAACGTTTGTTGTCTGAATAAGCCTGTCGAGTTCGACAAGGGATTATTTGTAAAGATAACATATTTTCGACAGTTACTGGTAATGGTCGAAAACTATATGTATATATGTATGTTTGTTTGTCTAACGTACTGTGCAGAACGAAAGAAGCGTACTCTGGACTTAGCAAAATATTCAAAATAAGTAACGTTTGAAGGGTTCGCCAGGTGTCAAAGGGAATTCAAATTGTCAAGACACGTGGAGCATAGTTAGGCAAATTATAGGTTTATAGCAGTTATGTTAGTTTGTCTATAAATACAAGTTTCTGATAGAAGAAACGGGTCCACAATTCAATACACATGCAAATTCCTAAAATATTCAGAGTACCCATGTCAACGAGCGAAATGAATGACAGGAACATGTACGAATCTGTGTACCATCCTTTGTAAACATTTTACATTTGTTAAATGCAATTTACATTCTGCAAGTCTTGATTACTTGTTTGTCATTTAAGTTTTATGCAATTTAAAGCTTTCTGCAACTTTATCATTCTGCAATTTATTTTCATTGCATTGTCTTTACTGTTTCAAAAGTCTTTCTTTAAACTTTATTTGCAATTCATTTACAAGTTTTCTGTAAATTTAACTTTGAAGCATTTTACCTTTAAAACAAACCATTTGACTGCGTCAAATGCTTTTACTTTTATTCAAACTGTCCGATTTAACCCAAAGATATGAATATGTTTTCATCATCTTCCACACAATCCATATGTCCCGAGATTTACTAGTTGATCTCTCTTGTAATAATTAAACTAGCGGTTGTTTACTAAAAATCGGGGTAAACACATGCATGAGTCTAAATTCTACTAAAATATTCCAAAGTTATCTCTTCATTTATCTAGTGCATTAGAGCCACTAAGAGAATTTTATTTTATAATTAAGCTATCATTCATCGATATGGACCATATGGTTGATATGAATGTGTAATTCAGTCAAGAGTTTCAACGTATCCTAAAGGAAATTTGCTGATTTATTTATTTGCATCAGACTTGTATAAACTTTTGTGGATGAATAAAACTTAAAAGCTTAGCATAATACACAAAACTTTTAAATTTATATTCAACCTTAATAATATTCAAATTCATCTTATTTTTGTTCAAGTTATTACAATACACCCTCGATACAAAATCTAACACTCAATTTATATCACAAAACTAGCTATTCTTAATTAACGAACTTACTGGCAAGTTAAACAAACCCTGAATGAAGATCAAAATACAACAAAATATACTTTTTAAATAGTAAGAACTTAATTACATAACCCAGATTATTAAATTAGATATTTCCTTAAAATTTTATAAAGTGATAGCAACACACTTTTCATCACACACTTTATTACTTATTAGTTAAAATTCATAAATCACAGATTTGGTACTAAAGAATGTGTATTGCTAGCATTCTGTTCTCAATATTTTGAACACATAAATCTAATTAAATCCCACTTCATAATTTCATGTGTATTTAATAGATATCTGATTGAGAGAATCATATAGTTCTTGTGGCTTGCAAAACATAGCCATATGATCTGCGTCTTTGATCTCAAATACATTATTAATCCCAGCATTTTGGATCATCCAATGTTGAAATTTCAAAGGAATTGCAAGGTCATCATTGCAAACAATAAAAGCACGTGAAACTGATCCATAACCCTGTTTAGTGAATAAGTTATTTTGCTGAGTCAAGTCTTCCATAAAAAGGGACCCATGCCTCAATAAAGTCTTGGACAACTCAAGATCCTGCCAAATCAATTTTTTGTTTTTATTAGGATCATTATTTCAAGAGGAGTAAACTTTAAGTACTTCTTTCAGTTTTTAATATAAATAAATGTCACTTTTATATTGGTTTAGAATATAATTTTGATCCTTCTATTTTACAAAATGTATAATTTTGGTTTTCTTATTTTATTTTATGCAATTTTGATCCCCTATTTTACAAAATTAATATACAATTTTAGTCTCCTTAATTTATTTTGTGCATTTTTGGTCCGCAATTTAAGAGAATCAAAATTGCACATTTTATAAATATGGGGACCAAAATTGCACAAACAAGAATCAAAATTGCACATTTTATAAATTAGGGTAACCAAAATTGCGTTTAAACTTTTTATATTCACTAGCCGCCAAACAGTGCCCGTTTGTGTGATCGATTTTGTCTATTATGCAAGTTATTTTTCAACTTATACAAATATTTAAATAGAGTGAAGGGCAAAAATGACAATACGAAAAGTCCATACGAAAGGGTATCCTCTTTATATATTGGTATAGATAATAGTAATAGATAATTGATAACAAATCATCTCTATAATTTGGTGATTTTATTCATCAATTGTGTTAATAATTTGGAACTGTGGTTACTTTTTTTTGTAGTTTTTTTTAAGGGTAAAATAGGAATAATGAAAAAGTCATCCCAAAAATTTGTATATTTTTTACATAGTAATAGATTAAATAAAACATAAATATATTTTATAAAATCAACCAGATTCATTCATTTTTTAATGAATTTGAAAAATGATTTTTTACTTATATTTAGAACACGAGGGAGTAATGTGCAGTTACCTTATTGGAGGATTGTTGATAGAGTTTATTGGACAAGAATTTTGAACCAAAGAACATTGATGTTTTGTTTCCACTCTGTGAAAATTCAGTGTCCAACCATTCAGCCGCCGGAATACTCTCAATATACTGTTAAAGTATAAAAAATAAATAATTATTTAAGATGAATATAACTATCATTAAAAATATTACGTTGAATGAAAGATGATTTTAAGATATATTTATAAATAAAAACAATCCTTATTTATTGTAAGTAATGTTGAGTTAGTCTCAATCCGAAATTCTAACTCTCCATCAATTATATCAAAACTACATACTGTAACATTTTACCAATTGTTAATTGATCAAATAGTGATTAGCGTTAGATTAGGGAGGATAACGGTCTATCCCCCACAATACAAATCGAATGGGGGTTGAAATCACTTGATGTAAGAATTGACTTTCGAATCAGATTAGGTGGACTAGTAGGCCAGATACTATAACATTTTTTAACATGCCATTTATCTCTTCAACATCTATCTCATATAAAACTTTCTCTTTTAAAATGACAATAATTTTGAAAATCAATTTTTCTTCTAAAGTTACAATAAAAAGTGGTGAAGTAACATATAAAAATTATATATGTGAATCATTGTGGTGAAACTTTAAAAAATATTTTCAAGTATCAGAAGACAAACCTTTTCCATTATATAAGATGCATTGTGTTCAATGTCAGGAGTAAAAGCTGTTAAGAAAACACCAATAGCTATTTTTTCTGGAAATTGTTCCATTGCAAGAGCTATGTTAAGTCCTCCAAGGCTATGACCAACAAGAATCACCTTTTCATTTGGTGGAATTGTTGCCATTAGCTGCAACAAAGGTTCAGAGTATTCTAAAATTGTATTAACATCATCAATTTTCTTCAAGTTAGTTCCAGAAGCTGCAAGATCAACTAGTGTAACAAGGTGACCAGCAGATTCTAAGAGTGGTTTGACCTTGTACCAACACCAAGCTCCATGGCATGCACCATGTACAAGAACATAGTGTTTTCTATCTACTAAACTTTCGGTAATCATAATGTTTGATATGGTTAATTGCTGTATTGTTTCTTAATATTGCCTCTCCATCTTTACTCTTTATTTATAGACATTTTTGTAAAAGCAAAGGTAAGTTGATGATCGGTTGATTTTGGATTATTGTGGATTAATTGCGTTGGTGTGCAAACTTTCTGTTAATAATATTGAATTAAATTATGTCCATGTGGAACAAGTGGTGTAGCGGGGCCTGACTTATAAAATGCAGACTACCCGCAACTGCGATCGGGAGGGGGCTGAAACCACTTGTTGTCAGAACTGATCCCGAACAAGATTCAACTAGTAGTGAAAACAAAAAAAATAAAATATATAATTATGAAATTTGAATCTTTTCTTTCGGCTACACTCAGTCAACTCTTGGCAGTTTTTTTTTTTTCTTTCTGTCTTCCTATCTTATAAAATCTCACTCAATCTTTAACATATTTCTTTAATATATTTCTAAAATTTAATTTTATAGTTATGATCATATATAAAAAGTGAGTAATTTAAAGGGATTTGTGTTAGGTGTAATATTTTTGTTTAGTTTGACCTTTTGAAAGATAAAAATTGAACTAATAAAAAATTGCCGGGTTCATTTCTTTGTACAAAATTTGAACCAAATTAATAAAAAATATGTTAATTTTGTTCGATTTAATCAAATTGAAATTTGTCAAAAACAACGATAGATTATTATTTAAATATTAAAGTAAACACAACAAATAAATTGTCCATTTTATAACCAAATTATATGCATATGCAATATATATTGAAGTGCAATTATTGTGTAAAAGTGTAAAAATAAGGAGGTTCAATATCAATAAAAATAATATTATTGGTGCATAATATTAAGATTCAAGGGCTGCAGCTACACCCCCCCACCCACATCCCCACCCCCTCAACCCTGTCTCAAATCTTTCATCTTATTTGAAAAGTCTGATAATGTGAGTAGAAGATTCAGAATTTTGATTTTCTATATTTAAGTTTCCTAAATTCAGCTTCATTTAGACAAAAGTTATTCAAGAGAAATTTTTACATGTTTAAGTTTATTTATGTATATTGTAAAGTCAAAAATACCATAAATTTCTGCCTAAATGTTAGAATTGTAGGATAATCTAATTTTAGGTAATCTAAATCCGAATATTCTAGTGGTGAGTTGACCTTGTCCCAACCCCAAGCTCCATGACAAAACATAATATTTGTGTGAATTAAGATTTGCTACAGTTGATTTTCACATAATTTTTTGGATCTATACTTATAAATTGGACGGTGCAAATTAATTATGCTATACAATTATTTAAAATAATTTTGCGTGTACATTTTAAATCAAACAGTCCTCTACCAAAAAATAAAAAATATCAAACAGTCTCGGTTTAACACTGCATGAAAACTGTGTAAGTGACGTCATGAAATATGTTTTCCATGTTTGCATCTATAAAAGTTTCCGTCTCGTTATGGTTGAGGTTTATGTTTTTGTTTTTTTGTTTAATTGCTAGATGTTGCATTCTTGCTTCCCCACTTATTTGTACAGATTAGGAAAACATTATTACTTTCCAACCACTATATTTGTTTGTATCGTAGATAATGAAAGCAGAAAAGTTAAGAGCTGAGAGTGGTCTAATTCTTGGCTAATTGGTACGACCGTATGACTAAGATCTCATCCATTCCACTAGACCGTAAAATTTTATATTTATACATGTAATTTAAATAAATATTATATTAATTATTTTTTTTTGTCAAGTAGTTCTTTTAAAGTGGATAAGTGAGATGATCAAGGTTCAACTTCCGATCCCCGGCATATATAATGCAATATCCTACCACTTGAGTTAAATTCACGAGACAATATTATATTATTTTTTTATAATATTTTGATTTTTTTTAACATTTAGGTTTTTATATTTTAAAATATGCACAATCATATCCTTTTTTCTATATTTTATTTAAAAATAGTTGATGCATATTAAAAATGCTGAAATGACAATTTCATGTAGGATTATGAATAATAATATATTTTTAACAATGTTTTTTTATTAAAATAACAAAAAACCTAAATCAACAAAATGGAATGTTTATATTCCTTTTAAATTTATGCGTTTCAAGCCCAGAAATTGCATCTTTCTCTTCTTTTTTGTGGGTTTCAAACCTCATCTTCTCCCCTTCACAATGCAAATTCCTCATTTTTTATGGTTTCTAATTAACTAGATTTTTTTAATAAAAAAAAATCACCCATCTTCCTTAAATCATCTAGATCTGAAATTCAAAATATCAAATTAACAAATTTAAACACAAAAATTGGATGAGTGGTTCGAAATTGGAAGCAAGAGAGGTTGGGGTTCAATGAAATTTCTTTTGGTCTAAACCCATCTTCCTCTTATTGTCACTTCTTTTGGTTGAATATAAATGACATGATAGTCCCATGAACTTAGCTCAATTGGTGGACATTTGCATTATTATGCAGGGGATCGGGGTTCGAACCCCGGTCATCCCACTTATTCACCTTAAGGGTGGAATTTCAAGCCATTAGACTACTTGACCAAAAAAATAAAAAAAATAAATGACATGATAATATTTAATAAAAATCTACATTTGTTTCATTAACATGTTAACAAATGATACAGTATCATGATAATGAATAATATATTAATATTACTTCAAATGTGGTGTATAAAAAAGATTTTCAAAATTTATAAACACATTTATATATATATATATATATATATATATATATATATATATATATATATATATATATATATATATATATATATATGGTTAAATTAGACAATTGGTCCTTAACTTATTTATTGGTTTATAATGGTCCCTTAACTAATTAATGTTACATATTGGTCCCTTAACTTTAATTTTGCTGCCATATTGGTCTTTTTCGTTAGTTTTTATAAAAAACATTAATTTTACTTTCTATTATTCATTATATGAACACATAAATGATTTATTTATGAGTAATATTATTAGTGAATATGATTATGAGTTCAGACATCTTTCTTAGACGAGAGATAAATACACTATAAACCTGTTAAAAAGGACCAATATGACAAATATAATTAAATTTAAGGGATCAATTTGTGACGTTAATAAGTTAAGGGACCAATTTGTAACATTAATTAGTTAAGAGACCAATAAGAAACCAATAAATAAGTTAAGGGACCAATTGTGCACTACTAGAAAATTGGCTTTTAGCAACCGATTTAGAGACCAAAATATTTCGGTCGCTTTAGAGACCGAATTAGAGACCGATTTTTCGAGCATCAAAGTAAAAAAAATTGGTCGCTATTTCGGTCGCTGCTTAATTATAGAGACCGAATTAGAGACTGATAATTAGCAACCATAAAATCGGTCGCTTTAGCAACCGAATTAGAGACTATTATTTGGATCGTCAAAGTAAAAAAAAATCAGTCGCTATATCGGTCACTATAGAGACCGAATTGGAGACCGATAATTAACGTTCAAAAAATCCATCGCAAACTTTTTTTTTTTATTTTATAAATCATTAAAAAAATTTAATCAAATATTTGTCAATTCTTTTATTCTTTTATTATTTCCACACTTCAGTCTTTTTTGCAAAATAGAAAGAACAGGGCTAACTGCCTAACTCCGGGGAAAGTTATTATGCATAAGGATTTCCTTATGCATGGTATATAAGCCAATGAAAACACAATGATTTTACTCACACACCCCCCAATTTACTACACGCGCCCCCCACCCCCTTGCTACGCGCGCCCCCCACATTACTACGCGCGCCCCCCACCCCCAGACCCCCCCACACTTATTTTTTTTGAATTTTTTTTTACAGTATTTTTTTTTTGGCTATAATTATGGCTAATTTTTTACAATTAACATAAAAACTATTTTTTTCCCGAAAAAAGATCGGAAACTTTTTTTCCGGAAAAATCAGAAACTTTTTTCCGAAAAAAATCGAAAATTTTTCCCGAAAAAAGATCAAATACTTTTTTCAAAAAAACCGAGAACTTTTTTCTGAAAATTTTTTCCTGAAAAAAAATCAAAAACTTTTTTTCAGAAAAATCGAAAACTTTTTTTCCAAAAAATAAAAATCGATTTTTTTTTTAGAGAGTTAAATGGTTTCCAGAAACCATTTATGCAATATTATTCTGTAAACCATTATACTGGTTAAATGGTTTCATAGAGTTAAACAGTGAAACCATTTGTATTGTAAAATGGTTTTATGTGTTTACTGAAACCAATATTGTGTTTTTATGGTTTTAAAAATTCTGGAAACCATTATGCTGGTTAAATGGTTTCAGAGAGTTAAACAGTGAAACTATTAGTATTGTTAAATGGTTTTATGTGTTTACTGAAACCAATATTGTGTTTTTATAGTTTTAAAAATCCTGGAAACCATTATGCTAGCTAAATCGTTTCAGATAGTTATATATTGAAACCATTTGTATTGTAAAATGGTTTTATACTAAATGGTTCAATGATTTTAAATACCGATTATTACTGAAACCATAAATATGGTTTAATGGTTTTGATAGTTTTCTATGTGAAACCAAAATAATTGCCTAATGGTTTCTTACAAAACTAGTGTTGATTATCTTGGATAATCCTAAATAACCGTCCATAACCAATCCATAACCATTTGTTATAATCGGACATTAAAACCAAATATGATAACCGGTTATAAAACCAGTTATGTCCATAACACTTTTATAACCGGTTTTTGCTTTTAAAAACAGGTTTTTGGTTTAATAACTGTTTTTTTTTTTTCAAAACCGATTTTTGAGTAAAAAATCTAGTATTTAAAATTAATTTTTTTTTTTGGAAAAAAAGTTTCCGATTTTTTTTCCGGAATAATTTTTGATTTGTTTTTTCCGAAAAAAAGTTCCTATTTTTCAGGAAAAAAGGTTTCGACAATATTTATGGTTTCAAAGATCCATTATGAAATTATTCCACCCAAAAAAAAGGTTTGGGCATGATTTTAGTTTAAAAATAACTACGAAAATATTTAATCATACATAATAAAAAAAAAACTATAAAAAAAAAACTAAAAAAAAAAATATTTAAAAAAATGGGTTGGGGTGGGGGTGGGCTTATGCACGCTGCATAAACTTTGGCTTATGCAGGATAACCGATCCCTCGCTCTCAACCTCACCCGAACTCTCTCATCATCTCTCTCAAACTCTCATCCCTCTTCCACTCTCGATCGCTGCCTCCTCTCTCTCTCTCTCTCTCTCTCTCTCGTACCCTATCACAAACCCTAGCCTCCATAACTGAACTCGAACTCCCTCAATCTCACTCGATCGCTCATCACTCTCACTCGTTCATCTCTCTCTTTCCATCTCACTAAGAATCTCACGAATTGAAGCTCTCTCTCGTCACAAATTGAAAAATTCAAGGCTCTCTGAACCCTAAGGTACTGTTTTCGTTCTATTTATGTTGTAAAATTTCTACAATTCTCACTGATTTTGTTTTGTTTCATGGTTGTGGATTAATGATCATATCAAGTGATTTCTAACGGATAAAAATTGATCATATCATCCTCTCTTTACATGGTTGTGGATTTATAATAGAGGAATTGTTAATTTGCTAATTTATATGGTGAAGGGACTCTTTTGTAGGTGATGTGTGAATTAAATAAATTGTTACATTTTCTTTTATTCGTCTTATGTAAGTGCTGATTTACTATTTCATGTTATTAGTGCTTGGAGGTTGGGGCAATAGTGTTTAGTGCAAGATAATCTCTAGAGGAACATTCTAAAGTCATTTTCCCTGCTGAAATATAACTACTACAATGGTAGAAGTTCTGAAATCAATTGCAATATGAATGTGAACTATAATACATATGTAAGTTTAGAGGGTGGGGCTTGTAACTTCAACTAGTTTTAAATGGTTTCCACTAGGCTTTTATCTGTTACTATAAATTTTTGTTTGCAGATGTAGTAGTTATTGTCTTGTTTCCTCTCTTTAATTTTCTTTATGCTTCAATTTCAATTGTGGCGTGTTTCGGTTTCATCTTCTACATGCACTGTATTTTTTATATATTAGGTTCTTAATTATTTAATATGACATTTCAAGTTGTTTTTGTTATGAACTTACGCAGTCCCCCCTGCCTTGAATTTCAGCCCATAGTTGGCAGTTTTTGTTATTCCTTACATTGTTTTGGTTCTGTTATTTGTACATGGGGCTTTTGTTTGTTTATTGTCTGTCCGGATGCTGGTTTTGAGGCTTGTAGCAGTAAGATTATTAGCGTAACAGGTGCTGGTTGGTTTTTAGTAGTAGTAGTGGTTTTGGTTTTTAAGACTTATGCTTTTCTTTTGTAGTTTTTCTCGGCTTACAGCTAGTGCAATGTCCATGTAATCTTTTGTAGTCCTTGGGTTACGTCTTGTGATTGGAGTGAGACCGTTCTAATATATTTTAGCCATTTCAAACATAAAAAAACCTCATGTCCTTGCATCGCAAAACTCGTTGTTGTTTTCAGTTTTCAGACATTGTCTCACTCTCCCCCTCAATTAAGATTCAGCCTTCTCATATGATGTTTCATCTTTTAGATTTTGTGGCTTGCTTATTGGAATGACTCTTTTTTTTTTGCATATGAATCATGTAGCCTAGAGGATTACATTCAGATGTCCATTGGGGACTTTATGAAAAGTCTTCAGCTTCTTTATGGATTTCCTGATCAGAACCATATCAATGCATGCCTGAAAATTAATTCCAGGTATATTTGTTGTTTTAGAAGTTATGTTTCCTTCTTATGTAAAAACAATGAAAGTTGATGAGGTAATGTTAAAACAAGTTTTGTTGACTATTTAGGGATAAAGAAAAATGAGTGAAGGAAATGGATTTTTATTACTTTGGCTCACTTGATACAAGAGTATGACCTCTATTTTAGTTATGCAACTGAGGTTTGGGTTTAGATATCTAACTCAGTTTCTTTTCATCTTTTGGTAATTCCGCCTCCTTTCTCTGATTAACAACTGAGGCTTGGCGTTCTGATTTCTGATAATTTTTTGGGTTTTGATTTCTCATTTCAATAAAAACCGAGGTTTAGCTGCTAATAAAGAATCAGAAACTGGAGGGTATGTAAAATACTAGACATTTTAGGTTTAATTGCTATTTGAAAATCACTTATGCCATTTAAAAATCAATGTGTCTTGTAGTTAAAAGAATAGGAACTTTGGTAATAGGAATAGGAACTTTGGTAATAAGAATAGGAACTTTGGCTAAGTGTTCAAATTTTTGGCTTTTAACAGTTTCCAAATGTGTCTTGTAGTTAAAAGAATAGGAACTTTGGTAATAAGAAGTCAATCCATAAGTGGATAGGAACTTTGCTAAAAGAATAGGAACTTTGGTATTATTGTGGTGCGTTTTGAATTTTTCTAATAATTTTTTGTTTGGCTATTTTCAATGGAAACATATTCAGATCTAGAGGTGATAGCACTATCTCCCAAGACCCTAATGGCAACAAACATGTTTATTTGTGAGGTATGCAACAAAGGATTCCAAAGAGAGCAAAACCTACAGCTACACATAAGAGGACACAATTTGCCTTGGAAGCCTAAGCAGAAGACTACAAAAGAGCCTAAGAGAAAGGGTTATCTGTGTCTTGAGCATAGTATAGATGTCATGTTACCCTTTATTTTCCAATCAATTATTTTTTATAACATTATGCAAATTTGGTTTGGTTTAAATTTAGGGCATAGTAAATTTGGTTTGAATTTAGCTTCGTTTCACTTTGAGCTCCCAAATGAACAAATGTTATTTGCACACAGGGGACTTTAGAGTTTGTAAACTAATGCAACTCCTTTGTTTACTATTTCAGCACTTTTTATACTTAGTTTCAAATGTTTGCAGGAGTAGTTAGAGACTTTAGCCGAAGTTAAAGACGATTAGTAACAGACAGGGAATTGCAGCACAACATGTAATGATTCTCTAGTGTGTAGAAGCAAGTTGTCTGTTCAAAATGAAGGTGAACTTTCATAGTTTCTAAATATTGGCATCTGATTGATATATCCCTTTCATAGAAGAATTGCATTATGATATGGTCACGGGTTTGGATGTGAAATTGGTTTATATATATATATATATATATGACTAATAGGCTTAAAAGCCATTTTATATTAAAGAAATTTTAAATCGCTTCATTGTTCTCTTCTAGTGTGTTTTGAGGCTCTTTTTTTATAGACTATTGATTAAAAATTAATTTGTTGAATGCCTCAACTTTTGTGCAGGTAAGTGTAGTCATGGTACCGAGAATGTATATTATGGAGCATGTGGATTAGAGGCTTCAAGTATGATTTACTGGCTGGAAAAAAGCATTAGTTATAGCCTTGTTTAATACTATGCTAAGTTAGTCTAGGTATAGATTTAATGTAATAGCCGATTTAAGTTAGTCTAGGTATAGATTTAATGTAATAGCTGATACTTAAAGCTTTAATTTATTTTCTATAAGAGATTTATTTTCCATATAATCTTTGATTAAGCATATCCTTATAAAAATATAATTTACTAATGTATTTTGTTATATTTATGTTTGTGTGTGTGTCTATATATATATTACATGGGCTACAATTTTTTTAAAAAAAATTGAAATTAGCAACTGAATTAGCGACCGATTTGTTTTAAAATTAAATAAAGTGGTCACTAAATCAGTTGCTAATAGCGTCGACAATGCGTCGAACAATCTGTCTCTAAACTATTTTTTCAAATCAGTCTCTTAATTGGTTGCTGATATTGGTCGCTAATTCGGTCTCAAAATTCAGTTGCTAATCGGTTGCTAAAAAATTGGTTGCTAATTTGGTCATTACAGATCAGCGACCAAGGTTTTTGCTACTGATTTTAATTGGTTGCTAAATCGGTTGCCAATTGAATTAGCGACTGATTTTGATGAAAATCGGTCGTTAAATTGGTTGCTAAACACATGTTTTCTAGTAGTGGTGCAATTTAGCATATATATATATATATATATATATATATATATATATATATATATATATATATATATATATATTGTTAGAAATAAACTTAAGGACTAAAGCATAGAAATAGAGAGAATGAGATTAGAGCTTTGTATTATTTTCTTCATATGTGTGTGTGTCTTTACATCATAGCATAAGTCCTATTTATAGGACACAAATAAGCAAGTGAATGGACAAAGTAATTAGGGATCCACTAGTGGGAGTTATAGGGAAATGGAGGTGCCAAGGATGGACATCCACTAACATAAATTATTCATAACACTCCCCCTTGGATGTCCATCGATGATGTGCCTCGTTAAAACCTTATTAGAAAAAAACCCAATGGAAGAAAATTCTAGTGAAGGAAAAATAGCACAACATTCTTTTACATAATATATTTATTTCTCCCCCTCAACCATACAATCATCTTAAGTACGGCGCAGACCAATACTCTTCCGGCTGACAAACCACAATTTTCTTGTATGTTTTGAATCATAGACTTCAACTAAAAGATCTAGTTTGCCTTCATAATCTTCTTTAAATTAGTCGTGCTTGAAGTATTATACTCATGTTGAGTGTTTGAAACTTTCAACTTGAAAGAGCCTCCTTTTAGAATGAGAAAACCACAAATTTATTGTATTTTTAAACTCATAATCTTCAATGAAAAAGCATTCACCGCTTCCTTGATTACTTTGTTTCTCCAAGATGCAAAACGTATGTTTGCCTTTGTTTTGATACCTGTATTTAAAAATATTGACAAAAACAAAATAACACGATACATATAATTAACAAAATACATCAATGTCCTCGTTTGAATTGAGATATGGTACTTCAGGACCAATTCAAGTTGTCCATCATTTTCTTGAAGACACGATCTACGAACATCAAGTAACATCACAATCATTCTAGTACACAATCAACTAGATTTTGTCCATATCAAATTATTTTAATACATTTGCTATATAAGTTTCTCGTTTAATAATAAATTTGTAAATCCAAACAAACATTTCAGATGCGTCATATGCAATTTCAAATCTATCTATAATCAACATATTTTAGGATCTCTTATGGAGTCCTAATAATATTTATATTATCATAAAATCGATTATAATAAATTTACTTCCAAATGTTTAGAATGGACATACGATGTCATTTCTTCAATGTATCATAAAAATGTACTCTTTCAAAGAGTTTCATATAATCATCAATTCAAGTGAGCCATATAAATATATTTTATCATATATTTCATATAAATTTAGCCTTTTAAGTGCTATTAAACTTAATCAAGCATGAAAAATTTCTTGAATTCCCTTCAGGTGAATATGTCTCATCAAAATAAATTGTAGACATTTACCATCCCTTCAGGTGAACATATCAAACTCTATAGTATGTATTATATCAATACAATTCTCTTTAGCGTAAAGAGTCATATGTACTAACTAGTTTCACATCTTCAGGTGTGCGGACTACAAGTCCAAACAATTCAGCTATATAAATAGAGTTTGATTTCATTGGAATTGTCTATTTCTATCTGCAGATATTTTCTTCATCCATAATCGTTAATAGACTTTGATTTATGATCCTCGTTATTACTTATCATATATAGCGCTATAGAAAAACATCGTCAACGTTGACTTTCATTTTTGGTTCCAGCTCATTTCATTCATAACTTATCGAGATCTCTTTTATTTTCATAAATTTCAGGTACCTGATCAGTTCTTCTGGAACTTAAAAATCAATCATATCAGACAACTCTTTAAGAGTTTCAACATCCTCATTTGGGTTATCTTTCCTTTTAGCTCCTTCTTGTTTGAGGATTTTTATATTTGGAACCAATTAGTTTTCCACGCTTCATGCGCGGTTGAAACTCATTTGCAATATTCTATTATCGACAAGGATATCTATTTTCTTTGGAGCATTAGCAGCTTTTATTTTAATTTCTTAACTTTGCAAATGAGTTATATTTTGAGGATCAAGATGAGACAATAATATTTATTTTTAAATAATTCATTTGAACTTCAGGTTCATATTTTTCAGCTGTTTCTTCTCTCCCCCTAATATTGGGAAAACAAATTCATCATTGGATAATCATCCTGCTGGGATGTAAACAAGTTGGCTCAATACAATTTGTAATAGATGAAAATTCATATCAAATCTATTTTCCCAATATTCTTCCAAGATCTATCTAAGTGCATTATATTGGAGCAACTATGATATACACAACACATCCAAAAATGCTTAGATGAAAAATATTAGGTTATAAACCTAAATTTAACTGAATTACAAAATAATGGGAGGAGTTCCATATAGTAACTTATTGGCTCGATGCGAAGCAAAAACTCAATATAAATGATCTCATGTTCCCAAAGTAAAATTTTGAAGTTTTGATTTCATAAGTATCAATCACACATTTAACTTTTGACGTCTAAAGAATGGACATATTTTTAATGAGCATATGCTACAAGATATTCAAATCAATTTTGGTCGACCAGTTTCACAAACTTCTGGTTGTGAGTTGACTGAACATTTAGTTGATGCCTCAACTAAAATCATATAATATATATATGGTAATTGGTGATTTGATTTACAAATTCACCTATTTTCAAATTTTCAACTTCCTTTGGGAACAAAGAATACAAAAAAAATTTGGATTGAAGAATCTTTTGGCTCTCCAATACATATCCAATAATATAATAATTATTCTTCGCATCATAATAGATCCGGGATAACCCAACCGGTCTTGCCAAATACAAACTTAATATTATTTGCAAACTATTGAATTCTTCTGAAATTCATAGTGTAAAATTGAGTTTTCTATGTTCTTTAAGAACTGTAGACTATTGAATTCTTCTTAAATTCATAGAGAAATAAAATTATTATTTTTCAATGTTCTTCAGGAACTGAATTATTGAATACTTACCGGATTTATAGCAAATAAATAAACATCAAAACAAATTATAACATATCTATCTATTTAAATATATATAAAAATAAAATAAAAAATTACACATCGATCTTTCAATAAATAAAGATCAATTTAAACAACACCGTATCATATTAGGGATAAACTTAGAGATGTAGAGAATAAATATAGAGAAGATGAGATCTTATTGTCATAATATAAATGTAGTTCTTAATAATAATTTTTTTTTCTTTCAAATTAATATAAATTATAAAGATCAAATAGATCTTATAAATTTCTGTGTAGTTTTCCAAGAAGTATATAATCAATCTATAATAAGTTATTTGTACGATCCTTCTAGGATATACAATTACCGAATTCTTCGGCAATTCATAGATAATAAAAACCGAATTTTTAAGTTCTTCAAGAACTATGCAATATATTTTAACAATAAAATCAATTCTCTAATCAATCATTCAAGGATTAATCGGTTTAAATTCTTCTGGAATTTATATAGAATAAGGTTGAGTTCTTCAGGAACTACCCTTTTGAATTCTTCGGGAATTCTAAAAGAATAATATGTGTTCTTTGGAAACTACATGCTTTTAAATTCTTCTAAAATTCACATAAAATGGTATGAGTTATTTAAAAATTCACATAGAATGATATGAGTTTTTCAGGAACTACATAATAGTTTCTTTTGATTTTATTATATGAGATCAATCTTTATGCAATGCTTCAGGAATGCATAAGGAATAATTAAACACAATAATATAATATAATCACATAAAAATGATTCACTGAATCTATAAGGTACTAACTCCCCAATCAATGAAATTATAACAATATGACATATAATCATTCATACAAAAAAGCAGTCAAAAAGCAAGAAATAGGACTTATGGTGATTAGAAAACAAAAATCCACCCCAACATGAAGAAAATTACAACCCAAAGTACAGGGCCAGGTAAAGCATAAATACAAAACCAAAAGACATTCACAGGGACCAAAAAAACACTCAAAACAGCAGGCAACATCACTATAGCAGCAGAACACAACAAAACCAATCAATTGCCATAGTAAATAGGACTTTAACGATAGATAACAAGACAACAATATGACTTAATTCATATGAATCATTTGAAAACATAAAAAAAAAAAATTGAGAATAGAATCAGTACCTGTTAGTGTTTTCAGTCGGAGGGAGAGGAACGAGATGAGAGAGCTTCGATTGGTAACACTGAGCTTCGATTAGGGTTTAGTGAGAGTGAAACAGAACGGAGAGTGAAACGGAGCGGAGAGTGAGCTTCGATTTGGGGACGGAGTGAGCTTCAAATTGCGGTTCAGTGAACGGAGAGTGAGAGTGAAAACCGAATCGATTGGGAGTGAAAACGGAAAAGATTGAGAGTGAGTGAGGCGTACCTGCAGTTTGCGATTCAGAGAGTGATTCAGATCGAGAGCAAACAAAATCGATCGATTGAAGTCACTTGAGAGTTCAGAGAGCAAACGGTACTGAGAGTGAGAGCGAGCGTGATCGAGTTAGGGTTCGTGCGTAGTGAGTTGTGTACGCGTAGATACTACTGATTTGTGGTGAGCTTAATTCCATTAAAAAAAAAAAAGTAACTTGAGGACTTTTTACTACTGAGGGTAATATTGTCAGATGCAAAATAAATTTAGACAATTTTCATAAGAATTACAGGATTGCCACCGTGTTTATTTGTGCATCTGGTAATATTATGGTCAGATGTAAAATGTTGTGTTTATGTATTTTTTACTTCTAGTAAAATTGAAAACAGATGTAAAAGGAACTTCATATTCCTTTTTACAACTGGTATATTTTCCATTGATGTAAAACCCTTATTAATAAGTAATATTTGTACTAGCGGATCGTCGGGCTGTCAGTCAGTCACACATATTCAGTTTTAGGTGGGTTGAAATCGGCGAGTTCAGTTTTCTAACATCAACACAACGATACCCGAACCCGCTCAAGTTACATAAACTGTAAACTTTTATTTTATTTAGTATATAAAACATGATAAAATGACTGGACATATCTCAAGACACACAATCTCTAAACTTGTTACCGTTTCTTTTCTTGGAAAGTGGAAACATGAAACCACTAACTAGTAGTTGAAAACTACTGACTTTCTCTCACTCAAATACTAATATCACCATACATTTATTGTTACTATTTTATTTTATGTTATACTCTATTTTGTTTCACTTGCACTCATGTTCTCTTCACACCACACAATTGAGTTTTTTATTTTACTTTTTTAGATAATTTTTCATTTGTTAAGTCAAAACCGAATTAACTGACTCGTCAAACCGTCAAACCATCAATCCGCACAAACCGAACCTATAAAACCTAACTTTTAAAAAAAATTGGATTGGGCCTCATTATTGCAACCGCGGGTCGGGATGGGTGGTATTTTTTGGGTCAAACCTGCCCTACCAATAATATTTTTACTATATTATATATTAAAATTTGTATTTTGATTAAATTATAAATTTATTAGCTTTTTCAATAGTTTAAGTTTATTAATTTACATTAATTTTTTACATATATAAATGTATGATTATTAACTAGAATTGAAATATGATGTCATATATAGTCAAATTCTCTAAAGTATCATGTTAAATATCAAAAGGAAGTTTAATCTCATTGATTTATTAGTTCATTAATATATTTTAAAATAAATATAATTATTTATCTAAATATATACATATTAAACAGGTTAACAGGCCATATCAGGCTTTCTAAGGTCCAGATTTAGGCCTAAAAATTGTTTCAAATTAATATTGCTAAAATTATTCAATATATGGTTGTTGTTTTTTTTTTCATCAATTGGT
The DNA here is from genome assembly GCA_030408175.1 of Trifolium repens. NCBI lineage: Eukaryota > Viridiplantae > Streptophyta > Magnoliopsida > Fabales > Fabaceae > Trifolium > Trifolium repens. Next base: position 49,612,905 of record CP125850.1, on the reverse strand, counting down.
ATGAGTTTTTCTACTCAAACAATATTTCGAAGTTATCTCTTCATTTCTTTAGTGCACAACAATCATGTGTTTGGATGAGGGATTCTAGAAATTCAAGGGATTTTAAATACTAGGCAATTCTCTTGATTTTCAAATTCCCTTGATGAAATTCCATCAATTGTAAAATTCTTTGTTTGGATGATGTAATTGAATTTACTTCATTTAATTTTATTTATCTTAATATAATAATTTTAATTATTTAAATGTAATTAATATTAATTGAATAATTATAATAAAAAACATGGCATGAACACTAATATCGGCAGGAAAATCTAAAATCGTCACAAAATCCTAAAATCGTCGCTATTATGATTCAGACTTCAGTTATGTACATTTCTATCGATATTCTAGATGAATCGATATGGGGTGTTTTACATATTGTACTCAATTATGACACAAAAAGTTCTTCGTCAATTACCATAACGCACTCAACCATGGTGACCACACACACCGGTGGGTACGTGCGGTATGAGTTGTCGACGAATGACTTATATGCAATCATTTACATACGAAAAGACAAATATTTAACAAACTAAAAGGCTAAATTATACTTTTAGTCCCTTAACTTATTTTATGGTTTCTTTTTGGTCCCGTAATTATTTGTTGTTCCATTTTGGTCCTTTAACTTTATTTTTATTAGTCATTTTAGTCCTTTCAATTGATTTTCAAATCTTGAACGTTGAATATGAGAGGCACATCAGATTTTATGGTAGACTCACAACATCTTATACACTACAAGAAAACATCATTTTTCCGACTGATTTTCCATTAAATTACCGGCCGTTTAGGCAGCCGCTAATTTACCGGCCACCCAAGCCGCCGCTAGTTAACCAAATCCGCCGGAAAGTAATAAAATATATATTTTTTAAAATGCTGCTAAATTACCGGCGGGCAAGGCCGCCGCAATAAATAAAATAATAAATTTTTAAGATGCTGCAAAATTACCGGCGGGCATATCCGCCGCAAAATATGCTGCCTGCAACGTTGCAGGCCTTGGGAACTGATATAGCAAGTAGCGACGGACTAGGCCGCCGGTACCCGTTGGCCGAAAAAAAAAAAAGAACCGTTGGGCTTTAGCGGCGGGCAAGGCCGCCGGTATAGGGTCCAGATTTTGAAAAATTAAATTTGTCCGTTGGAACAGCTTCCCAGCTTCCCTTTATATTTCACTTTCATTCATTTCTCAACTTTCACCCCTTCTCTTTATATTTCTCCACCTTCTCTTTATATTTTTTTTACTTACATGTATTTTGTGAATTCTCTTTTTTTTGTTTTGATTCTAAGTAAATACATATGATTAATTAGTTGGTCTTCTACATTATCCCGGTCTATACTCTTGTAAGTATTTTTTTTAGCATATTTATACAATGTTAGAATTTGTCATATTATATTTATATTTAAAAGTTATTGTGTATTTATTCTAATAATTATATTTTTAATTTTAATGTAGAAATTGTTGTGTTGTTTGCGATTGGAGATAAAAGTATGTAGACTCTATTTGGCATAACAAGTAAGTATGGTTTAATATCTACTAATTTATTCTTGTGTATATTTATAGTAGTTAAATTTAGTTTGAACAATATTTTTTATTAGAACTGTAAAAACCAAATCTTTTATGTTTAATGATTTTAATTTTATTATATTTTCTTTATAATCAGTATATTTATGTTAATAATGTTGTTTTATTTTATTTAGAGAGCGTTGTTTGGTTCGTCGGTTGTCGTAGTTTTGGCCTTCGCCGGTTCATCAAGCCAGACCCTACTCGGCACAACAAGTAAGTAATATATTTTAAGCGAATTTTAGAAAACAAATATTAACCTTTTAAGGTTAATATTTTTTTCGGACAAGCCAATTTATTTTTTAGTAGTTTTTTTGTTCTTAATTTATATATTTATAATAAAAAATGGTGAATTGTTATATTTTGACTCGACAAAAAAAATAACCATTAAATTTCATCACATGTCATATAATGTACATATTTTATAAAAGTTATTAAATTTGATCATATGTGATATATTTAAAATTATATTGTTTATTTTTTAATGTGTAATTAAGCAAACAAAGTAATTGAAAAGTTAATAAAATTATCTTTTTTATCCGAGGATTTTTAACATATTTTTTAAGTATTTGTCTTAAAGAAAAAATTAACCATTAACTTTTTTACTCGTCAAAAAAAGTAACCATTAAATTTGTTCACATGTCATATAATGTACATATTTTATAAAAGTTATTAAATTGGATCATATGTGATATATTTAAAATTATATTGTTAATTTTTTAATGTGTAATTAAGAAAAGAAAGTAATTGAAAAGTTAATAAAATTATCTTTTTTATCCGAGGATTTTTAACATATTTTTTAAGTATTTGTCTTAAAGAAAAAATTAACCATTAACTTTTTTACTCGTCAAAAAAAGTAACCATTAAATTTGTTCACATGTCATATAATGTACATATTTTATAAAAGTTATTAAATTTGATCATATGTGATATATTTAAAATTATATTGTTAATTTTTTAATGTGTAATTATGAAAAGAAAGTAATTGAAAAGTTAATAAAGTTAACTTTTTTATCCGAGGATTTTTAACATATTTCTTAACTATTTGTCTTTAAGAAATAAAATAATTAATTTTATTTTGATATTTGAATAAAATAAATAAAATAAAGTTATAAATTAAATAAAGTAATTAAGTTATCTTTAATAAAGTACGTATGAAATGAAGTTAGACAACAGTCGTGTTGATATATAGTATCTATTTATTATCTCCAGAAATGGATCGTAGGTGGATGTATGATAGATGCGACGATGGAGGGTATATTAAAGAAGTTTTTAAATTGGGGGTTGAACTATTCATTGATGCTGTCAAACAGAAGCCTGTTGTTCTTAGGGCGGGAGGAATTAGATGCCCGTGTGCGGTTTGTCAGTGTAGATATATATATAGCGAAGATGATATTAGATATCATTTACGTACTAAGGGATTCCAGCCGAATTATTGGATTTGGACAAGTCATGGTGAAACAATTCCTTCGAATCAAGGTGCTTCAAGCAGTGGTAGCCGACCAGTGGTGTTAGCTTCTCAAAATTATCATGGCCATTACCCCGTCAACGATATGAACGAAATGATAGGGGATGCACTTGGATTTCATGAGGTGGATGAAGATGAATATGAAGGAGAAGAACTTCTTAATGCTGAAGCCCAAAGATTTTTTAACCTTTTGAAAGAGACAAATGAACCGTTGTTGATTGAAGGTTGTACAGACTCGAAGTTAACAGTGTGTATTAGACTTTTGGGTCTAAAGTCTAATTATCTGGTTGCAGAATTGGCGATGGATCAGATCCAAAAATTGGTGTTAGATACAACACCCATCTCCGTCCGCGGTGATATGCCGCAATCTTATTATGAAGCAAAACAACTAGTGTCGAAGTTAGGACTAGGAGTGAAGAGAATCGACTGTTGTATCAATGGTTGTATGTTGTTCTATAACAACGAATTTGGTTTAAGTGACGATGATTTAGTTGAATGCAAATTTTGTCAAGAGCCAAGGTACTGCAAAACAAGAAATTCAAACAGGAGGAAGCCAGTACCAAGAAAGTCTATGTTCTATCTACCCATAGTATCGAGGTTGCAGAGGATGTACGCATCATTGCAAACAGCAACAAAAATGACATGGCATTCTGAAAATTATGAAAAAAGAAAAAGTTCTGGTGAGTTGCGACATCCTTCTGATGGTCTAGCATGGAAGCATTTTGATCAAGTGCATCCTGATTTTGCCGACGAGCCACGAAATGTACGGTTGGGATTATGCTCTGATGGGTTTACACCGTATACTCAAGTATCTGCCACTCCATATTCATGTTGGCCTGTTATTGTTACCCCATACAATCTTCCACCTGAAATGTGTATGTCAAAACCTTACATGTTTCTAGCTACTGTAATACCCGGCCCATCTAGTCCAACTGTTGGTATTGATATCTATTTGCAACCTTTGATTGATGATTTGAAGAGGTTGTGGGAAGGAGTTGTTACATACGATATCAGTCGAAAACAAAATTTCAAGATGAGGGCAGCTTTGATGTGGACCATCAACGATTTTCCTGCTTATGGGATGTTGTCTGGATGGGGGACACATGGTAAATTGGCATGTCCTATTTGCATGATGGACACCAAAGCGTTTACACTACACAATGGTGGGAAAGCTACGTGGTTTGATTGTCATAGGAGATTCCTTCCTCTTAATCATTCTTTTCGAAAAAGTAAAAGTGCATTTGTTAATGGTCAGATTGAAAGTCGACCACCACCTCAATATTTGACATCAGAACAAGTTTGGGACACAGTGAAAGATAAGCCAAAGGTCGAAATAGTTCGTGGTGTTGCTTCAAAGCCGCGGGGTTACGGACAAACGCACAATTGGACAAAAAAGAGTATTTTTTGGGATCTGCCGTATTGGAAAGACAATCTTTTGCGTCACAACCTTGATGTTATGCATGTTGAAAAAAATGTATTCGAAAATATATTCAACACTGTAATGAACGTCAAAGGAAAAACAAAAGACAACGATAAAGCTAGAAGAGACATTGCGTTGTATTGCAAACGTGATGACCTGTTATTGGTGGAGACATCCAACGGCAAAGTCCTAAAACCTCGTGCGAACTATACTTTATCTGTTGACGAAGCAAAATCAGTTTGCCGATGGGTAAAAGAACTCAAGATGCCGGACGGTTATTCGTCAAATTTGGCAAGATGTGCTGATGTTGACCATGGAAGGATGCGTGGGATGAAGAGTCATGATTGTCATGTTTTTTTGCAGTCTTTACTCCCTATTGCCTTTAGTTCTTTACCACAACATGCATTGAATCCCCTTATTGAAGTCAGTCAATTTTTCAAGAATTTGTGTTCAGCAACACTAAGAGAAGGTGAACTGATCAAGATGGAAAATGACATTCCAATGATATTGTGTAAGTTGGAAAGAATTTTTCCTCCTGCATTCTTTGATTCTATGGAGCATCTTGTAGTTCATCTTGCATATGAAGCTAGACTTGGTGGACCTGTTCAATATAGATGGATGTACCCGTTTGAAAGATTCATGGGGGATTCAAAACGTTCGGTGAAAAATAGAGCTAAAGTCGAAGGTTCAATTTGTGCAGCTTACTTACACCGTGAAACAATTCACTTTTGTTCTCATTATTTCAAAGACACATTGTCAGGAAGACCTATTGGTAGGAATGAGTCTCGTAACAAAAGTTTTATTCACCCCTTAACTTTATCAGTATTCAACTTGTCTGGGCGTCACACTGGCTCCGAGAAAGTTGATTTTCCTGGTCAAAAAGTATTACAATCAGCACATGTTCACGTGTTGATTAACTGCACTGAGGTTCAACCCTACTTAGAGTTATTTTTGGCATCAAATGGCATAACTCCGGAACAAGCTTCGGCGAGGACACATGAATTTTTTCCAACATGGTTCAGACAACACATGTATCAACAAGAACCAACTCCCATGATACAACACTTGAGGAACTTATCTGATGGCCCGATGTCAAATGTTAAACAATGGCACACCTACTTTGTCAACGGTTACAAATTCCATACACGTAATTGGACTGAAGGAAAAGAAACAGTAAATAGTGGAGTGTGTATGAAAGGTGTGACTGAAAATGGTGAAGATGATTTTTACGGTGTGATTGAGAACATAATTGAAATCTCATATAACTATCTTGATTACAACAAAGCAATAGTATTGTTTTATTGTACTTGGTTTGATCCATCAAACAGAGGTACAAAGTATAATTCAAAGACTAACACTGTGGACATAAAAATGAATAGGAAATATCAATTGTTTGATCCGTTTGCCATCGCTAACAACGTGAGACAAGTTTACTATGTCCCTTATCCATCAACAAAAACTGACAAACGAGGCTGGTGTGCTGCAATAACGACAAAACCAAGGGGTCGAATTGAAAAGGATGGAATAGAAGAAGAAGGAGAAGAAGAAGAAGAAGAAGAAGAGACGCCATATCAGGTCGACGAGATGACCAATGTGGATGAAGTCATTGAAGTTGAGGATTTCAATCGTCTTTGGGTAGGAGGAGAAGCAGAAGAAGTGCCCGAGGATGGTGACGTCGAAGAAGACGAAGATGATCATGTAGAAGATGAGGGTCAAGCCGAAGATGAAGATCGTATATCAGATTGGGATGGGGATAATTAATTTGAAAATGTATCTAGTTTTAGTTTGGAAATGTATATACTATGATGTTTTAGTTTGGAAATGTATCTACTATGATGTATTACATGTTTTAGTTTGGAAATATATCTATTATGATGTTTCAGAATATATTAATATTTTCTCTTTCAATGTTTATACTTATCATTGGAATGTATGTATATTATGCATGTTGTGTATAGATGGAAGACGATGCAGGCGAAGACCAGGTTCAGCCGCGGCCAAACCTTTCACGCAACCCAGCATGTAATCTTCCCAATAGAGTTGTTTATAACTCAAATCTGATAGCAATGCCAACGACAGTTCCTGGGTCGTCGAACCAACAAGATGTGGATGAAGAAGAGCATGCGGATGAAGTGATCAGACCTTTAGATATTTTGGATCCACAGAGATATATTTTGGTTGACCGGTACAATAGAACCATTATTATGCCCCATGCATCTGAGTAAGAGTTTTATTATATAAATTTGTAATTAATTATTAATTCAAATTTCGAACATTTATAATTTTAATAATAATTTTAATTTGTGCAGTTTGCAACCAGCAAAGAAAGCTACAAAAGCCATTAGTTACATAATTCAAGCAAACTACCATGAACCATGGCTGAACTGGACACAGATTAAGAATGCTAAAATTGGAGAAGAGCCAGTGTGGTTAATATTTTGGAATGCTTTCAAAGTAAGATATATTTTTATCATCAAATTAAATTAATACTTTTTTTAGATAAGTTATGTATACTAATATTTGTTTCATATATATGTAGACGAAATGCACTTGGTTAAGAGAACATGAAGGTGTCATTCGTGGAATTTTTGACCACAAGTGTTCAAGGCGCTTGTCTGACTTGCTTGTGGATGCACGATCTGCGCTTGATGAAGGAAAGAACCCACCAAGATGGCTCGGCGATGTCAATGGCGACTTATGGAAGGGGTTGGTAGTGAAATGGGAGACCGACGACTATAAGAAGAAGCGCGCACAAGCGAAAAAAAATAGATCGGCGCAACCTGATGCGGGTCTCCACAAGGCTGGTTCGACATCTTCTTCTACCATACGCATACGATTTGAGCGGATATTCGGCCATAAACCAACTTTGGATAATATGAATGAATATCTCCATTGTAAAGATGGCATTTGGGATACTGTGCGGGCCGAAAGAGCAAGTGTGAGTTTTTTTTAAACTAATAACTATTTTTTTTTGGCATTTGGCATTTTGTATGATTTAACTAATAACTATTTTTTTTGTAGACCAAGATTAAGGAATATATGAAGAACCTCAAAGCGTCAGAGGCTGCAATTCCACCTGAGCAGCGGCTATGTGATGAAGCTCTGCAGAATCAGATACTTGACAAATTTGTGGAGTTCTCTGGAGGAAAGAAAAAAGGAAATATCCAGGGTCAAGGTTGTACATCTTCGTTCATTCAGAGGACACCAGCAGGATATATAGATGTTTCGAGTCAGCCGTTCAACAATTCCAGCATGTCTATTGACAGATTTGCACCTGCACCTGTCGAAAGTCGTGAAGAATTTGAACAAAGAGTCAGAGCTGAAACCCAAGAATCAATGAAAAAGTTTAGGGAGGATATCATGTTGGAAGTGACCGAGCGCATGGGCCATGATCAGTATCAAAATAGCAACAACATCAGCAACAGCTTCAGCAACAACTCAGGAAACCAGTCAAACCAGCAACAACGACGTCAGCACCATCAATCACCCCAGTCAAACCAGCAAAATTTTCAGCGTCAGCAACAACAACACAGGAGACCACCAGGTCAACAAAATCAAACCATTGGAAGGAACTCAATGTCGTTGTCCCACCAACAAGATCAGATCATTGAGGATGAGTATCGACCTCAAAATGTTGATTTTATGGATACTAACCAAGTTTTTGAGCCTGATGCGACATTCTTTGAAGGTTTCCAAAATGATCCATTACTGCAATCAGTGATGGGGGGAGATGCATTTGAGCCCTTTCCGAATGCTAGTCAAAATAATCATGCTGCTTGGAATGCTGCTGCTTGGAATCAAGGCGGCAATGTTCCATTGTCAAGTCCCGGGATTAATTTTAATCAAAGCGGAGGGAATACATATATTAACCAACACAACTCAAGGACTTTGGGAGGAATTGTTCATGGCAGTAGTATAAATGAATTTAATGATGGCAGCCGAAGGACAAGCGCCGGAAGGGCAAGTGGAGAGGGAAGCAGAAGGACAAACGCAAGTGTTGGTGGAAGGACAAGCGCAAGTGGTGGCGCAAGTGGTGGCCGAAGAGGAAGAAGCAGCGGAAATGCATAAATGACTATTTATGTATGCTATAATTCTATTTAATTTGTGGAGCGATGGATTTAGCGTTTGGTTTGTAATTTAAGACAATTAATTATCGCGTATTTTGACTTTCGTATTTGGTTTGTAACTTATGACATTTATCGCGTATTTCTTATTTCGTATTTGGTTTGTAATTTAATTATGACAATTATCGCGTATTTCGTTTGTGATGTATGACAATTATCGTATTTTGTTATTTGTTATTGAAAAATTCTTTTCTAATTTATGTTTTTTATTATATATTAAAAATGATTTTTTGTTATTATTTATTTAATTAAAAAACATTTTTATAAATTGAAATTTATATTTTATAAATTAATAAACATAAATTTAAATAAAATAAATAATTTAAAACTAAAATAAAAGGAAGGATTTAAAACCAAAAAAAAAATAAAAGGAAGGATTGAAGAATAAAGATACACGGTACCACTCACTCACAATTCACTCATATTCTCTTTCTCTCTTCAAACAAACCCTACATCTTTCGCCGCCGCTCCACCAGAGAGAGAAGGAGTGCAGATCGTTCGCCGCCGCTCCACCACCGTCGTCTCACACCCGCATCTTCAAGGTAACCATCTCATCCGCATCTTCTTTCTCTGCTTGGGTTTGCGATTTGAACCACCGTTCGTCATCCGCATCTTCTTTTTCTTCAGGTTTGCGATCTGGACGGCGGCGGTTTGGGCGATTTGGACAACGCAAACAACGCGAAACGCGGTGGTTTTTAACAACACAGCAGCGTCTGTTTTGGCGGTGGTGGATCTTGGCTCTCATGGAAGTGCAGAAAGTGGGTCTTTATGGACCTTATTTTGGTATGTAACTGTTTTCTGTTTTCAAAAATAAAAAAAATCCAAAACTTGCTTGAATATATTGTTTTGCAAAATTGTTTCAAAATTGCTTGAATATATTGTTATGCTTTACTCATTTTATTTACAGAAAAATTGTTTCTAAAAACTTACATGTTTCTATTTACTCATTTTATTATATGATTTTTTTTCTTATTAAATGTCTCACTCCACTTACACTTTTGTTTAAAATTTAATTTACAAATTATTTATTAACTTGAAGATGATATATTAAAAGAGAATAATTAAGAAAAAATGGAATTATGTATCAAACAAGTGTTATATAGTTTAGTTTTCAAAATATATTTTGAAAATAAATTTAACAAACAAGTTTTTAGTTTTCCATTTTCAAAACAGTTTTTAAAACTAAGTGTACCAAACAAATTTTTTGTATAAAATATTTCTTAAAAATTGTTTTTCAAATCTGATTTGCAAAACAGTTTTTCAAAACTAAAAACCAAAACTAAATCAAACAGGCCCTTAATGTTTGGTTTCTTAGTTTATATGTTTTTCTTTTTTTGTCATTGTTTTTTGTGATTTACAATGATGTTTTTTTTTTGTGTGTTTGGTGTAGTGGATTTCCTGTTTGGTTGAAGTATGTTCCTGGAATCAGTTTCAGAACTGATAATGGCCCTTTTAAGGTTGAGTTTTAATTTCAGTTCAATCTTTTAGGCAATAAGTTCTTGAATAGTTTGAATAAAGAAATGTTGAAATTTTTTAAAGAAAAAAACACTTTTTTTTAGGCTGCAATGGAAGGTTTCACTAAGAAGATTGTTGAGATGATGAAGAATGAAAAGCTATTTCAGTCACAAGGTGGTCCAATAATTCTTTCTCAAGTAAGTAGAGAGTTACTTTCAAGTTTGACTTTTTTGGAAATAATTTAAGTGTTTGTTCAACAATTGTCTCCTACATGTTGTAAAAGATCAATAATGTGTAGATCTAGTTGAAATCATGTGTTCAAAAATTCATGGTGATCGGCGGTGGTTTTGATTGATTGTTTTGTTTTAGCAGGTTGTTATAGTGTGCTGGTTTTTTGTTTTGTTCCACTCCTGTGATGAAGCTGTAAGGTTTGGAGGCTTAAAGGAAGAAACAACATGCCTTTTAGATTTTATTCCTTTTGGGTTACATGAAGAGGGTTACAATGCTTATTTACAAAATTGGAAAATTGATGTTGGTATTGGAGGATATAAAATTTAATTATATAAGTGTATAATATTTTTTAATAGTATTTTGCTGAGTATTTATTGTTTTTTTTACTATTTTTGAGTATGTATTGTTATTTTGAATGTATTTTGTATTGTGTGTTAATTTTATTGGGCCAGAATTCAAATGCTATAACAAAAATTGCCCAATTTCTATTAGGTAGAATGTAATTATCATTAAAATGAGACAAAGAAAAATGATCAAAAAGTAAAATAAGGGTCAGTAAATGCTTTAAAAAAAAAATGACCAAGTAAAAAAAAATGAGACAAAGTAACTTAATTTTATAAGAAAAAATGCTTTAAAAAAAATGACCCAGTAAAAAAAAAATCATTTGGGCCAGAACTGGCCCAATCCGTAACAAACTATCCGTTTTACCCAGTAGCGACGGCCCCAGCCGCCGGTAATCCAACATGCAACGTGGCAGGATGGCAGGGAATAGCGACGGCCTGGGCCGCCGGTAATCCAACCTGCAGTGTGGCAGGCATTGCAGGGAATAGCGACGGATGAGGCCGCCGGTAAATGCGTGGCATGCTGTCAGTCTGTGTGCAGGAATTAGCGGCGGACATGGCCGCCGGTAATTGCTTCCGGGGCTGTTTTTTGCGGCCAATCATGGCCGCTGGTAATTTTGCCAGTTTTTGATTTTTCCGGCCGTTTTTCTTGTGTTCCGGCCGTTTTTTTCCGCCGCTAATTGGCTGTTTTCTTGTAGTGATAATTTTTTCATAGAAGAGAGGTGGGGGGAGGTGTGAGCCTTCAGCAAACCGAAGGTGGCTATTTATCGGCATTTTGGCCGCACAAGTAGCCATTTAAAATTGGCCACGTGGTAGGACTTTGACTGAAGCAGAAGACTTGACCACCGACTGATCGGCTACTTAAATAGCGGACGAAAGTGTGGCAAAAATCTTTCATTCTTATAACGTCCGCTACTAAAGAGCAAAAGAGTATAAATGAAAAAACTTAGGACGCGCGAGAAACATATAGGTAATCTCTTACAATAATACATATACATTGGTTTTTATAGTCAACCTTCATCATATTTAGATTCATCATCTTCTTCTTATTCAAGATATTGCAACACACCCTCAATACAAAATGTAACGCGCGCCCAATTTCATATACGTAACTAGCTCTTGTTAACGAATTTACTGGTAAGCTAACCAAACCTGAATGGAGAACAAAATACACTTTTTCAATAGTAAGAACTTAATTACGCATAACCCAGACTATTAAATTAGATATTTCTTTAAATTTTTTAATTGCTAGCAACACACTTTTCATCACACACACTTTATCACTTATTATTAGGTAAAATTCATAAATCACATCAAATTATATAAATCTCATATAGATTTGGTACTAAAGAATGTATTGCAGCATTCTGTTCCCAATAATTTTAACACATAAAAGATAAAGTCCACTTCATAACTTCATGCGTATTTAATAGATATTTGATTGAGAGAATCACATAATTCTTGTGGATTGCAAAACATAGGCATATGATCTGCGTCTTTGATCTCAAATACATCATTAATCCCAGCATTTTGGATCATCCAATGTTGAAATTTCAATGGAATTCCAAGGTCATCATTGCAAACAATAAAAGCATGTGGAACTGATCCATAACCTTGTTTAGTGTATAAGTTCTTTTGTTGAGTCAAGTCTTCTATAAAAAGGGACCCATGCCTCAATAAAGTCTTGGCCAACTCAAGATCCTGCCAAATCCATTTTTTGTTTTTATTAGGATCAATATTATTTTAAAAGAACTGAATTTTAGTACTGCCACATGTGCTTAATATAAGCAAAATATCACTTTTTATATTTATTCTATTTATTCTATTTATTCAAGGAAGAGTAAATTTGATCTATAGGCTACAGTGAACCACTTTTATAAATGGTCATCATGGACCGTTGTTTAAAATTAAAAAATCACGACTCTCTAAATTTTTACGGTTAAAAAAATGACATGATTGATGTCTTTTTCATAAGAGCCACATTATTTCAGCCGTAAAAATAAAGATTATGATAATCAACTTATTCTTCCAAACAACAATATATATCTCCATTAAAATTTTGAATTTTTTTGTCTAGAAATCCTAACTAAACTGACAGAAAATGCCGAAATTGTTAGGCTGAACATCCATGACCGGGGTTCGATCCCTAGTCACTTCACTTTGTGTGTGTGAGTTTATGATGGTTTTGCCATTTCATTTATGTACCAAAAAAAATTGAATTTTTTATACTACGGATCCATTATGGACCACTTATAGTAATGGTCCATATTAGAATTTTCTTTGTTTTATAAGATAGACTAAATTCATCTATTATTTAGAATTAGAAGGAGTAATGTATAGTTACCTCTGTTGAGGTTTGTTGATAGAGCTTATCGGACAAGAATTTAGGACCAAATAACATTGATGTTTTGTTTCCACTCTCTGAAAATTCAGTGTCCAACCACTCAGCCGCACTCTCAATATACTGTTAAAGTTTATAAAAATAAATAATTATTAATGATGAAGTGGTGAAGGAACATATAGAAATTATATTTGTGAATCATTGTGGTGAAACTTTAGAAATTATTTTCAAGGCTAAGAATACAAACCTTTTCAAGTACATAAGATGCACTGTGTTCAATGTCAGGAGTAAAAGATGTTAAGAAAACACCAACAGCTATCTTTTCTGGAAAATGTTTCATAGCAAGAGCTATGCTTAGTCGTCCTCCAAAGCTATGACCAACAAGAATTACCTTTTCATTTGGAGGAATTGTTGCCATTAGCTGCAACAAAGGTTTAGTGTATTCTGAAATTGTATTAACATCTTCAATTTTCTTCAAGTTAGTTCCAGAAGCTGCAAGATCAACTAGTGTTACAAGGTGACCAGCAGATTCTAAGAGTGGTTTGACCTTGTACCAACACCAAGCTCCATGGCATGAACCATGTACAAGAACATAATGTTTTCTATCTATTGATTTTTCAGTACTCATAATGTTTGTTGTGGTTATAACTGTTGTATTGTACTCTATATATAGACAGTTATGAAAGCAAGAAAAAATTATCCGGATTCAGTAAAGTCACAAACCCACACAGTTATGTTGTCGACATACTTAACACCGTCCGATCTAGATTGGATAGTTCAGATTTCAATCTCAAATTTTATATTAAATTAAAATTAAAATTAAAATTAAAATCTCTCTTTAGATTTGAACCGTTCGATATTAATCGGGTAATTCAGATATCATGATTGCACTTGAATGTATTAATAAGTGACTATGTTGAATCCGTTCGTTAAATTCAAAGGTCGGTTGATCTTGCTGTATTGTGGACTAATTGCATTGGTGTGCAAATTTGAGTTAAAAGTCTTATGTTGAAATTAAAAAAAAAAAGTAATGTGGAACAAACGCTAAAGTTAAAAGTCACTTCTTAGAGAGCGAAAACAGATGATTAAAAAGAGAAATTTTTCAAGTTTGGATCATCTCTCAATTATTTTTCTCTCACTCTCTCTTTCACTAATTTGTCTATCTCTTACATTTTCTCACAGTTCTCCTTTTTATTATATTTTATTAATTTTCTCTCTTATATTACACTTGTTTTATTTTAAGGAGGGCGAAAGCTGGAAGGAGATGATCCAATCTCAAATCTTTCATCTTATTTCTCCCTCAATCTATCATGCGATTAGAAGATTCTGAATTTGAATTCTCTACATTTGAGTTTTCTAAATTCACCTACATTTAGACAAAAGTTTAATCAAGATTTTTTTTTTTTACATATTTAACAAGTGTATTTATGTATATTGTAAAGGCAAAAATACTCTAAAATTTTGTAGAATACTATAACTTTAAAGAATCCAAATTCGAATTATGTTCTTTCTAAAGCTGACTTGACGTTGTACCAAACTCAAACTCCATGACAAGCATAGCATACACGAACACAATGTTTGTATGAATTAAGATTTGCTAATTTTCACATTGTTTTAAATCTAGGTCATTAATTATAGATCGACCGATGTATATTAATTCTAAAATAAAACCACTTGAAACAATCTCTCTCATGTATTTTAGATCGGATGGTCTTGATTTAATATTGCTACTGGGTATAAAAACTGTGTAAATAGTTACTACATGGAATCTGTTTTCTATGTATCTATAAAAGTTTCAGCCTCGTGATGGTTTAGGTTGAGGTTTATTATTGTTTCCCCACTAATATATATTTGTACTGTAGATAATGAAACCTTATTGTTTCCCCACTGCTATGTTTGTATTGTAAATTATGGATAATAATGAATTCCGAAAAGTTAGAGATTGGTCTATTTTTTGGTTTATTGGTATGATCGTATGACTCTCATCCACTAAAACTTAAACTTTTATATTTCGACACGTAATTTAAATAAATATTATATTAATTTATGTGAATAAAATGTGACAAAAATAATGTAGTGTCTTATTTTCAAATCATCTAAACATTCTAATCACTTGAATTAATTTTCTCTGAAACTTCTCTCAGATGTTGGTGTGAGATCCACGTTAACTTGCCTCTTAATTGCTTGCAATGAAAAATAACTTTTTAAAATTTTTAAACTGATTAATAATCTCAAATAGTTAATAAACTCCTTTTAAGACAAATAGCTGTTTAGAAAATCTGAGTTTAATTGCTGTTAGAAACAATTTTCAATCATATTATAACAAATGACTGACCACTACACGATATTCTACACACTGCATTTTGCTGAAGTGTTTGTCTTAGAGGTACATTTGAACCTATTTACTACTTTCTCTTATATGGACAAGGCTGACTCCTAAAAGCTAAAATGAGCTATTAACCACTCACATCACATCACATCACATCACATGTTATTTTGCTTTGAATTAGTTTATCATGACTAACTAGTATTGATGCCAAAATTCTGAAACCCAATTCCAATAGGAAAGTTTTTGTTGCTAATTTGTACGTGTCAGGTGTATATTGCTGTGTTAATGTCAAAATCAAACCATAAAGATATTCTTTTATTTCCCCCCTGAAAATTATTCAGACACCTAACATGTAGTTTACTTTTCAAAATAATTTACTTTTGACATCATATATCTCTGTCACTCAAACATACGGCAAGTAAGTTAATTGTAGAAACTTACATAAATTATTATCCTCACTACATGATCTCAGTTCCCACTGGATCAACCAAGAAAAGAAGAGACATTGATGGAAGATTTGTGGAATTTCTCCAGAAAACTTGTTCATGAACAACTTCAACCATGTTAATTTTATCAACTTTCCAAAATCATTTGGTATATTTCCTGTAAAATTATTCTCTGCAAAATCAAGTTCAACCAAATTCACTTCTTCATTTTGGTCCCCACCCATCTCTTCATGCTACTTGTCCATCTAATATTTATTCAGCGTGCCATGTGTCTCTAAAAAAATATCACATCAGTTTTTTTGTAAAGTTAACGGCCAATTTTATCGTCAGAGACTAAAATGACTAATTGATTACAAAGTCGGGGATTATTTTGTATTTTTTTTTTTCAATCAAAGCCTTAAATGATAGCGAGTTGCACATTAAAAGATTAGTGTTTCCCTTTTCATTAATGACATTCTTGCAATGCCATGTGAACACTTGTACTTCCAATGTTGTATTATATTATGTACTCTTTTTTTATATATATAATAAAAAGTCATGTTTTATTCTGGATAAATAGTTTAAAATTCAATTTAGTTTAAAATAATTAAATAAAAGTAACATAATAATATTAAATAATTAGATGATGGGTATCTTAACATAATTTCATGATACCAGAGTGACCAGACCACAATCTTTTCCTTTTTTTTTTAACTTCAAAATTTTTATTAAAAGCACTTAGACGCACAAGACATACATCAAGGCCAAACAAGTTCAAACAAGGAATACAAAGGTCATGAACGACCAACCCACCAATTAAAAACAAAGAACAAAGAAAAGCTAACTAACAGGGGACTACCAACAATAGAAACGGCCCCCATAAACCCGGACCCCCATTACAACCCAACCACGGTCAAAGCAATCACTGCAACATGCAATCACCTGGGTCCCAAATCCATTCGTACAAAAGGCAAGAATTAACCGCAACCTTGTTTAGAAACCAATGCCAAGTAAGACGTTGTAAGTAATCCACCACCGTATCCACATCCCCCTCCACGTTATTGAAAATCTTGTCATTTCGGGCCTTCCAAATTACCCAAATAAAAGCCAAACACACACTAGAAAATCCTTTTCTTATTTTCTTATTCCACCCACTTCCGACCAATTGCCCATACGACATTAACACCTCACCGGGTAACACCACCACCACTCCTAACCACCTATTAAGCGCATACCAATTAGCGGTTGCAAACGGGCAATGTAAAAATAAATGACGAGTCGTTTCCGTCTCCCTCCCACAAAGAGGACAAAGAGTGTCATCTCTATTGAGCATTCCCCTTTTACATAAATTATCTCTAGTGGGGATTCTATTCAACAATACTTGCCAAGCAAGAGCACTTACCTTAGACGGAACCGCACTCCTCCAAACATTCTTGAACGCAAATTGTGCAAATGGTGATAAAATATTTTGAGGCAATAACTCTTTATGAAGGTAGCCATACAAAGACTTTACCGTAAAACCATCCTCCCCATTTGGCTTCCACAACCATCTATCTTCAACTTCCGTAAGCACGACACCATTTAAAACATTTTCCAATTCAAGAAAAGAGGTTCCTCCCAAGTAAAAAAATTCTTACGCCAAAGCAACTCCCACCTCCACACCCCATTTGTCCAACTCCCCAGTTGCCGAATCACCATATTTTGTTGGACCGAAATACTAAAAAGTCTCGGAAATAGTTGCTCAAGTGGTTCCACACCCACCCAAGTGTCCTTCCAAAAATCAATAGTATCACCACATCCCAATTTCTTCGTCACAACATCATTAAACCAACCAATCTATTTTTATTAATTTATAACCATTTGAAGAGGAATAACTTGTCTAAATTGAAATGATTTAAACACAATTGAAGATTAGTTATCTTTTTTTTGAGATAATGTAATGGTTAAAATTTCACATTTTTATATTGAATAAGGAGAGTATTTAGAATATAAATTTCGACTTCTGCATATTAAAAATAATGTCCCTATCAACTGAGCTAAATTCAGGAGACGAAAATTAGTTGATACTTCAATTTTTTAATAAATTTAAGTTTTCATATTGCAAGAAATGAGTAAACCACCAAACCAATCCCTGAATCTGTAAAATACTCTCAAATAGGTTCCTGATTTTATGAATATTTCAAAAAGGTCTCTAACTCTGATAAATTTTATTCATATTAATCCTTCAAAAAATAAGTTAGGAACTAAATTGAGAATAAGTGGATAAAATTAAAGATCAAATTGATAGTAAGTTGTAAAATATAATAACTTAATTGATAATAATTGGTTATATATAGAAACCAATTTGACGGTTGAACAAAGTCAGAAACCTTTCTGAAATATTCATAAAGTCATGGACCTATTTGAGATGTCTTACAGAGTCGATGACTGATTTGATGGTTGAAAAATGCTATCAACACACTCTATATCTGCTTACGGTGAATTTTGGTAAACAACCGCTAGTTTAAAGTTTATTGCTTGAAGGATCAACTAGTAAATCCTGGGACTATAATTTTGTGCATTGGTTTCCAGAAAGTATGAATATCATCATTGTTCTTATTTGAAGTTTGAAAGTTTAGAGTGTTTAACATAAAATGGTGAAAATGTTTGACAAAAGACAAGACTTTGCAGAAAAATGATAAAAGAACAATTTCATTCGACAGAATGAAATGAATTTAAAAGTGCGAAAATCTTAAAGAGAAATAAGAAATAAGACTTGACAGAAATTGTAAACTTGCATTGAATATGTAAAAAATGTTTACAAACAAAGGTTCACAGAATCATACTTCTTCCTTTCGACACTCAACTTTCTCGATCGCATGAGCATTGTGAGTTTTACAGGAATTCGCATATGAGTTTGTGACCCCTTTTTCATTAGAAAAACTAATATATATATATATATATATATATATATATATATATATATATATATATATATATATATATATATATATATATAGGCGAATGAAATAACTGCTATCAACGTCCTAATGTATAATATTCTGACGCGTGTCTGTTGCATGCTTTTTCAAATATTTGAATTTGAAAGTCAGTTGGAATTGAAGTCGAACCAGGCAATGTCAAAATCTTTAAAAATTGACTAAGTCCACAAAGCGAAACATCCTGTTGTCTGTCGAACCACTTTCCAATGGTAAACTAAATATTTCCCACTTGACAAGAAATCTGCTTGACAGCAATTGCGCTTGACAGAAATTGTGCACTGAACTCAACACATGTAATGATACCTGACATGTTATTTGATAAATAACACAAATCCAATTCAACATAATCATAACGTGTCGAATGACACACACATAGCATGATAAAAAATCTGGCTTGCTTGACAGATAGAAGAAGGATGTCGAACTCGACACATGCAGCGTGATGAAGCACAATTTCGGAGCTTGACATATTCGAAGAAAAAAAATTCTATTAATTGCATGGTCAATATTTCCTCATTTTTGCGTCAAAGCAATAACTTCCTTCTATATTTAGCATACTAAAAATATAGGTTAACAAATTGCCCCCCAAAAAATGCCATCTTCGACTGGATGTCGAATCAAAGGAGATAGTGGCAATTTTTGAATCTGCCTTTTGCACTTCCCGCGTTTCCTCAAATACTACACTTCTCGACAGGAACTTCACTTTGAAGCTCGACTGAATTTCCCTTTTATGGTTGATAGGAAATTGATTTTTCTTTTCTGTTCGACTTGATCAAAGTGTTCTACTAAATCAAAATTGCTGCAATTCGACAAGCTTTAATGTTTTCAATTCGACAGATTCAATTTTCTGTTCGACGAATTTTGTACCAATTTTCAATTCGACAGATTTCTGTTCGGCAGACTTTGTTTGACTGGCTTAAATAACTTGTTGTTCGACTGGTTTCAGGTTCCAGTTCGACAATTGTTTCGGTTCTGACTCAACAGAATTGTGTTTCTGACTCGACAGAAACTGAATTCAACAGGCACTCACGTTTTTCCTTAATTCGACAAGTTTGTGAGGCTTGACAAATTCCTTAATTCTTGTTTGACAATAATTGGAATTTTGACATTGAATTTGAACAAGTTTTGTTCATTTGTGTTTGACAGGAATCAATCGTATCCATGTGGTTCATCTGCCCCCACAAGTTTTTGCATTAACAATTCTGTCGAAACAGGTTGATTGACAATCAATTTATTTTTGATTTCTATCAACTCTTCCAATTTTTCTTTGGAAATCTTATAACCGGAAGCAATTTGAGCCAAATCATTGGCTTCTTGATTTTCAATACGAGGCACATGTTCAATATCAACCCGGTCGAAACGTTTTAACAAAGAATTTGCTACAGCAAAGTATTTCATTAAGTGTTCTTTTATGCACTTATATTCTTTCGTCAATTGTTTCAACACTAATTAAGAATCACCTCTTACCAAAATATTTTTTGCCCCCAAATCAAGTAAGATTTCAAGACCTGCGATTAAGGCTTCATACTCAGCCTCATTGTTGGAACAAAAACCATTAATCTTATATTTAAATTTGGTTGGAATTTTTTAGGGTGAAATTATTAGAATCCCAATTCCAGTTCCATGTTTGTGTTTAGAACCATCAAAGTATAACTTCCAAGGTTCTACATCCACATAATGTTGTGGTGTTTCCATTGCTGAATGATCCACTATAAAATCAGTCACTATTTGGCCTTTAACAGCTTTCAATGGCTTATATGTCAATGAATATTCAGTAAGTGCCAAAGCCCATTTGCCAATTCGACTATGTAATATTGGCTTTGACAATATGTGTTTGATAACATCATAATGAGAATAGACATGAACATCAACAGGTTTTATATAATGCTTCAATTTCATACAAGCAAAGTACAAACAAAGGCAAAGTTTTTCAATATCATTATATCTAGTTTCAACATCATTAAGTACTCTACTCAAATAGTAAATGGCTTTTTCATTCCCATTTTCATCCTCTTGGGCAAGCATACTGCCAAGAGTCGAATCAGACGCTGAAATATACAACTTCATAAATTTGTTCCTAATAGGAGGCATTAAAGTTGGTGGGTTCGACAGATAATCCTTGATTTCGTCAAACGCCTTTTGATGATCTGCATCCTATGTAAAAACATCTTCTTTCTTGAGCCGAAGTAGTGGTGAGAAAGGTTTTGCTCTACCACTTAAGTTTGATATGAATCTTCTCAAGAAGTTTATCTTTCCAAGCAAAGACTGAAGTTGTTTCTTGGTTGCTGGAGGCTTTGTCTCCATGATTGCCTTTGTCTTATTCTGATTTATTTCGATGCCCTTTTTATGGACTACAAAACCAAGAAAATCTCCTGCATGTTCTGATGAATTTACTCCTCAGCAGCCTTTCGATTTCTTCTTTGATTTTGGACATGATTTCTGGCGCGAACCTCCTTGGCAATTGCTTCACTGGTTTCTTGTCAGGACGAATTGGTAGTTTCAATTCCACCAAATTTCTGCTCAGACCTGGCATTTCGTTGTAGTCCCAAGCAAAACAATCTTTGTACTCCCTTAGGAGTTTAACCAGTTTACTCTTCAAACCATTTGAAAGGTAGCGCTGATGTAGGTTGGCCTTTTAATTTTGCCATCTCCAATGTCAATTTCTTGCAAAAGATCTTGGGCTTGCATTTTTGGATTAGAACTTAAAGGATCTTTTTCAAAACCCAAAGGTTCTTCGTCGTATATGCAATCCAACCTTTGCAATTCTGGCACTTCTTTGCCATGATCTATGTTGTTGGCTTCGACAGCCATATTTTCTTGATACATACTGGCTTCTAGTGCCATTTTTATTCTGTTTTCAGCCATGTAAGCCGAAATCTTGGCCCATGTTTGGGGCTCAGACATAGTAATTTTCATCAATTTCCCATCCCGTAGGACGGATTTTGCCTTCTTCTTCAGGTGCATAGTCATTCACATCTTCCCTCTCCCAAATGAAACCATGGGTAGGATCCAGCTTAACAGAATGATATACATTGTCAGTAGGGGCATAGGTAAATCCCTGTTCAGTGCATGGCGAAATATTTGCCAATTTCTTGTCGAAGGAATGTTTTGTGATGTGATGAGCCTCAGTTATGAAATAACTTTGGTCTGCTTCTATGTTCTCAACCGCGCCATCATCTCTCCAAATACTAAGTCTCTGGTGAAGGGTTGAAGGAACTGCCCCCACACCGTGAATCCACTCTCTACCTAGGAGCAGATTGTAATTAGCTTTTGAAGCAACAACTAAAAACAGGGTTGGCCTCACAGTACTTCCAACAGCAATTTCAACTTAGATTGCCCCCAGGGAAAATCCAGTTTCACCTTCATAGTTCGACAGAACTATATTGTGAGGGTGTAAATCAGATGAGAACTTGCCAATCTTGCTTAACAGGAATTCTGGCATCAGAATGACTGCAGCACCTCCATCTATCAACACTTTATTGATCCCAACGTCATTCACTTTGGCTTGAATGAAAAGTGGTTTCAAATGATTTTTCATTCCTTCGTCAGGCCTCTCAAATGTAGCCTTTTGCTCTTCTAAGCAACCATTATTCATGACGTAATAGCACATTGGCCTATGCAGAGCCAATTCATTACTGTCAAATTCTTCTTCTCCATCTGTGACTTCAGACCACACATCAAATTCAGCAGGGAGGATGGATACAACATTGACCAACACATCAAAATCAGGTTATGAATCAAGAAGGTCATCATCGTCATCCTCATTTTCGACAGCATCTTTCTCTTTGGCAGGAATCACTGGAGGAGATATTCTTTCTTTCGCTAGCCTTCTGGCCACTTCGACAACTTGTTTTCCTTTGTTGTCAGCAGAGTTTTGGCCTGCCTGGAGTGCAAGCTTTTTCTGGCGTTGATGCCTGCGCCATTGAGTGCGAGTCATGGGATTTTTTCCCATGTAATTGTTCTTGTAGGCGTATTTTTTCGCTTCCACTTGACTTTGAGGTTTGCTTGAACTTCCTTTCTCAAAAAACCTAAAGTCAGTAGCCCTTTGTTGGCCATGAACCCATTGGTTCGCAGGAAACTTGTTGGATGGAACAAAAGTGGTTTGGTATCCAAGCCTTTGATGAACTGGCCTGTAGCGGGTAACATTCTTGTTCCTGTCCACTTTCTGATTTGGCCAATTGCCTCTGTTTTTTGAAAATGGCACATATTTCTTAAGGCCATCAGCAGCTTTTTTGTCAAACACTGCACTACAACAAGGGCACAAAATCACTTCACTATTTTTGGAATGACATCTGTTGAGAAAATCAACCAATTTTTCATCAACTTTTGGGTAAACCCCCTCGACCCTCTCAGCATAGTCATCCTCAGATACAGCAACAATTTGTCCGCCGCCTGTGAGATCCATTGCGTCCACCATCATACAGTGAACTGGTTCGACATAAGAAGCATCCGACACTTGTAATGGATCTTCATCAATCTGCATTTGTGGTTTGCTTTTGTCACCAAATTTCAACCTTCCATCGTTCAAGCCCTTTTGGACCAAATCCCTGAAAATAACACATTGTGAGGTTTTATGACCAAGAAAATTATGAAATTTACAGAAACCTCTTTTCTTACGTTGCTCCAAAGGTGGAACTTTTAAACCTTTTGGTACAATTATCTGGCCATCAGTGACCAATAAGTCAAAAATTTCATCACACTTTGTAATATCAAAAGTGTAAGTTTTAGAAACAAACTTATCATTTTTGGGTTCGACAGGATTTTTTCCATTAGATGGTTTCAACATTTTACAAATATAAGGAGGTCCGGGTTTCAATTCAGCAATATTAACCTCACTATTTTCGACACAATCATAGTCATGGTCGAAATCACCATCACTTTCATAAGTTTCTACATATGCAATTTTTTCTTTTTTATGAAACTTAGATGATCTAGCTTTTTCTGCCTTAAGACGTTCGACCTGTCGAACTCTATCTGCCAATTGGGACATATCCCTTAAGTGGTGGGTATCCAACTTCTTTCTAATAGAATAATCAAGGCCACCAGCAGACATCTCAACCAACTCATGTTCAGGCACTTGAGTAAAGCACCTTGCTTTGAGAAGGCGAAATCTATTCAGATAATCGTCAACGGACTCAGGAGTCTTACGTCTAACGCTAGCCAATTCTTTGAGGCTAATTTTAGATTGTCCCATGTAAAATTGTTCATGGAATAGCCTTTCTAATTGGGTCCAATGGTGTATTGAATGCGGGGGAAGGGTGGTGAACCAAGTGAAAGCGTTCTTGGTTAGAGAAGTAGGAAAATATTTCATCCTCAAATTCTCATTGTTTGCTAAATTCCCCGCTTCTGCCATGTATCTGGCAATGTGTTCGACGGTTGATTCATTAGTATCTCCAGCGAATTTGGTGAACTTGGGGATTTTCCAACCCCTTGGTAATTCAGTTTCAAGCACATATTCAGACAAGGCAGATACAAAGTTAGGCCTATGTAACCCTGTGTTAAAGCCATTTTGGGCTAGGATTGTTTCAACCATTTGGGCCAAATTATTTTGCCCTTCAATACGATTTTGTTGAATATTCCTAACAACTTTGTCAGCATTTTGGTTTCTATTAACCAAAACTATACCAGGATCCTGTTCGACAACATTTTGAACTATTGGCTCTACTTGTGCCACTGTTTGTTGTTGTCCTTGATTAATTGGATTCACTGGATTATTAGGCATCTGTATCTCTTGAACAGGTGCCTGGACTGGAATTTGTCGAATGGGTTGTTGCTGAATGGGTGGTGCCCCAAAAAAGTCAGCAATTCGACTCATTTGATTTGTTAACATTTGGTAACTGTCATTAGTATTCTGAATCAAAGGATTTATCACAGTGCCTAATTGTTGTGTTAACGTATTAACCATATCATGGTTACTTTCATCCATTTGTTGTCGAAGAGACAAAACAGATATATTGGTCAATGTTTGGGGAACTTCTGCGCCTTGGTTGCCCACCACAGACGTAGAGGGAGAAAACATCCCACTTTGATTTTCCGTAAAGGCTTGGTGGGTGTGCAAACCTTGCATCATAGTTGTAGGCATTCCCCATTGAGGATTTAAAGGAAAACGCCTGATAGGACTCCTTTGGTCGTATTGGGATCCCAGTGTTGGGTTCCCACCAACCACTTGTGCAGAAGGCGCTGTCGAAGAAGACATTACTGCCATGGTTGGTATGGAAGCAGTTGCCCCCAATGGCATTGTAACCGTCGAAGTAACCGCATCAACAGTGGTCATACTTTGTGTAGGAATTGTTGATCCTCCACCGGAAGTTGGATTCGCGTTTCTGAGAGACGCTTGTGTTGGTTGTTCGCCTGCATTTGCAGGGTTGTTGATTTGATTGTTAGGGGGTGGTCTCACTATTCTTGAACGAGACTTATGACTTGTTAAATATGGTACAGATTTTCCACTCCTCAAATGCATACAATATCAAAACACAAACTTTTGAAAACCAACAGTACTTTGACAAAAAATCAAATGAAAAACTACTTTCTATTCAAAGAAAAACGCACAAAATTGAGTCCCACTGGGCGTGCCAATTTGTTTACGGTGAATTTTGGTAAACAACCGCTAGTTTAAAGTTTATTGCTTGAAGGATCAACTAGTAAATCCTGGGACTATAATTTTGTGCATTGGTTTCCAGAAAGTATGAATATCATCATTGTTCTTATTTGAAGTTTGAAAGTTTAGAGTGTTTGACATAAAATGGTGAAAATGCTTGACAAAAGAACAGACTTTGCAGAAAAATGATAAAAGAACAATTTCATTCGACAGAATGAAATGAATTTAAAAGTGCGAAAATCTTAAAGAGAAATAAGAAATAAGACTTGACAGAAATTGTAAACTTGCATTGAATATGTAAAAAATGTTTACAAACAAAGGTTCACAGAATCATACTTCTTCCTTTCGACACTCAACTTTCTCGATCGCATGAGCATTGTGAGTTTTACAGGAATTCGCATATGAGTTTGTGACCCCTTTTTCATTAGAAAAACTAATATATATATATATCTATATAGGCGAATGAAATAACTGCTATCAACGTCCTAATGTATAATATTCTGACGCGTGTCTGTTGCATGCTTTTTCAAATATTTGAATTTGAAAGTCAGTTGGAATTGAAGTCGAACCAGGCAATGTCAAAATCTTTAAAAATTGACTAAGTCCACAAAGCGAAACATCCTGTTGTCTGTCGAACCACTTTCCAATGGTAAACTAAATATTTCCCACTTGACAAGAAATCTGCTTGACAGCAATTGCGCTTGACAGAAATTGTGCACTGAACTCAACACATGTAATGATACCTGACATGTTATTTGATAAATAACACAAATCCAATTCAACATAATCATAACGTGTCGAATGACACACACATAGCATGATAAAAAATCTGGCTTGCTTGACAGATAGAAGAAGGATGTCGAACTCGACACATGCAGCGTGATGAAGCACAATTTCGGAGCTTGACATATTCTAAGAAAAAAATTCTATTAATTGCATGGTCAATATTTCCTCATTTTTGCGTCAAAGCAATAACTTCCTTCTATATTTAGCATACTAAAAATATAGGCTAACAATATCACACTCTTTTAACACACTCCAATACTAATTTGCCACATCACTCACATCTTTAATTCATAACAGTGTTGTTTCAGGAAAAAAAAAGAAGATAAAAATTTGTTTCTTTGTCCACTTGAACAACCGGTCACCAGGTAAACATGTAGAAATAATGGATGATGTGGCAAATTAGTATTGGAGTGTGTTAAAAGAGTGTGATAGAGAGTGTATTGATAGCATTTCTCTTTGAAGGTTTATTTAATTTGAACGATAGCCAGCCGTGTTGGTTATGCTTACCTAAAAAACATCGAGTTCTTGAGCCTAACTTTAGTTGAATTTTTATATTCCAAAAAATTGTCAAAATTTTGTACTTTTTGTTATTTAATATAATAAATCACATTCCATAAATTAGAGCTTTATTGTCTTCTTAAAAACAGTTTTCTAAAACTCAAAGACCAAACATATTTTTTCATTTTCTCATCGGTAAAATAGTTATCAAAATTTAGATTGTCAAACACATTTTGTTTTCATTCTCTTCTTAAAAAGAGTTTTTAAAACTAATTTATAAAATAAATTTTAAAAACTAAAAGTAATTCAAACAGGCTCTTAAGTGTTTTACCGAAGCATGTAAATCAGGCAAGCTTCTTGGGAAGCTGATATGGAGATTCTTGAAGAATTAAAATTATGCAAGTGGGGTTTTACAAACTCAAGCAAAATATATACATTAGATAAAGTCAATGACTAGGAACAAGCAGAACCACTGAACTGGAAAATACAGATTCATCTTTTGTTATAGTAGCCAGACTCATCGTCACATTGATAACAATTTGTGACAGTATGGGATCTGAGTCACACATGACATTGGAGATACCATCAACAGAACTCTGAGCTATGTAGAAAATATGAATGAAATAAATATAATATTATGAAAAGTGATATTTTGAAATAGGGAAGTATTTGAAATGACAAACGGTTCTTTTAGCTCTTTTTAGATTCTTCTTTATTTACAGAAAGATTGAACCTTGCTTTCCGTAGTAGCTTTCTTTATCACCAGATTTCCAGCTTCAATAACATATGAACAATAATCCATTTAATCTCATAAGCTACTCTATAAACTCTGCAGATCAACTTAGCATTGTTGGATGCCCAGTCTGGAGCATTCTCTTGATCATGTCCATCCCAAATGCAGAATCCGATGAACTGGTCAAAAACAACGGTGTTAACTTGGTAGCTTTAGCAAAATTAAAACGAAGTACATGAAGCTAAAACTCATAATGCAAGATCACAAGGGTAGAAATCTTCATCCAATACAGATATCCTAAAAATCTTGGCTTTATGAGACAATTGCTGTTTATACTTACCAGACAATGCCAAGATGAGAAATTGAGAATGTATTGTCCAAAAGAATAAGTTACTTTTCGATTATGACCTCTTTTCCAACAAAAAACCTTATTTATTGTGCCAGAGATCGCTAAACAAAGCAGAGATCACTTGACCCTTACTGGTACTTCAACCCAGCAAGTTCCATGAACCCGGGCAGATATACTGTCTGGAAGACTATGATCTGGAACACCTATCATACTATGAGTCTATGAGGGATGGGAAAATCCCTCCCCAATGAGTAAAAAATGTAAAGGCTTCATTTGTATATTTAGTCCCTCTATTACAACCAAGACAAGATGTGATTTTGGTCACATAATTTTTTTAGTGGATTTAGTCTCTCAAATTCTATTCTTTAACTCACATTCACAGATTGAATTGAATGAATCATTTTAAGTCTTCTTCTAGACAAAACTCCCCGACCAAAAAAGAAATCAAATTTTCAATAATTTTTTTTTGTTACAATAGAAAACTCCAAAAACAATTATGTCTTAAAACATTAATCTCCATCCTACAAAATTTTATCAATTTTCCACTAAATTTCTATTAAAAACATTCAAATATTGGAATATAAAATGAAAGTTTAGGGATTCTAGAAAGAACGAAATTGGCTGTCATTGATTTTGAGAATAGATGGACTTAATTGGCTTGAAAAAATGTTGAGGAGTCAAAATTGGACATAGTCTAAACTAGAGGGACTGAAAATACAATTAAACCAAATATAAAATATCAAAGAGCCAAGGGACTGAAAAATAGAGGTTGAAAAAACCACGGGGATGAGTAGATAAGCATTCTAAATAAAAAGCTAAAACTATACACAAAACATATGCTCTTTAGGTAGATTACCAAGTACCCAACACCAAACAATATGCAGATTTATAGACATTTCTATCTTCCAAAGCTAAGGCTTTATAAATTAAAGCACAATCTGGAATCCTGGATATTTATTTCTCCAAATACAAAACTTGAATGAGATAATTTTGTATTTTACAAAAATATGCTAATGGGATCACAGTGTTGTTGTGCAAGCATAAGATTTGCATTGTTTAAATGATGAAATGTCCTACTTCGCTACATCTAATTTCTATCAGAAAAAACAAGTCACTGCATGTGGAGAGGGAATTCCTCACATGAAAAAATAAGTGCTAGAGTTCCTCACAGAAGGATCAGAAAAAACACTGAAACCAATAATAATGGAGAGGGGATTTTCTGCAGTGTAATGTGTATCATCCAAAAACTCTACTATCAAATTTAGAAACAATCAATGGGAAACAGAATATCGGCAATATAAAGTACAAATTATATCAGCACTGCTTTTATCCAAAACTAATTTCTATCAACATAAAAGTATTTAAAATATATCAAGCTCACTAACACTTCCATCAAAATAGAATTGATCACTAACTTCCATGCAACTTCATGAACCACTAAGCATAGGACATTCACAACCCAACACCCCCAACCCCAACAATTTCATTAAAACAAATAAAAATAAGGAATTTTAAGCATAGATTAAGAAAATGATGGCGAAGAGGAAGTTTGTTTACTGCAAAATTTAAGCGCTCTAAAACTGTAAGCTGATTCAATCCCTCTTAAATAATATATGTTACTAAACAACATTATAGAAACAGTTTTCATGATTATGTAAATTGGATTGACAATTGGGTCATCCATTAAAAATATTCTTTGCAGTGAAAGAGTAAAACCATTTAGAGCAAAGTCTTTCCAAATAGTTACTCTACTTTATTTTTTTGAGGTGTGGGGTCGTTTTCTACCCTTTTCTGCCATATTGGACTGCTAACATGACTGAACCTCCCTAGGTAAGTTTTCACATCTTCTACTCAATAAGTGCTCCTATAATTTCCTCTCGTACATTTATTCTGAAAACTAATATTCTCTTGTAAGTTCACCAAACCACTTTAGCATTTCCATATACACTACACTTTTTATTTGGTTTGCACTCGAGTGGCAAATGTAAACTACAATATATGATTGCTAACCTAATAGTTCTGTACAGTTCTCCTTTATGTTTGATAGTTCAAATCATGACCACAAGCAATTTATTCATCCATCTTGAATCCTATGTCTGATCTTCCCAAAGATGGATTAAGAGATACCAAAATTATAAAACTTCTTATATGATGTTATATTCAAATTTCACCTTTAAAGACTGCACATCATCACTACAATCAGCATCTAACAAAGCAGAACAATCATTCAGAACCAGAGATATCAAAGTATGAAGAAAATATATGAGATGCACAATCACAACAGATATGATTAGACAAAGTATACACAGCCTACCTGGGTATTGTAATTTCATAGGGAAATGAAATAGCACCCTCAAGATTTGGTATTGGTGGAACATGATCCTTCTTCTCGTTGACAAATTTAATTATTTGAAATAAAACCTCACGAAGCGATACTTCAAGTGCTGCACTTCGAGCATTTCTATCCTCCAACGCTCCCTCTACTAATGAGAAACATGGCAAAAGAGACAAATAAATAAATAAAGGGTGAGGGCGCCAGAAGGAATTAATTGCATCGTAGGAGTGAAATATGAATGAAATTAATTTCATCAAACACAGAAGTAACTGCACCTCCTGGATCAACAAATTTAGAATGATGAGGTTTGCTAGAATGCGATTTCAGATGCTGGGCTACATTGAGATTAATATACCATTGCTCCCAATACAGGCGTTCAATCTTGTTACTAAACCATGATGCCTGTTTGTTTTTAACTTCATAGAAAGATAAGCATATCTGCATCATCAAATTCAGAGCCCTATAAGAAAACTTGATTACAATCAAAGCAACTTCCATGCCACTGAAGCTCTTATTTCACATTAACATTTCAAAAAGCATATAGGTATACATAACATCAGATTGAAACAAATTGCTTTGAACAACGAACAAAACCAATAACAGGATTCTCCACTCCTTTCATTAAAGTCATTGGAAAACAGAACTTCATTGCCCCTTTTAATCCTAAAGTCCAGAACAACGTATTTAGATGAAAAATAGAGCACGGTCTCAGAAAACGCTTTTTATCTTCATTTACTTAAGCAAAATTGTCATCTTATCTTCAACCTAGAACTGGCACTAAACTTCAACCCAAACTATGTCCGACGCACTCCCGACCCGTGATTAAAATCCAAATTCCACAAGCAAATAACTAACCTGACTCTTTTTGTTAGGATGCTTCTCCACCCAACAAATAAACTGCTCAATTTTCTCTTCTATTTTCTTTTCAACCTCCACTTCTCCACATTGAACCTACACAATAAAAAAACTTGAAATTCAAATATTACTGTTAAAAAGTTAAGCATAATTCGACAATACTTTCTATACGAACAACGCATCCACAATTATGATAGCAACAAAAATTGAAATTGAAATTAAAAACATACATAAGTAACATCAAAGAGTTCCAAGTCTACATCTTTTGGACGAACAAGACCTAACGCACGATGAAAAATGATCGTGTGCAAAATACCTACAAAACCAAACCGTTACTCAAAATAATCAATTAATCTTCATTCAATTCGAAAATTTCGAAAATCAAACAACAACAATCGGATGAGTTGTGAAAAAATTACATCGCAAAACTTCGCGTATCTCAAAGTGTTCGAGTTCCTGCATAATAGTGAAAATTGATTAACAGAGAGAGGTGCAAATAGTAGAAGATTGAAAGAGAGAGAGAAAAAGGTTTACCAGTTCTTTGAGCTGGCAAACTTCACAGTTCATAATTGGATGAAACCCTAGATTATGAATTGGATGAAAACTTTTTCGATTACGTGGATCGGAGAAGAAGGGGAATAGCGTGTGAAGTATTTGTATGAGTTGTTAACTTGCAAGTTAAGTGTAAAGGAAGTGGCAATTGCTTGTTTGTGTTTGCAATCAGAGGGAGTAGAGAAGAGAGTAGAGTCGTAGAGAAGAGGGAGATTATTTTCTTTTTATGGATAGTTAATTAAATAAATAATTATTATTATCACATTAAATAAATTAAATTTAAAATATAAGGATTTATAAATAAATAAATAAAAAATTAAAGTGTTTAAGGATTCAAAATTACTAAATTACTACCGTAGTTAATTTTCAGTATATTGAATACACAAATTTTTATAAAAAATATTATTTTTCTATTAAGCAATGTTACCATGTTGTAAACAAAAAATCAAAAATCCTTACCAAAAACAAAAAACCAATATTGTACCAAAAAAACCAAAAACAATGTTATCATATACTAGCCGCCGGAACGTGCCCGTTTGTGTAATCGATATTTTTTTTTTTTGTGATCGATATTTTGTATTGTGCAAATATAAATAACTACTTAATCTCATTTTTTATTGAACTTTGTTAATTGATAACTACTAACCTCTTTTTTTTTTTGTGGTTAATTATTAAGAAGAAAAAAATATTTTTTTTTACTAAAAAAAACTGAAAATCTATTTTTATGTGAAAATTGTTTTTTAAGGGTAAAATTGGAATAATAAAAAAATCATCCCAAAAATTTGTATCCCCTTTATATATTAGTATAGATTAGTATAGATGTGAAGGTACTCATTAAAATTTTCATTTTATATTTATAAAAAACCAAAATTCTCAAGGTACTCAATGCGAGCTAATCTAGTTTTCACACGTTTGTAAGTAGGGTGTTCATATCCGAATAAATCTAAAAGTAAAACTACAAACCGAATCAATCCAAACCGAAAACCACAAAAAACTGCATTTAGTTTTAACTACACATATCATTTTCTTCTAACCGCACGATTTGGTTTGGTTTGCGATTTTCATTTAAGAAAACCAAACCAAACTGCAATACTTAACTTAAGTTTATCAACTAGTATCAATCAACTTATTATCTAGTCTAACTTAGCAAGTACAACCCAAATTGAGTCCATAAAACAGTAGGGTGTCAAAATTTATCATTTCATGCGATCCATAACTATATTGTTGGTATTAAAAATAATGTATATGCAATTTCTGTATATAGATATTATATCATGTAAACAATAAAATAAATTAAAATTTCCTATGTTTATTTTGTAACAAGTTGTTAATATTGTCATATTTTTTATATTGCGATAAACCGCACAAACTGAACCAACTCTAACTGCATTGGTTTAGTTTGGATGACTTTTTAAAAATCAACTGAACCAAATCAAAGTGAACCGCATACATTTTTGTCTCGCGGTTTGGATGACTTTTATGCTCAAAACTGAACCAATCCGCACCGCGAACACCCTTATTTGTAAGATGAGGAAAAAATATAACAATTTTATTGAGAGATATAACAAACCGAACCGCATAAATTTTTCACATTCTAGAAAGTAATGGAAATTTAGCAAGTGTACTAAATAGTCGTAAAGTAGTAAAATAAATATCGTTTTCCGCATGGATTGTAGTGAATCAAGCGCAGTTAATCGAAAGCATACGTGAGTAAATTGACATAAATAAAAAGGGGGTTTTTCTTGATTCAGGTTTTAGAAATAAAACGGTTAAAAGAAATTAGGTTTGACTTAGGAAGGATAAGCGATTGGACCTTTTTTATTCATCTAATTAATATTATCTTGGTAGTTCATGTATGTTAACAAATTGCAAATTTAGTTTCACAATTTGATTAAAAAAAATGAATATGCCCAATCTCTTGGTAACATATCCGATCCCTTGATCATGAATCCCTAATCTCTAAGGATGATTTATGATCAAGTGAGGAATTTGAACTTTAATCCTTAAATTCTCAATTAACAAACCAAAATCTTTTAAGTGAAAGTTAATTGAACAAATATCCCTATATCGATGATTTATTTTTATTCTCATAGTAAACAAACAATTTGAATCATCACACAATTGGCCAAATCATGCAAATCATTAAACACAAGGAATAATTGACTGAAACTATCTTTGTAATTCATTAAAATGGCTGATAGCATATGAAACTACATGGTTCAAGAACAATAGCAATTAGAATTCCCTAAGATCCAATCATGGAAGTTTAGCTAGACATAATTAAATAAGAAATTACATCAATAAGCGTGAAAGAATTCATTACAAAAAGGGTTTTGATGTGTTTCCACACTTGAAACCTTGCTTGATCACTTTTGAGTTCGCCTCCAAAAGTTGCCTTTTTTCGCCATAAATTCCGTAACCCTTGTCATGATTCAGAAATTCGAATATATAGGTCTAGGTCACGCATCTGCGCCGCGCACTAACTACCATGCGTCGCGCGCAGATGGCAGAAGCTAAAGTAGGGATGTGAGCGGAGCGGGTACTTAGCGGAGGATAGTTTACCACTCCTTGCCCCACCATCTAAAGTGTTCCCCGTCCCCGTTCTCATTTCCTGCTTCAGGGAGTATTCTCCCTACATCCTCATCCCCGCGGATCCCCACAGTTCCCACGGAGATCCATCAACCTTAAAAAAATTATCAAATATTTATTATTTTCAATCAAACTAGTTGTAAAAAAATAGTAAAGCTTAATTATAGAACAAATAAAAATATAAAAATATTATTGTAAGTTTTGTGTGAAAACAAATGTATACCATTGTAAACAAATATTATACTAATAAACATCATATGTAAACAAATGTATACACATATTGTGTGAAAATGTAATTAAAAATAATTTATAAAATACTTAAATATACATTTAGAAATGTTATTTTAATAAAGTTTTTGGGGACGAAGTCTTCGCGGGATGGAGGATAAATAACCGTCCCCATCCCCAAACCTATTTTAGGGAAATTTTCTCCTCCATCTCCACGAGGAAAAATTCTCCATCTTCGGATCTCCAAACAGAGCAATCCCTATGGGAATCCCCATTTACGGATGAAATTAGCATCCCTAACTAAAGCCAAAAATGCACAGTTATTGCGCTGCGCGCCAGAGGCTCTGCACCGTGCGTAGCACAACAAATTTTCTCTCTTTTTCGTCTTTTCTTGTGATTCAAGCAATCTTGTACTTAATGCAATTTCTTCTGTTTTTTAAAGCAAAAAACATGATAAAACTAACTAATATGTCTTGTACATGCTGCTAAAAACATAGTAATGACATGCGGTCATCAGAGAGCGAACTCTTTTTTTCATCGTTTTTTCATCGATGGGGGGGTGCCGACGTTCAGTTTGAGTATACAATATTGACACTCACAACTTAGAGTACGAACTGAAACATATTTCGCTACTTAGGGAGCGAACTTAACTAGCGAAACTTATAAAAATGTGGCCACTATCTTATATCATATTTTAATTTACCTCTAGAGTGGTTGTGACATTATCGACCAATCACACACCGTAAAAATAACTATACTGAATTGTTACTTTATTTGATATGACAAAGTTTACATTTATACTTACAATAGACATGTATCAAGTCTACAAGAGTTGATGAGTTTGACAGAAAATATGAAGTTAGGTGAATGAATGGTTCACACTTTAACTTGCGAACTGTGTTTCATTCAAAGTTAATTTGACGGGAAATGAGAGAATGATATAGAGGACAAAAAAAATTGATTTTTATAAGGTTCACATTCTAGAAAGTGAACTCAGTTTGCAGTTTTCTATGTAGAAAGCGAGTTCCCCAATTTTTGCTATTTAGACACTCACGTCCTAAGTAGTGAGAGGGATAAATTTGGTTATATCAGGGGGTGCATGTGCGACTCGGGGATGCGAAAAGAAGGACTCTTTTTCCAATGCAACCATGTTAGGCCCAATATATTTATAGTTCGAACCCACCTTGAGGACTAGCCAATAAGTTTTTATGAACTGAAGATGCGTCCAATTTTATACTAAATATTGCACTATATTCCTCTTCTTTCTTTTAATGAGAATGTTATTATTTTTTGGTACAATACTAAGGATATATTATTTTTTATCAAGTTGTTTAATGGTTAGAAATTAATCTTTTGAGGTGAAACAAACAATGGAGTTTTGGCGCAAGAATGTTAAGTGCACGGCCTGTGTACGAACAATAATGAGTTATTTTTTTGACAAACAATAATGAGAATGTTGTTAACAATATTATATGGAAAAAATTATTTTTTCTTGTCTCAAATTATAAGTAAAAAAAATTATCATTTAAAGATTTAATTTTACTTATTCTCATAAAATTAAATGTAAATTATATTTAATTTACTCTTCTTCTTATATTCCCTATAAACAATAGAGAAATACTATTTTACCCGAACACAATAATCAAGAATCTTTTCGTGATTTTTTGCGAGAATCTTTTCGCAACAACTAGCATTAGCATAATCAATAATCAATAAAAATTCTTTTTTACATATGGATAATGTAGTCGGGTCAGCCCATCGAAAAATGTAGCCCTTTGCTAATCGAACCGGGCCTAGGTTAGCTGCCCATGAAGCTTAATGGGCCGACCCACTTAAGCTTTTTTATATGTTCTGGCTCCCCGGGCCGAGGCGGGCCGGTTTGACCTCCTTGACAGCTCTACCATTTATAGTGAAATCTTTTTTCAATTTTGGAGTTAAATGATGGTATTAATATTCATTTATATAAAAATTTGTGCAAGATATGATGTAAAAAGAAACAGGTAAAATTACATGTTTGATCCTTTATCTTATTTTTTTGTAATAATCTGGTACTTTATCTTTTATTTATAATATTTTGATCTTTTATTTTATCTTTTTGTAACACTACGGTCCTTGATCTTTTATTTGTATCACTTTAGTTCTTTAAAGAACATGAAGATATGAAAGAATTGATGAAAATGATGAACATATTCATCAAAATTATGAGTTTTATTTAATTTTAATAAAAAGGTATCTTAATAAATAAAATTCAGCATTTTTTTAATAAATAAAAAATGAAAAAAAGGGTTTATATGTGAATGTTAAAAAAGATAAAGGACTAAAGTGTTACAAATAAAAGATAAATGACCAAAGTGTTACAAATATATATGATAAAGGACCAAAATATTATAAATAAAAGATAAATAACCAAAACATTACAAAAAAAATAAGATAAAAGATCAAACGTGTAATTTTACCGCCAAAGAAATAATATATATATTTATTTTTAAAAAAAAGTAACAATATAATCTATATATATATATATATATCATTAGATTTATAGAATAAAAAAAGTTGTAATATTTTATATATAAAAAAAAAGTTGTAACATAGCACTACATTTGTTTTATTTTTTAAAATTATTAAATTATACAATACTAGTAAATAATAAAGGATAAAAGTGGAGTTTAGATAAAACAATAAAGATAAAAATGGAAGAAAAGATAATAAGTTATTATACTAGTAGTAAACTACTTAAAATAACGTCTGAAAAATAAGCTATAAACTCATAAATTACTTAAAACGTGTTGGAAAAACTAATACCAAACCTATCTTTTAACTTATAAGTGAATTTTATCATCATTTAATTAGCCAAATAGACCCTTACAAATAATCTTTGACGTGGGATCTTTGTATAATCACATGCTAATTGAGCTAAGTAACGGTGATGCTGAACATAATCAAAGGCTTCCCAAAATTGAAAACTCCAAGAAGGATAAACTCATAGATAACTAGCTAGCAATAGCATCGGTAACATAAAATTCTCTTGAACAGTCACTCATCTTTGGTCGTCATTCATGGTTTTTTGTGGGCTCAAATTTGGTTGTCAGAAATTCTTCATATAAGACACTTCACGCCATATTCCCAGACAGAGACAAGACAATCTATGTAATTTTCCATACCTAAAGAATCTTGTCTAACAACCATATCTTTTGTCAGGTATATGTAGTCTAGTTTATATGAACTCTCTCACTCACTCCTCAAATCAATCTCATTGTGGAATGTGTGTGGTTGCCCTTACCTATATACATATGGACTCATTTTATTGCTTTTAAGATGGGGACCATCTAACATGGGAATGAAAGTTACAATTAAGAACCATCCACTTATCTCTTTAGAGGGATAGGGAAATTTGATATATGATTCATTATTTGAAAATTGTTTGAAATTATAACAATGATATATGTTAGTTCTCATATAGAACTAAAAGCTCATAGTCTTCTCATTCTTGATATTGAGACGAAGATTTGATTAGTGTTGGTCGGCTTGACTGAAACAATAAAAATTGAATTCGTATTCATATTTGATGTTGAATTCACATAAAACTCGTCATTGTCTCATTGGTGAAGAGATGTGAATTGTATTTCTACTTTTGAAAGACGTTGTTCAATTTCAACTTGTGGCTTAACCTAGATTTTACATTATATATTCCATATTGGTACACAAAATCAATGAATGATAATGATGCATGTTTTTATTAGATAAATCGAACAATTGACCATGCATGCGCATGGTCTAAGGCAACACCACTTTTATCAAACGTACACTCTCTTTAATCAAATGGAGGATTGGCTACTCATAATCAAGACAAGTAAAACTTCAAAGTTGCCAGGGAGAGTGAGTGAGTGAGTAGCTAGAAGTCATTGCATTTGAATAAGTGCTTGTGGATTAGAAACGTACCTATCATCATATAATAGGGCAAAAGTTGAGGGAGAAAATTGGAAAAATACAAGAAAAAAACGAAATGAGAGGAGCCCTGGGAAAGCTGTGATGTTGGATAAAGGGAGACATGAGTAGGGGTCCATCTATAGGAATGTGGGATATTACATCCCATCCATTCCATTACCATGGATTCTTTCTAGTCATGTCTAGGGTTGGGAATAGGCTAGGCCGAGCAAGGCTTTGCCAAGCCTGAGCCTGGCCTGCCAAAAAATTGAAGGCCTAAGCCTGGCCTGTGGCCTGTCATAGACTTATTTTTTAGGCCTAGGCCTGGCCTTTCGAAAGCCTGACATGGCCTATTAGCCTGTTTAAAAGCCTATTTAACATGAATATATTTAAATAAATAATTATATTTACTTTTAAATATGCTAATGAACTAACAAATCAATGATATTAAACTTCCTTTTGATATTTAACATGATATTTTAGAGAATTTGACTATATATGACATCGTATTTCAATTTTAGTTTATAATAATACATTTATATATGTGAAAAGTTAAACTACTGAAAAATTTAATAGATTTATAATTTAATCAAAGTACAAAATTTAATATATAATAATAATAAATATAAAAATATTATTCATATTTACTTAAATAGGCCGGCCTAGTAGGCCTAAAAGGCTTTTTCCATGGCCTGAGCCTGGCCTTTTTAGCTAAATAGGCTTATTACAAAGCCTTAGCCTGCTCTATTTAAATAAATAGGCCGGCCTGGCCTGAGCCTATGTAGGCTAGGCCGTAGGCCCCTGTAGGCCGGCCTGGCCTATTCCCAACCCTAGTCATGTCCTTTCATATTTCCTACCTACCTATATGTGTGTCATGTTTTCCTACATACTATATATGAATCAAAACTCACATGTATATATACAAACAAACAAATACAATACAACAGTTTGTAAATACTAGTACTAATTTGATGATATTATATATTTGCATTTTACAATTAGTGCGTCTAAAACATTAATTAAGGAAACAAAAATATATATAGTGCATTCAATATTTTAAAATTTTTAAAACTAGTACATTTTCATCAACATAAAATTTTACTATACTTTTTTTTTTCTTTCCATTTTTTCTCCTTGTGCCTTAGATATAGTGATTAGCAAGATCCTATTTAAAAATACAGGAAAAAGCTCACCTTAACCTTAAGTAGTAAAATTATATTAAAATGTATGTCATCAATATTTGAAAAGTAGAAAAAAATATTATTTTCTATGATTTTTTTTTATATCCTTAACTAGTACCATGACCTTTAAAAATACCAATACAATTTCAATATGTTAATTGAATTTGTTTATTCATCTTGACTTATTTATTTTTACACTAATCCATCTTGACTTGTTAGTTGTTATCAAATGTACTATTGACATTATTAGTTTCAAATCATAAACATTATCAACTCTACAAATAACAACAAAGAGATAAAATATCAAGAACCATTTTATGTTATTAATGATGTAGATTGTCCTTTCAAAAACAATAAATAAATAATATATTGTAGTATACACCAATATTCCATGACATAATTTTGATCAAACCAAACAGGCAGATATATTATATAGTGAGAACAAATTCTTTCCCATAAATTTATTGTCCAGTTCAATCCTAGCCCTTGATTTAGGTCGGTGAGAGAGAAAAAAAAAGAAAAAAGTTGAAATGAATGGCTGAGATAGCTACTGGACTCCCTGCAGTGAAACTGCACGAGAGAGGATCCTTTCCCGATATATAGTATATGTATGTATGTACTCACAAATTTATAAAGATAATGAATAAAATGTAGTGGCATGTCGTGAGTGAATGACAAGTGAAAATTGAAAGAATAAAAAAGTTGAACTATTATTAGGCATTGATAAAATGAACAGTGACATATATAATAGAATAGAATAGGATGGAGGTCAGGGTCAGGTAAACAACGAGGCATGGCTGTTGATTGAAAAGGACCAGAGGAGATGGTAAAGTATCAATGTCTAGCTAAGTGCCCGCCTTGCCCGCGCTGCCCAACATGTTTTCACTCACACCTTGCGTCGTTTTCTTAATCTAGCTTTTGATTTTTAGAGAAGAATAAAGGTTGCACAAGAAACACACCACTAGCATAACATTCTAATCAACTTCAATGATTTCGTCTTGTGGTAAAAAGATATACCTTCAATTCAGAAGTTTTATGTTAGAATCTGAAAATATATTTTTTGAGATAATTAGAATCCGTAGAAACTGTCGAGTAGTGAACTTGAAGTTGATCTGAGCGGAGTACTTACAAACAACAAGGTTTTAAATAAAGGTCCGCGACCGCGAAAATGGCCGCGACAAAACAATTTTGACAGGTGCCGATACCGTTACCTTTATCACCGTTTTTTCTATTAAAGAACAAATTATGATTAATTCACACCGCAACGACCGCAATTAGTGTCGTAACACCTGTACCGACCGAAATCGCGAAAACCTTTACGTAACCGAAACGCGACCGCGATCGTTTTTTAAAACCTTACACACTTAAGATCAAGTTAGTATGCAAACATGAATTGAGAGATTTAGGGATAGGGATTGTGTAACCGGATCCATCTTGAAAATATTTATAGGTTTAGTGCGAATCCTTTCGTCATTGATAAGGGGAAGATGATCGCACACTTCTCACAAATGACAGGAAGGGAATCAAGACCATTAAATCCATTAGTGTTTGTGCAGACATTATGTATTAAGAAGTCTCACATCAGTTGTAAAATGACCTGAATATGTGTTTATAAGTGA
This sequence comes from Trifolium repens, assembly GCA_030408175.1. Lineage (NCBI taxonomy): Eukaryota > Viridiplantae > Streptophyta > Magnoliopsida > Fabales > Fabaceae > Trifolium > Trifolium repens. The sequence continues at coordinate 49,571,949 of CP125850.1, read as the reverse complement.
AGACAATTCTCATCTTACAAGTCGATTTTGTATGGTTGAATTAACCTAAAACTCAATTCTAAAATTTTGAAGGAGGATGAAAAGGAGTACTAACAATTAAGATCCTGAAAATCATGAAATATAATTGAGTCGGTTAGTTCCTCTTGAATTTTGACCGAACACATGCATGAGTCTTGACTCAATCGAAAGCGAGATTTAAATGCAAAATTATTTTTAAGTGTTGTTTAAGTCCTAATATTTTCTCTACCTATAGAACTCAAACACCTAAAATTTTCTCCTAAAAAAACAAACATAAAATCCTCCGTAGGTAGCTAGCTTAGCTACAATACTATGTTTGTACTACCATGACCAAATTGATATCTAAAATAAACATAAAGGACCAAATTAATAATTAATTCTTTTTTTAAAATCCAAATGGCGTCACCGTTAGCCGCATGTCAAAAAATAACGTCGTTAAAAAAAAATTGACGGAAGGGACCAATTAATGGTAACGTTCAAAACATAAGGGACTAACGTGAACCTTTTAAAACAAAAGGGACCAAATTAAGAGTTAAAATAACCGTAAGAGACTAAATTATAAATTAAGTCATAATAATAATATAATAAAAATACGTTATGGGTCTATATCTATTTGAACTAATAATAGACTAATATATTTGTTGTTCTTGTTAAACAAATAAACTTATATAGGGTGGCCAAATATATATAATTAGGGGTAGCTAAATATAAATTTATACCTACTAAATAAAATTTTTATTTTTTTTTGGCTACCCCATGGTTACACTACCCTTCGCCCCTGGTGATGAGTCAATTTACCGGAGTGGATTTACTTGGCAAATATGTTGAACATGTTCTTAGTGCTCTTTGAGTCATATAGTTTTTTGCTCTGTTTCTATCACAGCAAACAATGGAGTTTTTTTTCTCTCTCTTACCACAACTTCACAAATGAAAAAATGGAGTTTTTTTTGGTCTTACACAGCAAGTTTGGCAATACTTTTATTTATTTATTTTAATATAAAAAAGGTGGGTCACGATGAACATTAAAAAAGAAAAAAAGAAGTGGGTCCCTCCACTTCGTGAATTTCGCGAAACAACCTTTTGCTGTATATAGCATTGCTGATTATTAAATTGTGAATATGGGAGACCTATATTCAATGACAAAAGTTAGCTTTTGAATTGAAGTTTGCACTATCTTTATAAAGGTAATTTATGTCTTATCTCTAGCCAATATGAGATTTCTAATTCCACCATAGAAAATTGGTTTATAAAATGAAAATTACCTCTTATTTATAAACATATATTCAAATCTTCTTACAATCAATGTGAGATTTCTTAACAATAAGTTATACATATAAATTGAATTGTAAATTCTTATTAATGTTGGTGATTCTCTAGCTATGATTATTATGATTGACAAATGGTTATGTGTGAGTTGAAAACATGTAGGCCCTCTATAGTTTTCCTAGAATCTCATTGTGCTATCTTATTTGATCGCATTTTTTTATACCTAACTATAAATCTATTTGTATGTCTAATTTAACATGTTTCAAGCAATAATGCAATTTAGGCGGTTAGTAGAAGATCCGTCTCTCTTGCATGATGAATTTTTCCATTCCCGCATTCAAAATGGTTGTTTGATCAAAATTAGATTGTCCTATATACTTAGTTTTTTTTTTTCTCATACAACATGAAAATTAACATAAAAAAATAATTCTCATACATATCAAATCGAGGCAAGTATTTCCAATAAGGTTAATTACTATTTGATTTTGAAATGGAAAGAGTGGAAGATTCTCATTTTACATCACCTTTATTATATTTTTTTTTTGAATCGGCAAAATTTTATTAAAAAACAATTCCTCAACAAGAAGTATAAGGATTTGTATCACCTTTATTATATTGTTCGCCATTTTTGTGGTATATGAAACTAAACATGTATATAGGCCAGATTAGGTTGATTGATGAATACATCCCGGCAAATTTTTTACCAAAAGCATGAAAATGGGACTTGTGTTTGTTCTTTGCTACATAATGACCTAGGTAGGTAGCACCATGCTGTGTGGTGTGTAGGGAAAGGCTGAACTCAAGCCATCAGTTTCGGGCGCGCAATGCCTTTTCAATTCATAATAATTTTAATAAACTTTAGACTTTAGATAAGGACACAAGCTTTACACGTACTTCCACGTGATTAGTTCTCTTCTCAAACAAACATGTAATAATCATGTGTTAATTTAATTACCAGCCAAGTTAATTTCACTCGGTCACAACTGAATTAGGATTTTCTGTAGTTGGATTTTGACTGCAGGGCCTGCTGTAAGTGTTTTTAGCCTTTGTTCATCCATTTTTTATTTATTTCATGATTGATTTAAATTATTTAAATAATAATAGGACAACTTTGCTCCACTGTGTCATCCTGCATTTGTGTGTCAACTGCAGGTAATCTCAATCCGTCACAACTCTATGTCCGCATACATGGAAAAAGGCATCTGAATTCCATGCTATTAAAATTTCACACAGTTACCCGCAATTTTTAATCTGAATCATTTATTTCAAATTAGACGGATGATATTACATACACATATTTATACAATAAAACAATTTGGACCACTTATTTCAAATCGAACAATTAGAAATCCGACATCGGTTGCAAGATTGCCTGAATGTGTTTATAGATGAGTTAGGCTCAATACCTTACAAATCAGCTTTGTAGAGATGAGTTGGGCTCAATACTCTTATTTTTAAGATGATATCATAGTCTCTCCATAATCCCTTGAGCCGCCTGCTAACCGATGGCATGAATATATATTTATAAAGTAGATGCAATTGATATCCTCACTTTACAAAATGAATTTATAGGAATGCGTTAGACACAATACTCATTTCTAAATCAATACTATGGATCGATGGAGAGTTGGGAAGAACTTATATCCATCTCAATTTTTTTAATTTTTAATTGGTATATCTACATATGTTGGCTATATATGTCTAGGATCTAGATCTACCACTATGAGCGCCCGTAGAAAAAAATTCAAACTCGGCCACAATCTCTAAAATATTTCAATATTTAGCTCTGTGATAATTACTTTAAATAAATAAATATAAATTAAAAATTGCTTTAAAGTGTGTATTGTCTGATTAAAATTTGTTGGTTTTGTTATACTAACTACATCATCTGATTAATTTCTTTCTTATATTATAGGTAATCTTATTTGAAATGCTCAAACACTAAATATAGATAATCTCATATATAGTTGGGGAATTGAGTTTGATTTACCATATTGTGAGAGTAAAGTCAAAAATTTATTAGACTCTACTACAAAATATACATTTTTTATAAGAAAGAGGGCCTAAACCCATACTGAAAATATTTAAAGTAGGAAGATATGATAATTAGGTTAATCACAATGTAAAAAAAAAATTAGGTTAATCACGATAATCCTATTCGACACATATTTTATAGAATAGTAAATAAAGTAGTAAACCTTTGCTTTCAAGAAAAGGGAGAGATAAGAAAAACAAACTAATCAATGAAAAATAGTCATGTTAACATATATTTTTAGGGTACATGCTAAGTTATATAAATATAGAAAATTAGCAATATTTAATAATAATTATAAAATCTACTTACAATATATTAAAAGAAACTACTCTTAAAAATACAAGTTTGTCCTTAGTACTTTTAACGGTGTTCTACTTACAATATATTAAAAGAAACTACTCTTAAAAATACAAGTTTGTCCTTAGTACTTTTAACGGTGTTCCAAGTTTTACGCCCTTAAATGTAATTTTAACTCTAAACTAATAAAAAAATACAAAAAAAATATGAAAGAAAGATAAGCATAAAAGAAATCTTTCCATAAAAATAGCAACAGAAACCACATCTCTAAAAAAAATACACAAAACAAAGATAGGAAAAAAAAGAAGATAAGCATCAAATAAATCTTCCCTTAAAAATTTAATTAAAATAAATTTACGCATAAAAATATGAACAAAAATCACTATAAAAAATACGCTTCAAAAATAGTAAGTAACTTTTTTTTTAATGAAAAAATAGTAACTCAATCTAACATATAAAAACTTATATATAAGAAATAAAAATAGAATTACATAATAAAAAAAATACTTATTTATGAGCTTAAAAATCTTATTAAAAATATTTAATCATACACGGGATAATTGCTTTAATAAATTTTTTTAATCATACACGGGACAATTGCTTTAATAAAAAAAAATAATCATACACGGGACAATTGGTATAATAAAAAAAATAATTAATCATACACGGAACAATTGCTTTAATAAAAAAAATAAATTGAATAGTAAATATTTTTTTATTATTAATTATAATTTATTACACAAAAATCATACACGGGACAATTACTTTAGTAAAAAAATGATTTAATTTAATATATTTTGCAAAAAAGAACATAATGACGTCATTATAATTTAACAATAATTTATCTACTTACAATATATTAAAAGAAACTACTATTAAAAATACAAGTTTGTCTACTTCTAACGGTGTTCCAAGTTTTACGCCCTTAAATGTAATTTTAACTCTAAACTAATAAAAAAAAACAAAAAAAAAAATGAAAGAAAGATAAGCATAAAAGAAATCTTTCCATAAAAATAGCATCAGAAACCACATCTCTAAAAAAACACAAAACAAAGATAGGAAAAAAAAAGAAGATAAGCATCAAATAAATCTTCCCTTAAAAATTTAATTAAAATACATTTACGCATAAAAATATGAACAAAAATCACTATAAAAGATACGCTTCAAAAATAGTAAGTAACTTTTTTTTTAATGAAAAAATAGTAACTCAATCTAACATATAAAAACTTATATATAAGAAATAAAAATAGAATTACATAATAAAAAAAATACTTATTTATGAGCTTAAAAATCTTATTAAAAATATTTAATCATACATGGGATAATTGCTTTAATAATTTTTTTTAATCATACACGGGACAATTGCTTTAATAAAAAAAAATTATCATACACGGGACAATTGGTTTAATAAAAAAAAATTAATCATATACGGGACAATTGCTTTATTAAAAAAAATTTAACCATACACGGGACAATTGCTTTAATAAAAAAAATTTAATCATACACGGGACAATTACTTTAATAAAAAAAAAATAATCATACACGGAACAATTGCTTTAATAAAAAAATAAATTGAATAGTAAATATTTTTTTATTATTAATTATAATTTATTACACAAAAATCATATACGGGACAATTACTTTAGTTAAAAAATGATTTAATTTAATATATTTTGCAAAAAATAACATAATGACGTCATTATAATTTAACAATAATTTATAGATAAAAGTCAATAGACCCGGGCGAATGCACGGGTCTCAAAACTAGTTAATATTTAAAAAATTAAATACACAAGTTCTAAAATATTATTTCTGCGTCTATTTTCTTAACATGTATCTGTAAGACACATGCTAACATAAAAACAAATGTTTCTCAAGAAAAAAAAAACCGATATTAATCGCACGAGAAAAATCCACTTTCCTTGGTCATATCCTTTTAATAAACAACTCTTTGTTGTTAGAAATTTGATATTATTAGTGGTTAAGCTCATTATTACTTCTTTTTTTATTACATGCTCATTATTACTTTCGATCATGTAATTCCAACATAAGTTAGAAGACGTTTATTAATGTATCCACATCATTACATAGTCTATGATACGTGCGGTCTTTGGAAGACCAATTATGAATTATGCAAGGAGGAAAAATCATTTTGCATGTCCCACTTGAGAGTAATTAGTGCCAATTAAATGTCACTTCGTTATTTTCCATACATCCAAACAGTTTGATTTCCACTTGTTTTTGTCTTCATAGAAGCAGAACCAGACAACGACTTTGAATTCATATAATATTGATATTGATTTGATTTTTCTATATCGTTTTTGCAAAAATAGGTATAAATGTATTCTTGATGTGGTTTAGTGGCCATGTACTTCTTTATCCATATCATGCAACTTCTTTAATTTTTATAGCTAAAACAAATATTTTTTTATTAAAAGTAAAACAAAAATATTTAAAGAGGGTGGAACACTCTAATCCATTACAAAGAATTAATATCGGAGCATGACAAAGCCGTTAGTTCATAGGACCTGTTTGTTTTAACTTTAAAAAAATGATTATTTTTGTACTTTTTAAAATAGATTATGTAAAATTGTTTTTTAAAATATTATAAGTTTTTTTATATATTTTTTTTAAAAATTGAAATACTAATTTTGACATTATATAACATCAACATACATTATTGAAGATCAAAACATAGTCAAAATTGCAATTTTTTCAAAAAATTGTATGTCAAAAATGATTTTTATGAAAATCTATTTGAAGTAGCTTCAAAACTAAGTGATTTTTTGAAATTTTGTAATAAAAAAAGTTTCGATAAAAAGATAAAACACCTAAAATAACATTTTAAGAATAACTATTCAAATAAATTTTCGTTTGAAACTTTTATAAAACATTTCATGGTAATTTTTTTTACACGAAATTATTTTATACTATAAAATCTATTTTTTAAAAAAGACAAAACAAACGGGCCCTTAATACCGTTTAAAAAGAAAATTTGTTATGAATATTATTAGTGGATGTCCATATAGGTCATTGGTCCATATAATTGGCCCATTATGTTTGCCTATATATAAGACTTATGTATCATTGTAATGTAACTCTAATCCTAGTGATCAATAATACCGACTATTCTTCTCTCCTTTCTATATTCGCCATCTATTATATTACTCTTGTTTAGATCAATTTATAACACGTTAACAGCACGAAACTCTACCAAAATTATTTGTAAAGGTATGAACACATAATCTCTTTTCTTTTAATTTATTTTATGTCATAATCTTGCGGCTCCTTTATAATTGAAACGATACATATACAGTACACCATCCTCATGAATTAATCTAGAAATTTTAAAACTAACCAAATCAGTATTATATTGGATTTGGTAATTATGTTCCGTAAGAAATTGTAATGTACATATATATTGTGGCAAGGTATGGTTCTCACACATCAATGGCAAGACAGTACCTTTGATATCAGTACCTTTGATATATTGAACGACGAAACCTGTTTTGCTATTGTGCATATAATTTGTGTATATATTATATTTATTTATTCCTTTTGATATATTGATTTGAGGTGTTATAAAATCTCACTTTAAAAATTTGTAGTTGATTTATTTTCTATATATTCGTGAAAAATATATTCATGCATCCTTGAAGGATTGCAAAAGATATTGTTATTATATAGTTTCTGAAGAACTTATAAATTTAAACTTTGAATTCCCGAAGAATTCATCAATAATTAAGTTCCTGAAGAACTTAGAAATTTAATATATGAATTCCTGAAGAATTCAATAATATTAGTTCCCGAAGAACTAATAAATTTAATCTATGAATTCCTGAAGAATTCAACAAACTTAGTTCCTGAAGAACTAATAAATTTAATCTATGAATTCCTGAAGAATTCAAGAAACTTAGTTCCTGAAGAACTAATAAATTTAATTTATGAATTCCCGAAGAATTCAACAAATGATCTAGTTCCTGAAGAACTTAGAAAAATATCAATTTTTATGAATTCCAGATGAATTCAATATTGCTACATCCTTGAAGGATTATAAATTGATAGTGATTAATTGTATAGTTCATGAAGAACTTAGAACCAAATTTTATTCTCAATGAATTCCTGAAGAATTCAGTACGTATATGAAGGATGTACAATTAGATATATTTTCGAAGAACTTAAAAATCCAAAATTTTGTTCTCCATGAATTCCTGAAGAATTCAATGGTGTGATACATCCCTGAAGGATGTATAAATAATTGATAAGAACTATTATAGAGTTCTTGAAGAATATTGATTCACATTTTATGGTCCAGAAGCACCATAGTGAAATTTTTGAAATATGAATCCTGAAGATTCATAGGATCCGATCTAAAAGCATCGTGGTGAAATTTTAAATTATGAATCGTGAAGATTCATAAAGCTATGTTTTTAGAAGCACGTAAAATGTCTTTTAAAATATGAATCATGAAGATTCATAGCTATCCGTTTGTTTCGTAACAGATATAATATTGAAACAAGAAAAGAAGAGATGTCAAATATCTCTATATATTACGAAACATATTTTGGATAAAATAAGTGTAATGAAAAAGTTATAAACCAGAAGTTTATACTACACTTATAAATATAATAGTGCAATTGAAGCACAAATTATTGTAAACCAGAAGTTTACAAATCATATTAAATTTATGGTTGACAATACCGGTTGGGTCATCCCGGATTATTATGATGCGAAAAAAATTATATAGATATGTATTGAAGAGCCCGAAGTTCCTTCATTCAAATAATTTTTATGTGTTAAGTTTTGTTCCCAAATGAAGTTGATAAATTAAGTAAATGAGCATACTTTATTGATATATCATGTGAACCAATTATATTTTTAATTGATGAATGGTCACATGTACGTTTGTTATCAACTCACAACCAGAAGTTTGTGAAATACTGATTCAGTTAAGAGCTCATTTTTATATAAAGCATTTGATAAGTATCGTATGTCAAATCAAAATTGATATTGAACATCTTGAAGTATATGTTCATAAAAAAAATGGACTTGAAGATCCATTATTTAGACGTCTAAAGTTAATTACATGAACGATACCTATGAAATCAAAGCTTCTAATTTATATTTTGGGAACACTCAAACGTGTATACTGAGATATTGTTTCGCATCAATGCCAATAAGTTATAATATGAAAGTCCTCCCCTTAATTTGCAATTATATTTAGGTTTATAACCTAATATTTTTCATATAAGCATTTTTGGATGTGTTGGTATGTTCCAATTGCTCCAATATAATGCACTAAAATAAATTCTTAAAGAATATTGAGAAATCAAATTTATAGCCCAGAAGGCTAATTATCAAGTGATGAACTAATTTCCCAATATTAGGGGGAGATAATAAGCAGCTGAAATTGTGAACCAGAGGTTCATATGAATCACTTGATATAAATTATTGTTATTATCTCATCTTGATCCTCTTAGAAATTTGTATGAACCGGAAGTTCATAAGATAAATCATTTGCAAAGTTTATGAAATAAACTATCTGCTGCTAATGCTCCAATCAAAATGGATGTCCCTGTTGGACAGTCTTATATTGCAATGAACCTTAACCACCCTGAAGCATGGAAGGTGAGTCGGTTCCAATGATAAAAATCCTCAAATAAAAAATGAGCTAATATGAAATATGACCCAAGTGAGGATATGAAAAGATTATTTGACATAATATTGATTTTTTAGTTCCGGAAGAACTTATCAAGTACTTAAAAGTTATGAAAATAAAGAGATCTCGACGAATTATGTCATGAATGAAAATTATGTCATGAATAAAATACGATTAAACCGAAAGGAAGTCAACGTTGACAATATTTTTGCACATAATAAAGCGCTATATGTGATATACGACAATGAGGATCATGAATTAAAGTCTATTGAAAATTATAGACAAGACATTGATTGTCTAAATGAAAAGACGCAATTGCTACTAGTTAAAGTCACTTTGCAAAGTGAAAGATTTTTGGACCTGCAGTCCGTACATCTGAAGATGTGAAAATGATGAGATAAGAATCGATTTTCTTACGAAAAAGAAAATGATAGTTAAAGTTTGACTTGTTATTCAAGGATATTGATAAATGTCTATTATTGATTTTCAAGAGGTGTATTCACCTGAAGTGAATTCAAAAAACTCTTTGTAATTAGTTAAGTTGAGTAACATATGAAATACTCACTTTATGTGAAAGATTTGTTTTAGCATATTTGAATGACTCACTTAATAATGATGATTATATGAGAATCTCTGAAGGATTTTATTTTTGTGAGACATATAAGTCAAACTATCGAAGAGAAGACTTACTAAAATGAATAAGTCTCTTTGTGTCCTTATACACCCAAAGTGTATGTCATATAATATTTTAGTGGGTATTCTCAAATGAGGAACATGAGAATGACAACACTTGTCTATTTTTAATAGAAAAGATTTGGAAATGAAATTGTTATAATCGATTTCTATGATGATGATATTTCCGGAACTCTTGAAGAGCTTCCGAAATATGTTGATTTAGTACGTATTTCAATGAGGTTTTGTGTATGATGTCACTTTATGTGAACAAAGCTCATTTCATGTCTCGATAAAATGATCAATTACTTGAATTGGTCTTGAAGTACCATATTTTAGTTCTGTTGAGAACACTATTGGATTTTGCTAATTATGTAAGTGATGATATCAATAAACTCAAAGATATTGGAGCAAAATCAAGTATATAATTTGTATCTTAGAGATACAACAATATCATCCAATTATGTGGAAGTTTTAGCACTACATCCAGAAAATTCAGAATGTGGTTATGTTGAAGTTTGTGATTCTACACATACAAGAAATTCGAAGAAGATAATATTGCATCAATGGCTAATGCAAATAAGAGTATATTCAAATCTCTCTACAAAGTTATCGTCAAACAAAACTTCTAATCAACAACATTGAAGATTAATTAAGCTCCTTCTTCTCAGATATAATTGTTTTTATGAGGGGGAGATATAATTGTGTTCTGCACTCTTTTTCCCTTAACAATGGTTTTATCCCATTGAGTTTTTCTGGTAAGGTTTTTAATGAGGCAGTTTAAACACAAATGATGTTGTACTCTTTTTCCTTCACTAGAATTTTTTCCCATTGGATTTTTTCTAGTAAAGGTTTTAACGAGGCACAATCTCGATGGACATCCATATAGGTCATTGGTCCATATAATTGGCCCATTATGTTTGCCTATATATAAGACTTATGTATCATTGTAATGTAACCCTAATCCTAGTGATCAATAATACCGACTATTCTTCTCTCCTTTCTCTATTCTTCATCTATTATATTACTCTTATTTAGATCAATTTATAACAAAATTATAATTTTAATTAATAGTTAAATGATAGAATAGTGTGAGAATCGCAAGTATAAATTGTATTGCTCTCAGCTAGGATGCTCTGGAGCTTGGATACACGTGCATTTATGATTGTGGATGATATTCTAAATACTCGATTCTAGATCCTTTAATATACGTCCTAATATACAAATATAGTATTTCTTTATTCTACTAATTAACTACTCAAGTATTCTAAAAGGATCTACAATCACTTAACAATATGTCATTCTACAACACTTATAGTTAACATCAACATACATTATTGAAAGATCTACAATCATTTACTTGACATGTCCACATATTTATTATTGGCTTTATTATAACTAGCGCGGGCCGTTCTATGCCTATATGTGTGATATGAATTTTATATTATGCTAACTTATATGAGGTTATTATTATTTTTTTTTATCTGTTTTATATAGCGTGCAGTTATAATATTCGTTAATCATGTAACCTCCTAATTTATTGCACCTAGTAGTTATGAAAAAAAAAAGAAAACTGTCAAACTATTTTTTTTAAACATAAAAAATTGCAACTTTAAAAGGGTAAAATATGTATAACAAAAAGTCTCCACCGAAAGAGATATTCTTTTTATATATTGGTAAGATTAAGAAAGAAAAGAAAATTTTATTTTTTGACTAAGAAAAAAAACTGAAACCAACTTTTATGTGGAAGTTTTTTTTCAACAAACATATACAAATTACCTTCTTTTATATTGTGTTTAGTTATTATTATATTAAGAAAAATGAAATTTTATTTTTTGACTAAGAAAACAAAACAACTGAAAACCAATTTTTGTGTGGAAGATATTTTTTAGCAAACATATAACAAATATATATATATATATATATATTTGAATAAAGTGAAGGATAAAAGTGACAATAATAAAAGTTCACAAAAAATAAATTATTATCTTTATATATGGGTATAGATTGGAAATAATGTGAGAAATGGGTCATTAGATTACAAATATAGGACAATATTTAAATTTAAAAGAAATGGAGAAAAATTGATTGATAGTTGAGATGTGAAAATCGAAGAAAAAGAAATTGAAAGGATCCATTCTAGGTATAGATTATATACATTCTTATACAGTTATACATGGTTCCTAATTCTATATAAATATTCTTTTGGAATTACCAACATAGCCAGCAACTTGAATTCTCAAAGGCAAGTGTCATTGTAGAATTTAGATTAATCCTACTAATACTGTATCTTTCTCTCTCTCACTCTCATACAAACACAAACCGACTTGCTTTATCTTTTCTCCACTAACACAAAAAGACTCACCACCCTTTTGCTTTTCTGTTTTTTTTTTTTTTGGATTGTTGTAGCTAGATCCACAACAAAAACTAAAGATGATCCAAGAACTCTTTGGTAATGGTGCTTCCTTCATAGCAAATGAAAGAAACTACTCTTCCATTAATGGAGGAGTTAGAGGAGTTTTACTTCAACAAACTACTCAATCTCTTTCATCTTCTCCATGTCCATCTTCCACAACCACAACCACTGCCACCACCACACCAACCACCACCACAACATCAGAAAACCAACAACATCTGAGGTGTCCAAGATGTGATTCATCAAACACAAAATTCTGTTACTACAATAACTACAACCTCACTCAGCCACGCCATTTCTGCAAGACATGTCGTCGTTACTGGACAAAAGGCGGTGCTTTACGCAACGTCCCCATCGGAGGTGGCTGCCGGAAAAACAAAAGCATCGGCATGTCGAACACCGGGGCAAAAACAACAACAACAAACAAAATGAAAACAGTTGCTTCAGAGTTTATCAGGTCAGCAGGTAGTCAGGGGTTCGATCATGTCGTGGCACCACCAAGTCAAATCCTTTGGGGTTCTCCACCAAATTCTCATCTACTTTCTTTGCTAAGATCTAGTCAAAACCAAAGCCCTAACCCTAATCCTGTTAAGGAAGAAGGAAATAATAACTTAGGGTCCCATATTTCTCACATGATGAGTTCTCAACCGTTGATTTATGATGGTGGTGTTGGACATGTTTTATGCAACCCATTTTGGAGAAACAATCATGATAATCAAACTCAACAACTACAAAATAATGGTGGATTTGTACTTGGGGAACAACAACATCATCAAAACAGTGGAATCCAAGAACTTTACCAGAAGCTAAGGTCATCAACAACATCATCATCAGGTAATAATTATTGCAGTGAAATTTCAGCTTCACCAACAGTGTTACTAGGGAACGTGGCTTCTAATCCATCTTCTATATCAAATATTTTGGAGACAACTTCAGTTACTGGTGGTGAATTAGGGTACTGGAATCCAATTCCAACTCTTACTTGGTCTGATCTTCCAACCACCAATGGTGCATATCCACCATAAGAGTAAAAGTAACTACTTTTTTTGTTGACCGTTCAAATATTTTTAAATTATTAGATACTAGCATAGGTTAAGCATATGTCTATACGTTTGAATTGACGGTGAGTATGACAAAATTACAGTACCACAATGACACTGTAATTTTGTTGAAACTTCAACGTGTAGTTTTTGTCAAAATTGTGGTGGTTCTTTGTGCCTCTGATAATCACCGTTAATCAAATTGTGCACTTAAATTGTATCTTAGAGTTTGTTTCTTTTGTGTGGTTGTAATTTTGATTTGGTTTGCTTTGGGTGGTATATGATTATATGGATATGAATCTAGTTAACTAGTATTGTGCTTATCTCCCTTTTCTTGCTTTCTATATTACTTACTTACTTCCTTAAGGGTCCGTTTGGTTCGAAGTTTTTGGAGGGGAGGGGAGGGGAGGGGAGGTGAGGGAATATTTTAAATTTTGGAGAAGTAATTTACTTTTTTACTCTTAACCTTATAAACTCAAAATAAGGATTAAATTATAATGGATATATTACGTCAAAAAAAAAAATTTAATGGATATATAACAAAAAAAAAATCTAATGAGTAGAAAACCTAAATTTTTTTTGTTGTAAAAAAAAAATAAAACCAAAATTTTAATATTCCAACAAAGATAATTTTGAATTTTAATAAAAAAATGAGGGTAATTTTGTCAACATAATAAATCCCTCCCCTCACCTCCCCTCCCCTCCTTCTCAATTGAACCAAACAGACCCTAAGTCTCGTACATAATCAAAAATTAACTTATTTATTGAAAAATTAATGTATCTAATCTACAATATAGATTAAATATATCATTTTTTCAATTAATCTATTATTTTTTTATTATTATATATAAGATTGGAAGAAGTATTTGCTTGCTTTCTGTGCAAGTTTAATAGGTTGATGGTGTGCTCAGGTTAAGTTAATAATTGGAAGACTAGAAAGTTTAAAATTTTATATGTATAATGTAGTGTATTTTTAATTCTTGATATTAGTTGCTAAGTTTTTTCATTTTATGTATCTAGCTTGCTTCCTAGTTTTTTTTTTTTTTTTTTAAAAGTAGCGTTCTTTTCTAGTTCTAGTTTACTTCAAATCAAACTCCTAACATTTAATTAGATATGGTTTAATTGTATCCAAATGAATGCTAGCCTATGTGTTTGCTTGAGACATTGTTGAAGGAATTCTATGGAGAAGATCTATATATATTGTTGAAGGAATCCTGGTATTGTTTGAGAAGGCTCTTCTCTCTGCTGCTATGTTGGTCCTAGTTTGTTGCTGCTGTTTCTCTTTGTTATGTTGGCCTTGTAATCTTGTTGGTTACTTGACACTTCCTTGTATTCCCCCTTTATCTCTTAAAGTACTTCTTGTGCTTTTGGCTTCGTTTGGATTGATGGAATACAATGGAATGGAGCGGAGCGGAATGAAATATAATATAATGTTTAAATAATGTTTCAATTTGAAACATTATATTATATTTCATTTCGCTCCGCTCCATTCCATTGTATTCCATCAATCCAAACGGAGCTTTTTATATAATAAATCATTTGCCTTAAAAAAAAAAAAGTCAGAAATTCTCCATAGAAATAGTAGTCTCTTAAAAAATTTATTTTATAATTAAATTGTAATTGTAATTGCAAGGATTTTTTGTTTAGTACAAATTATTTTGACAATTTAATTTTTATTAAGTGATTTAATGATTAGAATTTCTGACCTTTTGTTTTTGTAATAAGCCCTCTATATGATTGAAATGAATAAGTGAAAAATTTCAAATATAAAATTCGACACTAAGTTTATATTCACGAAACTAATTTTTAAATGATGTAAAGCATAAGTTATAACACTTGATTTTGGTTCTTAATATTTATGGTATCAAGTATCAACTGATACAACTAAATTACACAAACTCATACCCTTCTCGTCCCAATTTAATTGACACAGTTGACAGTTGTGCACTATTTATATATGTTGGTTTGACTTTATTTTTCTACTAATAAACAAAAATAAATATTAGAATACAATATGTTGTTTTATTCGTCTCGATGAGTATTTTCAAAATATCAAATTTTTTTAATTTTTACTATTATACAATTAAAAATATTAATCGTCAAAATTATGCATCGAAATATATAAAATAGTCAACTGTGTCTATTAAATTAAGAGAAGTATTATACTAGGACTACTTTATTAAAGAAAGAGTAAAGCTGGTGTGGGATTCATTTCTTGGTCCACTCAAAACTTTAGGTTTTAGTTTGTTTTTTCATAAGATAAAATTATTAGAACTAATTTCCTTGAATTAATAATCTTTTCTTCCTTTTATGTTGTATGATCTCTATTCTTTCCCTTATATTTCCAATAATCAGTACTTCTCTTTCTATATCTTTTTTCGATCTTCACATAGTATATAGTCTGACTGACATATATATGGAGCTGGTGGTCCAAAAGGCAGTGAGTGGGTAGCATATGAAAATGTAAGACTTTGTTTTGTTACGAGAAATCAACGAACCAACCTTTGGAAAGAGTTTCCTCAAGCGGCATTACAGATTCTTGCTGTTTTCTATTCACAGTGAAAGAAAGAATCCACACTTACACACACTACACACCCTGCTGCAGATTCTTGTGTTTCTCCGCTGCGTTGTCCTAATAAATAAATATATTCAATTCTTTTCTTCCAAGTACATAAATAATTCTAACATATATAGGCATGTCTACAGTGGATAAGTGGTATAGGTTTTTACGGTGAGAGACCAATTTCTACCTTTAGATGGTAAAGGTTTACAATACACCATAATAAAGTTTTGACACTATATTTTATTATCTTTTATCTATTTTCTTTTTTTTTGGAGATTTCTTTGTTACCCTACTAAATTTTTCACTCGCAAATTATAACATTATCTTTGTCTGTTACTTAGGTAGCGGATCCAACCCAAAAATATCATATTAGTTTTTTTTAGTGTTCGCTATTTAAGTAGTGGACGACATTTTTCAAAAAATCCTCAATTTTATAACATTCGCTACTTAAGTAGCGGAAGAGTAAAAATAGAAACGCGTAGGACGCGATATAAGCCGGTAGGACGGCAAAAGAAGATCTCTATCCTGTTTATGCAATTGCACAAGTTAATCTATACACATGGATGGGCATAGCTAGCAACACCAGCCCAACCCAATTATTTTAAAAGAAAAATATTTTATGAATAATTTCTAGTCATTTTGTATAAATATTAGTACAAATATATATATTAATGTAAATATTAGTTTAGAGTTTGTTATTGATGACTTTATATCTCCCGGTATACATATTAGTTTAAATATTAATGCAAATATTAGTTTATAATCTATTATTGATGATTTTAAATCTTTCATTATATGTAAACTATTATTTTAAGTTATATAGTTTAATTTTATAATTATCAACTTTGACTTTTTTTGTCAAAAATAGTAGATAACCAATTGAATTAGTAATATTGGGTAAAATTAGTAACTAAACTAGCATATAATTAAGGCTATGTTTGGCCAGACATAAAATTAACTTATAGCTTATAAGCTCATTTGATAACAAAAGAATTGTTTGGTAACTGTCATACCACTATGAGCTTATAGCTTATAGCTTATTTTACTAGTTTATAGTTTATTTTTTAAACGTTATTTCAATTAGCTTACGAACTTATAGTTTATCATTTGTTTTTCATTTGTACCCTTACTATTTCAACCAAAATCCATTTTTATAATTTATTATAATTATAATTCAAAATAAAACATTTTTAATTGCAAACAATACCAAAAATTAATCTTGTATACAAAAAAAAATCAAGAAACAACCATGAATCTTATTGATATATTGTTCAACGTCTATCCCATTCTCTAGTATTAATTTTTTTAGTTCATGTCCATTCTCAAGTATTTATTCTCCATATCCGTAATTATTTTTCATTTTATATTAACTACTTATTTTCTTATTATGCATATCATATAGTTGTCAGCTCTTACTCAATCACATCTATATTTTGTTAAACTATGTTATACGGGAATTTTAAATTTTAATTTGATATAAAATATATATTGTGTTTCATTTGATATACAACATTTATTAAATTAATATCTAAAATATACATTAATTTAATAGATTTAAATTAGTATATTGTAAGTATTTTATTATAAAATTAAATTATATAATTTAAAATAATAGTTTACGTATAACGAAAGACTTAATATCATTAATAATAGACTATGAACTAATATTTGCATTAATACTTAAACTTATATGTATATCGAGAGACTTACAACCATCAATAACAAACTCTAAATTAATTTTTACATTAATATATATATATATATATATATATATATATATATATATATATATTTGTACTAATATGTATACAAAATGACTACAAATTATTCATAAAATATATTTCTTTTAAAATAATTGGGTTAGGCTGATGTCTCTATATCCGTCCATGTGTACAGGTTAGCTTGTGCAATTGCATATACACTCTTCTTATCCCCTCCTACCGGCTTCTCGCTCGTCCTACGCGTTTCCATTTAAACCTTTCCGCTACTTAAGTAGTGAACGTTATAAAATTGAGGATTTTTTGAAAAATGTCGTCTGCTACTTAAATAGAGAACGTTATAAAATTGAGGAATTTTTGAAAAATGTCGTCCGCTACTTAAATAGCGGAAGTTATAAAAAACAAAGCTAATAGGATATTTTTCGAGTGGATTCGCTACCTAAGTAGCAGACAAGAATATATATTTTATAAATTCGCAAATAGCGCGAAAAAATTAGTAAGGTGACAAAGAAAATCTCCAAAAAAAAAACATTAGGTGAAAAAGAGAATAAAATATGGTGTGAAAACTTTATTGTGGTGTATTGTAAATCTTTACAATCTAGGGGTAGAAATTAGTCTCCCACCATGGAAGACTTATACCACTTACCCACTCTAGAGAGGGACTTCTAACATATTGTATTTGTAAGAATCTCTTATATGCTGGTTAAGTCATAATTTATTTTTAGGCACAAAATTATTATGTAAATTGATGAGAGGAATTTATTTAGTACTTTTAGTAGTTATTTTAGTATTAAAATAGGACTTTGAAAACCAATTACAAGGAAAAACCTAAAGAAATTAATGAAGATACGAACGAAAAAAGACAAGAAATCAAGAAAATGCCTAAAAGATAGCAAAAAGTGGAGAAAATCAGCAATCCATCGTGACCACGATGACTCCCATCGTGCTACGATGAGGAACTTGGCGCCCAAGGAAGATTGCTGAAACAAATCTGATTTATTTGAAACATATTTGTTCCATCGTGGCCACGATGGCGCGCTGAAGGCCCGTTTGAAAACTATAAATGGAGCTCCCGTCCTTCACAATTATTCATTCAGGAATTTAGAACACTATTCAGTACTTTGAAAGTGTTCAGAAGTTGCAAGGAGGGCAGCAAAGCTCTCTACGGAAAGAACTTTCCCTCCATAACGGGAAATGTAACTTCCTCAGCAAGGCGTCTACGTCATTGGTATGCATAATTTTTTTCTTGTGATTTAATTATATAGATAAGTAGCTAGGTACTTTTAGGCTTAGGTTGAGAAGATGAACTCCCCTAATGAATGCTTGAGAACATGTAATTGGTTGATAAGTTTATAATATTTTACTATTTCAGATTATATGTCTTCTATTATTCATGCTTTACGTATATCCAACTTTTAGCCACTGTTGGGGAACACTTTTGGATAGTACTTGGTCACGAATCTGACTGCTATATGGGATAGACGAATAATAGGGCTAGTTGTAGAAATACAGTGCTAGTGGTAAAAGGATTAACTTGTGCACACATTAATGACTACATATTTGAAGCTCGACCTCTAGTTAAGGTATGAGACAACATAGAATTAGGCCCCTGTGGGTTATCTTAATTATTACGGTTTATAGTGACTTATACTTGTAATTAGGGTAATAATCAATTACTGCAAGAGATAATTAATCCACCGGATAGAGTAATCTGGATAGTTATAATATGCACCAATTATCAAGCAAAAGTAAGGGAGAGATTCGATCTACCTAGCCTAGCCTTTAATATTTCTCTAATCAACTATCTTTATTTTCCGCACTATCATTCACATTTTCAAACAAAACCTTTTTTAAAAACCAAGGCGAATGCAAACTAATAAACTTAAATAAAACTAGTAGCACTTAACACGGTCCATGTTAATACGAACTCATTCTAGATACCTAAAAGTGCGAATTATTACTCGACGACTGACTGGTTCACTTGCCAGAGCGTAATCATAAATAAAAGGAAAATTATGTGTGTACACCCATTTAACACTGAGAGCGATACGATAGTTGTGATAAATTGGTTATATGATAGGAAAAAATAGAAATAAAGAAAATGTGTTGTAATAAATACACTCTTCGTAACAAAATATAAGTAAAAGTTACTTTTTAGATTCATTGTATGATTAATGTATCAGGTCTATAATATAGTCCAAATACATTAATCATATAACAAATCTAAAAAATAATTTTTGCTTACATTGATCCTATAATGGACTAATTATAGGCCCAAATTGTATGAGGCCCACTTGGAGAGAAAGTTAGTTATGAGAGAGAGTGAGTTTGTTCTATAGTAGTGTTGGTAAAATGATGCACCGTATAAATAATTTCACTTTAAATTACAAACTCAATATTCTTAGGTTTACAAGTTACAATCTTACTGACTTGATATATTGTTATAAGGTTGCATAATGTGGCAAACAACAAGAATGAGGTGATGAAATGAAACTACTTTTATATCATTATTACAAGAAACAATAATCTAATGATACATAAAATCAATTGGGAGACTCATTACTAAGATAAATATGACAATTTTTCTTTTACATGACAGTCACACCCTCGTAACTGAAATTTCTAAACAAAATAATGTTAAGAAAAAAAAGAAGAGAAAATTCAGTTACAAACTTAATTATGCCAATAATCAAATTGTTGATACTTCCTTTAGTGCTTATAATTTGGGCAAATGTTTAGCCTTCCCACAAAACAATACATTGGCAGGGACATTAGTCTCAGTGAATAGGCTCTGCTCATTGTTCCACACCCTTAGATACAACTCTTGTCCCAAATATTTACTTTCCCAAATTGCAGACCTTAAGTTCCACATGCCCTTATTGTCCAATGATACCAATATGGCAGTCCAAGAATTTGGATACACCTATTTGTTCATGCATGAAGAGAAACTCTAATCAATTAAATATAACAAAATTTTGGAATAGAACTAGAAATAATCAAAATAATCTCGTAGCACAACAAGGTTCTGTTTGGATTAATTTATTTGAATTTATTTAATTTATTGCCATTAATTTTATAAGATTATTTTTTTTTTGGTACAATTTTTATAAGACTATATATTTCGAAGAACTTATAAAAAATAATTTATGAAAATTTTCATAAATTTTTCAGCTCATGCACATATAATAACATTTATCTTTATTTTATATTTTGTTATAAAAATAGCGTACATTATACTTAAATAGTTATCATGCTAAGTGTTTATGATATATAAGATACAAATAAGATATTTATCCAAACAGACACTCAGTCTATTAGAAAAAGTTGAATTAAAGATAGAAAAATCGATTTAGTCACCTGAACGGTGTATCTTGAAATGCCATCAACTAAATTGTAAGTCTCTCTCACACTAGGTGTCCATTTACCATTGCCAAACCTAAATATATTTTGATTCAATCAACACAAAATTATTAATTAATTTTATGATGATAAATTGAATTAAATTAAACCAAATTGGTAAAAAAAAAAAAGTTTTACCCGACAACATAGAAACTAGATCCATCCATGTGCCATGATTGAATAGTGTTTTCATTGTTCTGAAAGATTATTTCTGTAAAGTCATGAAGGGTGAAACCTAAGACAGATGTTCCAAGTTTGGCAGAGTTTCCTGAAAAAGAAGGAACATCCTTGATTGTGTTGAGATCAAATACTCCTGGAATGTTAAACCAATCAGCAAGCTTCAATGGAGTGCTTGGATTTATGTGTGAAATCCCATTTACTGAATATCTTAACTTTCCATTCACTATGGATTTAGAATTTGCCAATTGTAATGTCCTTATGATAGGGATGGTTCCATACTGGAATGATCCTTGAGGGTTTGGTCGAGCTGCATTTGCTGTCAAATTCAATCTTTATGAAAAAAGAAACAAAACTGAGTTAGAAATCGATGATTAAAAGATGCCCAATTGAAAACAAGTTTGAAATAACATTAGTTAACTTTTTTTTTTTAATTTCTTGCTTCAAACTTTTTTTTAAATTTTTTTTTTTTTTAAATGAGAGGCACCACAAAAACTCACACATAACTGCGAGTTTAGAAATTAAAATTAATGCGTTCAACGTAACAATATCATCATTTTCTAATTGAACTAGAATTTATAAAAATAAAAATGAAAAAGTTTGTTAAATGTAGACAATCATATTTTGGAATATATAATAACAAAGTGGTATTTTAAAAATGAAATGTAATTACATATATGTAATATTATTGACATTAGCTACATTAAAAGTAACAACAGTTTTATGTTGTTTTAAATCTCAATCATTAACTTTAAATTAAATTATTTAAATTACACAATAATAAAATTAACAGTAAATATATCAGACGTCCATTGCATATCAGACAATTAGAATAATAATAATAATAATAATAATAATAATAATAACATGTTGATATTTTTAACCGTTTAAAAATATGTTGATATACAATGACTAAAGTTATATGTTTTACACACACAATGACACATTATATTTTATCATGACATGTATTTATGTAAGTGTGAGACTAAAGAATGGAAATCCGTTGAAAACAAAAAGCCACTAAGTTTGATCTAATAGTGATGAATTTAATTAATATACATGAGGTCATAGATTCGATTCTGATTACATCCTTTCTAAAAAAAACCATTGAAAACAAAGCAACAAAGAAGGAAAAAAAATACCTGATGGTTCTAGCTTGTCTTATGGACCAATCTACATCTGTTGGGCCAATAGGTAATTGACCCGAGGCCTTGCTATTGGATCCAGAATAACGAAGGGTTGCTTTGGTAGTAAGAATAGGATTTGTGAAACGACTTGATGTAACAATGTAATAGTCACCAATTGATTCATCAAGTGTGACCAAAACTGTCATTGATTGTCCAACATGAATATCAAGGGATTCATATGTTTCTTGTAATGTATGAGCACCTTCAACTTCAATCAGCTTCAATTTATGGCCTTGAATTCTAAAGTTGATTGAGGTTGCTATCCCAACATTGGACACTCTAAATTTGTATGTCTTTCCTAAAATAAGTCAATTTTCAAACAAAATTAGTTTATGATGATTTCATTAAAACCCAAAACTATCACAATTTAAAACTTTTAATACTACTTTCATCCTTTTTTTTTGTCATAAATGAAGTAGTAATCCACTGAAATTAAACTCACATAATTGTGAGATCCCGGGTTCGAACCCGGGTCATGACGTCCGGCCTAACAATTTCGACAATATTTGCCAGTTGAACTAGGACTTATGGGACATACTACTTTCATCCTTAAATATATGCTTTTGAGGACTATGTCATAAAAATTAAGTAGTGTATTATATTTGTTACTACGATAATTTATTCATCCTACTATATACTATTAGCTAAATTGTTGGTTACTATAAATAATTAATTAAGTTAAAAATTTGAAGTGTTCATATAAAAAAGATGTTGAATTAATTTTTTAGAGAATCTTATATTAAAGGACGAAGATGGTGAGAAATAACATAATGAATATCGGGTGATTTACCTGCTTCCCCTGTAAAGACGGCAACATCTTTCTGACCATTTATAAGTAGAGCATCGGGAAATGGAAGACTCTTTCCAAGATCCAATAGTCTCCTTAGTATCTAGAAATAAAAATTACACTTAATGATCAATTATTTCCAATATAGATCATACATAATATAACAATTAAATCCTAATTTGTTTATTGCTACCATATAGCTTGCAATGGATTGTATATAGCCATCTAGTAACTTAATATCATGATTTTGAGAAAATAACCACAATTATAGCTGCAACATCAACATTATTTTTTTATGTATACTGCAATTTAAAACCTTGATTGTTGTAACAGGCTTTGATGTAAAAAAAACACTATGGATAAAGGAGTTAAGGGAAGTGATTTTTTTACAAACCTTATGGCTGGTCTTGTACCAATCACCAACAAGGAAGGTAAATTCTCCATTAGGGATAACATAAGGAGTGTCAATAACAGACCTTTGAGCAATATTGAATCCTCCAAAACCACCAGCAGCTTTATGGAGTTTTGTTGTTGGGAAATATGTGTAAGTTCCAATTTGATCTTTTACTTGAAATTTGTATGTCCAATTGGTGTTAGGAGGGATTGGACAATTTGTTCCTAAAACTCCATCTTGCCATGATGTCCTTCTTTGTTTTATACCACTCCTATTTTATGTCATACAACGTATAATGAATTAATTAATTACTCAAATGCATCCTAAATCCTAGTTTATTCAAAGAAAAACAAAAAATTGAACATTATTGTAGTCTCTAAAAAAATTAAGGATGTGCTGACAATGTAAATTTTATACTGACGGTACATAAAAATTAAACTCATTAAAAACTTTCATAACTATAGTCTCTAGACAAAATTTTAGGTGTTAAATTGATAAATACAAAAAGACTAATGTCATTGAAGATTTTTTTATAATAAAATTAATTTAATTTATCAAGGGTTGAATTAGTGATTCACTTGACAACAAAAAGACTAACCATGTAATGAGGAATTTATCATCCAGCTTGTTAATGACATTCACAACAATGTTGTCATTAGTGATGGCTTCAATTGTAGGGCCTGGAAATTGACCATTGATAAGAATACCCTGGTAAAAGTATAAATAAATATTAAACACTTTTTCAAATGTGAAAGAATGACATTTTTTTATTTTTTTTAAAAAAAATGATATTTTAAATGGCAGGGGAAAAAAATAAAATAGACCTACTTCTTGAGGAACACCAAGAGGAAAGATTGTTCCATAAGTAATTTCCCATGTGAAGAATTGATATCGGTCTTCTGCAATAACCGAAATTGCACTCCAACAAGCCAAAATTCCAAGAAAAATTGGAGTTAGATTGGTTTGCCTCATCTTGCCTTTATAAAGTAAGGGACCCTAAATTAAGTTCCCTGTAAGTTTCAAATTTATGAGTTAATTAATTGAACATAAAGAGAATCATGGCTACAAATGATGTAAGCACTATACTTTGACTGGATGATGGAATTTGGATTAAATACAGTCATAACTGCATGCGATCAACATTTCAAAACCGTCTAATCAAGATTAGACAATTTAAATTTTAAGATAATTTTTTTTACTTTTATTTGATATAAAATTCTGAGATCAGATATATACCGTCCAATCAAGAACGTATGGTTCAAAACCTATGACTATAAGTGCATAACTTCACTTTTTGAATTCAATTGAATCCAAGTCTTTGGATGATGACATGATCTAAAAAGACTATCAATCAACCAAAAAAATCCAAAAACTCTTACATTATTTATATATTATTGGGATTAGCGAGCTTGACAAAATCACAATATATCACTATGATTTTGACAAGTTGCATCATGAAGTTTCAATGAAATTACATTAACAATGTAATTTTCGTTAAACTATTTCGAATAAACACTTATGATTTTGTGTTTGGTATATGTGTGAAAATTTAAAGACTAAAAGTTGAGAAGTTATTGAAATCAAAAATGTGGCACAACTACTACCAACAAAAAAGTTGCATGTCAATAAACTACATTAAACAAATGGTTTAGTAGCTAAGATTGAATGAGGAATTTGAAAACATACCAAATTAAAAATCTAAAGTTCCTCTTGAACAGAGGAATAGAGAATGAGATCAACTAATATGAGGATGGAGTATATAGTGATAGAAGCAATCTTATATATATATTAGGATTGAGTACAAAAATGGATGTATGCACATATTACAACCATATGCATTGTCAACATTACTCATTATTGTTTGTTTATTATTTTCAAAATTAATTAAAAGCCCATGTGTTTCTAAGTTGACTAGAATTTCTTGAAATTAACAAGATCCCACCGCGTTACTTATAAAAAAATTATTATTAATATCCTTAGATTGCTTTAGATTTAGAAGAAGGTTATGAAATGGTTGAATACGTGAAATGAGAAAATGTGAACTAAGATGAGTTGGATTTTATGTAGTGAGGTTGAGTCGGTGGTGGCGGGAAAAAGGAGGGAGTAGAGATCTGCGGTTGCGGCGCAGACGATAACGGATCATCATTTATTAGTTTCCGGTTATTTATTATTGTAGTAAATTCTACGATCTTA
Source organism: Trifolium repens (assembly GCA_030408175.1). Classification (NCBI taxonomy): domain Eukaryota; kingdom Viridiplantae; phylum Streptophyta; class Magnoliopsida; order Fabales; family Fabaceae; genus Trifolium; species Trifolium repens. The sequence continues at coordinate 49,546,128 of CP125850.1, read as the reverse complement.
TAATTAATATATATCCATGACATTATGTAATAAAAAATAACTAAATTCATGACATTATTAGATTCTTCTTACAAGAAAAAAATTGACATAACTTTTTTTTAAACTTAGTATTTGGTCCAACGATCGACTAATTTAAGAGGACAAATTATACCGTCCTCTTACGGAAGGCCCTTTTAAAGCTAAAGTTTTTTTAGTCTATATGGACTAGCCTACCACATTTGACATCAGCAGAGACGCAAACCAACACCACTAGGTTAACCCAAGTGGATTAAAAAATTGACATAATTAAACTTTATTCTTGTAAAAAAGAAATGTATTCATTTTTGTTATTTTTATCAATTGAAATTTCACAAACAATGCGAATTTCACAACCAACTGATTGAATTCATGTGGTAATAAATATCTTCCATTATAAAAACTTGTTGCAATGGTTATTCTTTTAGTTAATCTCTTCCAACTATAATTTTATTTGATCAAAATGAACGTGGTCAAGGGTACTCATGAATGTCGAAAGTTTTAGAGTGAGAATGAACAATACATGTTCCTTATGCATGCGAAAGATATATAGAGACTAATTCGCGGAACCAATGCCATAAATGGGATGATGAATTTGATGTCCTCGCTATTTATAAATGTCGAAATTGCGGTTGAAAAATCATGATTGACCCTAATTGTCAATCATACCGATTTTAAAATTTTCATTTTTTAGAATTTAAAATAATGACTAATTATATAAGGGTTAGCTTTTGTAGCTGTTGGGCGGAGATACGTGGCTTTGTGCTAGCGTGCTTTTGGGCTAGGCTCGACATCCGAGCTTGACGTCTTAGTGGGTCGAGCTCGACGCGAATTGGGCCTAGGCCTAGTCCAAAACAACATGTGTATTTCTCATCAAAATACATACCATAGTAAAAGTCAATATTAATTATCACGGTATAACAAGATATAACCGAGATTAACTAGAAGAATAACACCATATAAGTTAGAAACATAAATAATCAATTTATTATCTAAAACATAAATTATCTAAAAATGTGAAACTATTACAAACACAAAACTTAGATAACATGCATTACCAAAAAAAAAAACTTCTGAAATTGTTGCTGCTTATATAATTTCCCATTTCCCACTTGCACTCCGCAATATCACACATTTGCTTCCTTCCAAGCAAATGACAAATGCACATGAGTGCATAATTAAAACGCGTTTCTAGTGAATAATGAATAATAGAATGTTGGCAAAAAAGATTACCCTGATGCATAGTTCTAAAATTTAATTGTGAAGAGATCATGAATTTTGTGAACTTCTATGAACCACTCAGCTTGCAGAAATGATGCAATGCAAGGTGCAATTCTTTTTGACCCGATAAAAGGTGCAGTCTAACATGCACTTTTTATTTAATAATCTCTTGTATTGGATCTGATTATGTTCAATCTCTAAATTTATGCACCCAGCTTGCCAATTTTTTATTTTATGATGGTACCAATCAAGTTGATGGTATCGATCAATAATAATAGTTTCTTGCATTGGAGTACCATTTTTTTTAAGGTGAACTAACATAGGTGGCAGAGCTAGAATTTTTGTGGAGTTTGGGCAAAAAAATTATCTGGTTTTTAGGCTTATGTTAATGTAGATCATCTTCGCAAGTGGTCCATCATGGATCAGTGCTTAAAATCTGACGAAGTTGGAAGCGGGGAAAGGAATAGAAAGCGCTAATCTTACTATATTGGTTTCCTGGAATCCACCAGGAAGAGAATAGCAAGCGCTAAACTCTAAAAATAAAACTCTGGAATCCACTAGCTTTCCGGAATCCCCCTGAAAGGGTAAATAATTTGGAATCCATCAAACTTTGAGAAAAATCTCTGTAATTTTATTAAATCGAAAGTTCTATCTCAAGGCTACAATTGAGTCTTTAAATAGTAAAATAAACCTAATACTAAAAAATAGACACAAATCTGTTTTAAAATAAAACAGAATTTCACAATATATATTTTTCTTTTATTCTAACTTAAATCTAACTCTAAAAGATATATTTGTTTTTTATTCTAACTTAAATCTAAATCTAAAACAAATAATATTGAAATCAAATCTAACTAATTAAAAAAGCAAATAATAAAATAAAATCTTGTCAGTTGTCGTTGCATTAAATTGCTCCTGCATCAAACTCCTCTTCTTATGAAGAACTCGACCTCGAGTTCTATTGTAATAAAGAGATGCCTCTGTCCGGAACTCAGGAACACGAATACCAGGATCGAATACAAAAGTTTGTGTAGAACCTATCTGATGGTCGTGTAGATGCGCCATACACATAAGTGTTTTTGATGTCTTTACCTTCTCCTCAAACTCTAATGAACTCGACCCCGACTTCTTATCTTGATTAAAGGTTTGATACTCATGACTATGACCGTCAGCAACATTGAAAATATCAGATATATTCCTGGAATTCAGGATAGCTACCATATATTTATATCTTTTGTGTTTTTCAGCATGTGCTTTCTTCTGTCAAGTAACCTCTAACTTAGTGTTGAAAGTTTCTTTAACTATTTCATCAAGCTTCTTTTCACTCCAACTAGGGGTGTATGGCTTCTCAGGAGATTCTGTGGGTAACTTAACAAAATTTACCCTTTGTTTTTCCTCAATTTCTGGTGTCGCCTTTGTTTGATGTCGCAATCCATGTCATTGTTTTTCACGTTGAAACAACCCTCCAATTCTAGATTGAACACTCTCTCCTCATCGATTGTAGTTTCTACCATTTTAGACTTTACCTCCGATTAGAACTCTAATTCTTGATTCAAGTTTTCTTCCGCATTTGTTGGCGGCAGCACATCGCAGAATTTTAGTTTATTATTGAATGCAACACTGACAAATTTCAAAAGAAGAGACTCATCAGTCTCCACCACCTCTGGAGAACTCAAATCTTTATTAATTTTATTTATTCTCACTACAGATGCATCGTTTATTTCAGTTGTGTCATTATTGATGATGTTAAATCACTACAAGAAATATTATTTTTTGCAACGATATTTTTGTTACAGGTCGCTGGCAAAATTACCTTTGGTTGTTTTCCGAGTGACTTGTAACAACTTTTAACGAAAAAAGTTGTTGCCAAAAATCATATTTCTTGTAGTGAATGTTGATGATATCTCATCATTCCTCTAAATCAAGGTTCATTTCGAGGGTTTTTAAGTGGTTTTTGCAAATAAAAGTAAGCTACAAGTGTTGGAATTGATGGTTTTGAGAGATTACTTGAAATACAAGCCAAAGGTCAAAAAGGAGGGAAAAATCTCACAAAAGTGGTTAAAAGTGGTTGAAGCTCTCTAGCTTGCGCGAGAACTTGCGTAGCTTGCGCGAAAAAGTGGCTGAGAAAGTGGAAATCCATTCTGTCCACTTAGCTTGCGCGAGAGGGTGCCTAGCGTGCGCGAGATGCTGCAAGAACCTGGCTTAGCGTGCGCGAGCAGTCTGTGGGCAAAGGCATAGCGTGCGCGAACAAGGCTTAGCTTGCGCGAGGGATGCGCGGACCAGGCTTAGTTTGCGCGAGACTGGCGCGAAATCTGAGAAAACTATAAAAGCCAAGTTGAAATTCATGGAAGAGGTTACGCGGTTTGGAAGGAAGAACATGGATTGAGGATTGGAACTCATGGATTGAAGCTTGGATGCAAGATTCAAGTCCTAATTCCTTCAATTTCTTCATGTATTTTCATTTCTTTCTCTTTGAATCTCTTGTAATAATGATTTGTTAAACTTCTTGGATTGGGTTTTGTGATGATAATCTAGTATGAATCTATGGTTTATATGTTAGTTTCTTATTAATTCTCTTGTGATTGATTCATTTACCATTTCATTAATCTTGTGTTTAATGCTTCATGATGAATGTTTATGTATGAGTTTAGATTCTTGCTTGCTAAGAGATTAGATGTTGGAATTGGAACTAGATTAATGAATTAATCTTGTAATTTGCCTAGAGATAGGAAATTAGGGATTTAGATTAAGGATTTAACGAACTTAATTGCCTATGTTAACTTGTAATTAGCCTAAGAGATTAGGGCATTTGAGTGTGCATAGTGAGTTACATGACCATGAGAGTGGATGTAGCTATTGTGTTAAATCATCATGGTAATTGAATGAATCATGTCTAGGGAATTAACCTCTAACATCATAGTGAAATGCTAGTGAATCGGAACAAAATCCAATCGCCCGCCAACCGTTCGATAAAAGTTCAATTTCTCGTTTTAACCAATTTGAATGCTAAAACTCCCCCATTTTATTGTCTTTAATTTTACTTTTACTAGCTAAGCCATTGTCGAAATAATCTCAATCCTCGTGGGATCGATATTTTACTACTTGCGATATTCGTATACTTGCGAATTTATCATCAAGTTTTTGGCGCCGTTGCCGGGGATTGTTGATTCATTTCAACAAGGCAATTGGCTTGTTAGGACTTTATTTGTTTTAGTTTTTGTGTAGTGTTTTATTTTTAGTTTTAGCTTTTACGTAGGTTTTCTTTGTTATTTGTTATCCTTGTTATTTTTAGAAAAGAAAAAAATTGCTCTCTTTATGTCTTCTTCATTGTGCTTGTGCTACTAACTATTTTCTCTAAGTGTTGTAGCAATGAATTGGATTGAAAATAGATTGGTTGATTCCGAAGAAATTGCTATTATTCGTTATCAACTTTGTCTACTAGCTTATGAGCAAAGATGGGTAAATGAAGAGCTTCAACGATTGAAGGTGAGGTATGATCATCGTACCAACTATTGTGAGAAGCCTTACATTGAAGAAGAGCATGAAGTGGTCAACATCCATTACAACGTTCAACTTATCAAGTTCTTGGATGAATTTTTGAAGTTCCATCAAGGTTCATTTGGTGGATTTGAAGTTGAATGTGGTAATCTTGTTACAAAGGCAAGTGAGTGTGAGAAACGGGTTGAGATGAGGACCAAACGTCATGTTATTTGGGTAGAAGAAGAAATTTTGAAGCCCAAGAAGAACGGTATTAGAAGAGTTAACCATGACGATCTCTATGTGACACTTGAGTCTCAACTAATGGAGCTAGAAGAGAAAGATCATTTGCCAAAGAAACATCAACCTTCTTCAAGGTTGGAGAGTGCTCATTCCATGAGCTTATTGGTTGGAGCATGGGGGCACTTGATTCTCTATGCGAAGTTCATGGAATTCTTACCGAACAAGAGGAAGAAGAAGGATGATGTGTTCTTCCTATCATTTATGCCTCCCTAACATGGTGATGATGCGTCAAGCTTGAGACGTCAACAACAAGCGCTTCATGGGAGGCAACCCATGGGTTTAGTATTTCTATCCCTCTTGTCTTCAATAAGTTGAATGATCTTGAATGTTGCATGATTCTTAAATTTGTCTTGTTAATTGTTGTTTAGGCACACATTTATCTTTTGGAAGATTTCAAAGTTTTGATATCATTTTTGAATTCCTTTGATATATGGTTTGTTTGGTTTTGACCTTAGGCATGGATTTGTGATGCTTGAAGTGCAATGGATTTTTGCAATGCATGGATTGAAGCACAAGCTAGGGGACATTCACGTATTTGATGATCTAATGATCCAAGCCTTTAAACCGTGAGGACTTGAGCCTATACACTCTATTTGCTTGAATATGTGAGTCCACTATCTCTCTCGACTCTAGAACTTGCTTTTATTCTCTTGATTTATTGAGTAGCATTGATTAGCACACGAGGCAAGTTTGTTGGTACCTAGAGCCTTTGTAGCCTACCTTATCATGTTATATCCTTTGCTAACCCACTTTTGAGCCTAAAAACAAATTTTATTGGTTGATTGTCTTCTTAACCCTTGTTTTTTCTAAAAAAATTGTTTTCTTGGAGTTAAGTTGATTGTTTTTGTTTGTTCATATGGCAAATGCATAAGTTTGGGGTTGCTTTTGGAACTAGCAACAAATTAAGTTTGGGGTGGGTATACTAGAGCAAGCAATGTTATGAAAATTGTTGAAAAAACATGAAAAAGAAAATGTTGAAAGTGAAAAAAAAAAAAAAAAAAAAAAAAAATTTTGTGAAAAGTTGTGAGAAATAAGAAGTCCAAAAGTTGAAAAGAAAAGAAAGAAAATCTTTGAAAAAGAATGGTTTGTGATTGTATGATTGTGATAATTGTGGAAATGAAATGCTCTCTAGTATAGCCTTGAAAAATTGGAAGTTGTGTTGAAAATTGTGTGACAAGTTTGTTCTTAACTCCAAGTTTTTAACTCACTTCCCAAAAACATCCACCTTACCTTAAGCCCCGTTACAACCTTGAAAGTCCTCTAATGTGTGTGTTTCATATGCTATTTGATTTATCTTTAGAATGCTTGCAAGCTTATGGTAGAAGAGTTAGGTATGTGTTGATTGAGTGATTAGCCTACTATAAAATTTGAGTGAATGTGAGTGGTGTGAAGTGATCATTGTTTATCAAATATTGTGAATGTGTTCATGGTTGTGTGAATTGAAGTCATTGTAGGGAAATGTTGCATGGAAGGTTGATCAATTGAAGTGCTTGATGAAAAGATCAAATGAATTGTGTGTTGAAGTGATTTAAGAAGGTTGTCAAAATTTTGTGATTTTTCGTTTGATAAAAGTGTTCCTTGAGGACAAGGAACGAGATAAGTTTGGGGTTGTGATGATATCTCATCATTCCTCTAAATCAAGGTTCATTTCGAGGGTTTTTAAGTGGTTTTTGCAAATAAAAGTAAGCTACAAGTGTTGGAATTGATGGTTTTGAGAGATTACTTGAAATACAAGCCAAAGGTCAAAAAGGAGGGAAAAATCTCACAAAAGTGGTTAAAAGTGGTTGAAGCTCTCTAGCTTGCGCGAGAACTTGCGTAGCTTGCGCGAAAAAGTGGCTGAGAAAGTGGAAATCCATTCTGTCCACTTAGCTTGCGCGAGAGGGTGCCTAGCGTGCGCGAGATGCTGCAAGAACCTGGCTTAGCGTGCGCGAGCAGTCTGTGGGCAAAGGCATAGCGTGCGCGAACAAGGCTTAGCTTGCGCGAGGGATGCGCGGACCAGGCTTAGTTTGCGCGAGACTGGCGCGAAATCTGAGAAAACTATAAAAGCCAAGTTGAAATTCATGGAAGAGGTTACGCGGTTTGGAAGGAAGAACATGGATTGAGGATTGGAACTCATGGATTGAAGCTTGGATGCAAGATTCAAGTCCTAATTCCTTCAATTTCTTCATGTATTTTCATTTCTTTCTCTTTGAATCTCTTGTAATAATGATTTGTTAAACTTCTTGGATTGGGTTTTGTGATGATAATCTAGTATGAATCTATGGTTTATATGTTAGTTTCTTATTAATTCTCTTGTGATTGATTCATTTACCATTTCATTAATCTTGTGTTTAATGCTTCATGAATGTTGATGAATGTTTATGTATGAGTTTAGATTCTTGCTTGCTAAGAGATTAGATGTTGGAATTGGAACTAGATTAATGAATTAATCTTGTAATTTGCCTAGAGATAGGAAATTAGGGATTTAGATTAAGGATTTAACGAACTTAATTGCCTATGTTAACTTGTAATTAGCCTAAGAGATTAGGGCATTTGAGTGTGCATAGTGAGTTACATGACCATGAGAGTGGATGTAGCTATTGTGTTAAATCATCATGGTAATTGAATGAATCATGTCTAGGGAATTAACCTCTAACATCATAGTGAAATGCTAGTGAATCGGAACAAAATCCAATCGCCCGCCAACCGTTCGATAAAAGTTCAATTTCTCGTTTTAACCAATTTGAATGCTAAAACTCCCCCATTTTATTGTCTTTAATTTTACTTTTACTAGCTAAGCCATTGTCGAAATAATCTCAATCCTCGTGGGATCGATATTTTACTACTTGCGATATTCGTATACTTGCGAATTTATCATCAAATGTTTCATCGTCTTTAACATTAAGACAACTTTAGATATATGTTATCAAAATAGAATGTTTAGCAATATCTTTAATTTTCTTACGCGAGTTACCTGCCATTGTGGAAGCATGTCTCAAAAGGTCGGCCAAGGAGTAATCTTTGTTGTAACAAAACGGACAACGATATATCGAATCAGAGATTTTAAAATTGTAGTAATCATCCTTCAGCTTGTTGTAATATCTACGCTCATAGTATTCCAAATCAGATTCATGGGTATGTTCATATTTTTTGTACATAACAATAGTATGGTGGTTACTATGAACCCTAATAACCGGAGTCGCTCCTCCTCCCCTGTTCGGATTGTTTCTATTGTGGTTGTTGTTGTTGGCATTGTTATTCACCTGAGTGGTTAACGCTGCCACCTGCGTAGTCAGAGCGGCGAGGGTCGCGGTTAAAACCGCTTTTCCCCCTTTAAACTCTACCTTCGTCACCGGTCGATCATCCATAGCTGATCGATTCGCGAAAGAACAGGGGAAACCTGCTCTGATGCCAACTGACGCAGTCAGAAGCGGGGAAATGAATAGCAAGCGCTAATCCTAGTATATAGGTTTTCTGGAATCCACCAGAAAGAGAATAGCAAGCGCTAAACTCTAGAAATAAAACTCTAGAATCCACCAGATTTCCGGAATCCACCGGAAAGGGTAAATAATTTGGAATCCACCAAAATTTGACCAAAATCTTTGTAATTTTATTGAATCAAAAATTCCGTCTCAAGGCTACAATTGAGTCAATCGTCGTTGCGTTGAATTGCTCCTGCATCAAAATCATTAGAAATTTTAACGACTGTTGATAATATTCTTTTAAAGTAAAATATTTCAAGTCTTCTCTTCTTTACGACTAAAAAACTCGTATGATTGACGTCATTTCAATACGAGTTATATTTTTATTATATATTATATTAATAAAATCGATAATAATTAAATCCTTAATTCAATCGTAAAAATTATAATGACTATTAACAAACTTTCAAACAACAATGCATGTCGTCGATAAAATTTTAATTTTGTTTAGTAATGGTCGATCATAGACCACTTCTATTAGTGGTCATTTTAGAATTTTCTCAATTTTAATTTATTTACCCATTAATGTTTTAGAAAAACCACCCAAACCCACTTTTAAAAAAGAAACGGAACCTAAACTCTTTTTAAAGAAAAACCCAAATACCAACCCTGATTATTCACCATCTCTTTGTCTCCCTTTTCCCCTTTCTATGAGTATCATCATAGCTGCCGCAAGCATCAACTGAAGACTACAAGGTCAGCAGCTTACATCTCTCTCCTTCATCAAGTTCTTAAAAAACTCCCAAAATCACTATCAATGTCTGGGCAAAACAAGCTTCACTGTCCTTTTCGCCTCATCTTCCATGGAGCCACGTTAGGGAGCCCGAGCAAGTGCCCAGGGTCTTCGGTCGGTGGCAGACCGCCACCGACTCACATGAAGTTTGAATTAAATGAGGGAGTAACAACTATTGGGCTCAACATACTATATTTGTAAAAGTTTCCAATTAATGTTCTCGTCAGTCAACTCAATTGATAATGCTAGAAATCTCACATTGACTAGAGATATGTTATAGATAGCCTTTATAAGGATAGTACAAACTTTAACTCTCAAGTTAGCTTTTGTGCTTGGGTAGACATCCCAAATTTTAATATGATATCATAGTTTATCCTACATCCATTTGTTGTTTGTTATGGAGACCTCTTATATTTGGGCACTAGTTGTTGGTTGATTCCACTTTTCGGTTTGTTCAGTTCTGAATATGAGAGAGTATATTAGAAGTCTCCATTGACCAAAGATATGTCATATATAGCCTTTCTGAAACTAGCTTTTGTGGTTATATATAAATCGCCCAAATTCAAAAATAGGAATATTGTAATATATATGATTCAAAATTCAAACTCAAAACTTCTCACTTGTTATTTTAACACGGAAAATTCTAACTATCATACTACTCTAGTATTATACATAAGCAAATTTTTATTTTTTAGGTTCATTCAATTATTAATGTATCCGATCTAAAATATGGACCAAATAGTAGCGACGGGTTTTATTATGACTTTTTATTATCGTCTGACCGTTACGGAGGCTTTTGCTTTTGTTCAATATATAATGACTGAGGCTAACTTCGGTTGGTTAATCCGATCAGTTCATCGGTGGTCGGCAAGTATGATGGTCTTAATGATGATCTTGCATGTATTTCGCGTGTATCTCACCGATGGTTTTAAAAAACCTCGCGAATTGACTTGGGTTACGGGTGTAGTTTTAGGTGTATTGACTGCATCCTTTGGGGTAACTGGTTATTCTTTACCTTGGGACCAAATCGGTTATTGGGCGGTCAAAATTGTAACCGGTGTACCTGTAATAGGATCTTCGGTGGTAGAGTTATTGCGCGGAAGCGCTAGTGTGGGACAATCTATTGAATAAAACTAAAAAATAGAAATTTATTTATATTTGAGACAGGTGAGAGTAGCACTTAACAAAAGGAAATTCTCATAGATATTAAAACACAGACAAAAAAAATCAAATTTCTTTTGGTGATAAGGGCTGGATTTTTTATTTTATTTTATTTTATTTAGCAATGATAGAGGAAGAAATAATGTGCCTCATGTAACTATTGTCTATTGGTAGGTGTTTATCAAAAGTCAACTGGCTTTAGAAATGATTAAGTCAACACTCCTCTCGCAAAGTCAGACAATTAACTGCTTGCAATTGATCCTAGGAAGTAGGAACAGATCCCATAGGAAACATGGATGGCATCACAGTAAGGATTGAATGTAAATTAATTTTGAAATTACTATAATTTATTCGGGACTTCTCAAATTATGTGACTATTTTATTTAATTTATGGAAAATGCTAACTAGTATCTTCGGAGCACTAGTTAAGGATACTAATTATAGTATAGTAATTTAGGAATTTATGTAATCAACACATTTAAAATATGAACAATGATGTTTTCAATGCAAAACTGGGGCACTAGTTAGCATCACTCTTAATTTATTTTTTAAACCATAGTCATGGCCGGCTTAAAAGTAAGGTCATTAAAACAATTGTTTTAGGTCTTTTACAAGTTAAGGTAATGTTAATTAGTGTCTCTAGGGTACTAGTTAAAGATTAAAAAAAAATTGCATTAAAAACAATATATTTTAAACTTTATAAACATTGACTATATAAATTTTAATACAATTTTACTAAATTAAGCATCCTTAACTAGTAGCTACTCCATCCGTACCAAAATGTAAGTCACTTTGAGAAAAAAAATTATACATTGTATGTCACTTTACATTACCAATGAAGCATTTAATGCTCTTTTTCCTATTATGTAATTCTTCAATTTATCTTTTTCATACCATTAATGAGGGATAATTTTGTAAACTAACTCATAATTTCTTTTTTTCATACAACAATGATTATTTTTCTTAATTTGTGTAAAATAGCCAAAGTGACTTACATTTTGGTACGAAAGGAGTAATTAATTTTATCTCGTTATAAATTAAATTAATTAATTTTATCATCAACTAAAATAAATTTGACCGGAATTAAATTAATTTATTTTTGGCTTAAATGCAGTTTTACCTCTATTTTGAATGAATCAGAATTTTACCCCTCCTATTTTAAAATCCAGAATTTTACCCCCCCCCCCCCCCCCCTTATTTTATAATTCTTTAGATTTTGCCCCATATTTTATAATTGTTTGCAACATTTTGTCCAGTTTAATTATAAAATAGGGGGGGTAAAATTCCGGATTTTAAAATAGGAGGGGTAAAATTCTGATTCATTCAAAATAGAGGGGGTAAAACTGCATTTAAGTCTTTAATTTTTTATATAAGAAAATAATTTGACTATTTTGTATTTGATAGCACATGAAAAAAATATTTAAACCAATATTTAGTAATTTTACTGAAATACTATTACGTTTATAAAAGGCTATATTTTTTGTGAATAAATAAAGCTCTTTTTATTGTCTTAGGACACTCCATGTGTTGGGTTGGCCCTGGCAATGGTACGTATATCCATGTATGCAACTTCGGTCGAGATAGTTGACTGACCTTTGGCAAGTGCTTTTGTTTATCGTTAAGTAATAAATTCTCAATTGATTAAGTTTGCATTCGCTTATAGTTCGGAGAGGTTTTGATATCAAAAGCAGGAAATAAAAGATTAAAAGATATCATATGAGAAGTATAGATTAAGTGGTTTTGAATTCATCCACTACTACTGCTTAGTAATTGGCGTTATATTTCTTACTATTCCTTTTATTATATGGCGGATTAACACAATGATATATAGTGAAATGTGCTCTCGCATACTAAACTCACCCTATATTGATACTAAACTAAAGAAGGAGAACCCACATTTTCACGTTTTATTACCTATGCATATGGTGTCACGTTCATTCCTACTTTAATTTAACAATTGTAAGCATATGCAAAAATTAGTTAAGTGTTAATCCTATTAACCTCTTCCACTCTTGCTAGATTGATATCTCAGTTCGAGATTAGTAATGTTGTCATGAGATCACCTAATCCTAGACACTTATTCAATAATATGGTCGGTATTTTGAATAAAGCATTAAAGCAGTATATAATAAAAGATAATAAACTGAATAGTAATTCATATAATCTTTTTCTAACCAAATTACATAGAGTTTCTAATGGTAAGGTCTTGGATAATTATTTCTATGAGTTTCGATGAGGTTTTTGCTTGATATTTCATTAGACTGCATCTTGAATGAATTTGAATTCTAAAACTTTGAAGCTTGGAGTTTACCCCCAAAGACATGGAATATTCTCATATAGAATGGTATGTAGTAGTAATGTAAACATGTGAATCATGGATGTAATTATATTATAGGGAAATGGGGTGGAGTCAATAAGTCAAGCTATGTTTGTGATGTATGCATCTGACCAAATTGAAGACAATGATTGATGACCCACCCCAAGACTTGTTGTTAATGGTTAGTTGTTCATAAACTCTTTCCTTACTGGATGGAGAAAGGCACGTTTGAGCTATTGCCTGACTGAATTTCTAGCAAACAAGTTTGAATTACTTGCAGCTTGTAATGACTGTTTTAATCCATTGTGTTGTATTTCAATTCCAGGTGTGTACAATGCCTTACATCAGAAATACTTGAAGACGCTTCTATTCTGTGTATGCGAAGCAGTGGATGGACCGATGATTGAGGAATATGCATGTAAGCTTTGACATATTTGATTTCAATTTAATCACCAGAATATGATGGAATTGGGAATCTGTAATTGAATGAATACACACATAGGTTATTATGGATGACTTCTATATATGCTTTTTGCTTTATGGATGACTGCTATATAACACATAGGTTAATTAGAGACAATTATGGAAGATTCATTAACATTTCTAGTTTTCTCTTGTAGTTTCCTTTAGCTATTCAGATTCTGAGAAGCAAGAGGTTTCTATGCATATCAACGGCACTAGAAGCAAAAAGCAGGGAGGATTCTTCAAGTGTAACTCGATATATTCCAAGTTATGTATGTTGTTTTGTAAAAAAAATTTGTTCTAGATTTTGTTTTAGGTTACAAAACTAGTGTTACTATATATTTGATGTAATTGAAGGGTGCTGTATTGTAGAATTTTTTGTTGTTGTTTTAGGTTACAAAACTAGTGTTACTATAGATATATTTTTTGGTTACAAAACTGGTGTTACTATATATTCTAGGTTACAAAACTAGTGTGTTACTATATATTTGATCTAATTGTAAATATTTGAACAATTTCAATTAGCTATGAATGTTTTAAGATTAACTATTAATTAGCTAGGAAATTATTTCATAGCCAATTGGCCGCTCAATTCATGCCTAAATTTTGACCAAGCTTATTGCTATAGATTTGCTACAAATTAGCTTATAAATAGGTAACATTTTTTAAGTGTTACAAATAAAACTCTAGGCTGTTACTAAACATCCTTAGTAACATAGGGTTTATGCAACATGTATTCAAATGTTACTAAATTTAAATAGTAACATTTTTTTGGATTTAGTAACATTTTAAAAGTGTTACTAAATCCCATTTTTGCTGTAGTGTGTCCCTTAAAGGATTTTATTCACAAAATTGGCGCTTGTGACAATTTACATGATGGGATGTATGGTCTCTATTTGGGACTTGACGTACATAGCTTGGAGAGAAGGTTTATATCTTATCTAATTGTTGAGAGTGACCTGGCCTAAAGGTGGACATCACGCGATACTAAGAATTGCTACTTGCAGGATCATTAATAGAAACATGGCTTCCTTGATGTAGCATATTTAAGAACTTCTTCAGCGTGGTTGACATACTGAATTTATTCCCACAATTGGCAAGAATGCAACAAATGTGTTGACCAACTTTTTCTTTTTAATGGAAAATTGTTAGTTGTATTATGTTAATTTTTTCCTTACCATATAATTTGAAGTCTGGACCTCCAACTCATTAACTTTAACCTCTGTTCAAATTTGTGGAATCTACTACTTCTTTTTAGAGATACTATTGGAACAAAGTGAATCTGGCAAACTTTTCATATGATTTTAAGGTTTTGATGATAAGAAAGTATTAAGTACAAAATTGGTGTTATTGAAAACTGCTCTAGTACTGTCCAAGATCATCACAAGATAAAATTTTCGTAATCACAATGAGCAACAAGACAAAAAGGTCAAGCCAAAAGCTCTGGAAAGAAGCTCTGAAGATAATCAGAGGCTACCAAAGAATCAGGCTCTAAAGCTTTTCAGAAGTTGTCTCTACATCAGCCTCTGAAGGAACATCAGAAGCTGAAGACTCTCAGAAGGTGCCTTCTCAGACTATGAATCAGAAGAAACTAGTACTTTTTAGAAGACGTCACCCGTGTCCAAATGATTGAAGAATAATCAAAAAGGGCTCTGCATATTCAAATGATTGAGGAATAATCATAGTACATTAAACCTCCACCGAGTACAAACCTCCACCGTTGATACGACAATACCAAGAATATGCGTCCATTGTAATTTTTCCAAGTAAAAAAAAAATCCTAACCCACTTTAGTTTCCAAGACGACCAACGACTGCCTTCCCAAAAAATCCGTCTCATAGATTGTTTGTATTGGTTGCGTAGATACCTTGAATAAACGAGGAAATAATCCCTAAAGTGATACATTTCTAATCTAAACATCGGTCGCTAACAAATATATCTTGAAGTTCGTCTCCAACCTCCCATCTCACCTCTCCTAATATCACCAAATTCTTCCACCATAGTGAAACTTTTTTATTATTTTCTAAAGTCAAATCACCCCTTGCTATCATGTCTAATACATTATAGAAATTTATTCTGCAAAAAAAAAGTATTTTAATTATATTTTAAATTTTAAGTTTTTGGTGCTTAAAATTCCATATTTAATTATTAAATTTCGCTAACAATTACATGTGCTTAAAAAAAACAAAATTTAAATATAAAGAAAAATAACAAACCCAACCTTTGAAATTTAGATCCCGAAAACATGCAACTAAAGATGAGAAAGTCATGAAACAAACACACAAAAAAAGTGTTACAAACCCTTAATCAGCATATAAAGTAAGAAAAAAAAATCTCAAATCTCAAATAAAATTAAATATATAACATTTGATTTCAGCGAAGTTAAAAAAAAACAAATTGAATAAGATCAAGTTTTTGGTTTCAAAATGTTCCATGATTGGTTTAGTCTCCATGGATTTGAGGTGAAGTGAGAAAATATGAAGAGGAAGTGGAAGAAGAGCTTAGAGTGTGTATATCACAAAAGAAAAATGTTAAATGCAGCGTTGTGGTTTACTCATGCGGGCGGGTTTCAGGCACTGTCGGTATAGTTTCCTCTACCAGACTCGCCCATAATAACCCAATTCAAACCGAATTTTTCAACCCGCTGACCTGTGGCCCATTATAAACTGCCCAAATCAAAAAAAAATATTTGCAGGTCTTTTTGGGTTGGTACGGGTTTTGGTCTTTTTGTCCAGCCCTACCAATATATAAAGAGAATAACGTCATTCGTGTAGAATTTTTTATTGTTACTTTTGCCTTTCACTCTATTCAAATATTTGTATATATATACTCCCTCCGTCCAAAATGTAAGCAAAAATGAGTTAAACAAATTTGATGTATTTGGTTAAAGATTTGGACCAAATACATTCACTTTTGTTGACCAACTTTTGCTTATATTTTGGGACGGATGGAGTATATATATATATATGTTTGTTAAACAATATCTTCCACACAGTTGTTTTTTTTCCAGTTGTTTTTTTTTTCTTAATCAAAAAATAAAATTTTCTTTTTTTCTTAATAATAAGTAAGCACAACAAAAAAGAAGGTAATTTGTATATGTTTGTTGAAGAAAAAAACTTACACACAAAAGTTGGTTTTCAGTATTTTTTTTTCTTTCTTAGTCACAAAATAAAATTTTCTTTTCTTTTTTAATCTATACCAATATATCTATATCTATATCTATACCATTATATAAAGAGAATAACCCTTTTCGTGTAGACTTTTTTATTGTCACTTTTGCCCTTCACTCTTTTCAAATATTTGTATATATATGTTTGTTAAAAAATTTCTTCCACACCGATGACAGGAATTTATGATGTATTTTTAGTAGTATTTTAGCATGTAATTAGCCGTAGTCTAGGACTTTGAAGACCAGAAACAAGCGAAAATTCCAAGAATACAAGAAAATGCCAAAAAGATAGCAAAAATCAGATTTGCAAGAAATGTGCTCCATCGTGGCCACGATGACTCCCATCGTGCAACGATGGGAACGACTTAGCGCCCAAGAAAAGGAGCGAATCATCTATTTTTCTGAAGTAAATCTGACTCCATCGTGACACAATGGGTTCCATCATGGTCACGATGGACGCGAGGCCCGTTAAGAAAAACTAAAAATAGAGCTCTCCTCCTTCACAATTATTTATTCAGAAATTGAGAAACCTAAAGTACTCATTAGTGCTTAAGTAGGAGGAGCAAGGAGGGCAAATGAGCTCTCTACGGGAAGAACTTTCCCCCTTCAACGGAATAGGTAACTTTCTCAGCAAGGCATATCTACGCCAATGGTATGCATAATTTCTATATTCTTGTAATATGTATTCATTATGTAATTAATAGCTTAGAAACCTTAGGGTAGGAGGAGAGATAACCTCCTCCACAATGAATGCTTGAGACATATATATAGTACAAAAAAAGTTATAGTAGACACTAATTTTGGAATGAATTATTTTCTATTTATTTACACATTAATTCCGTATTTTTAATGTCTGACCAAATAGAGAGAATATGCCTTTAGGATTTGGTCCCGAACAATAAATGATAGGGCTAGCCCCGAGAGACGGAAACATCTAACATTTCTCGCGACAACTTGTAAAGACGGAAACACCAGACACTGCTTGCGACAGCCTGTAGAGACTGCAACAGCCGACACTATGACGTTGGTGGCTAGGATTAATTGTGCGATCATGATTATTGTAGATTGGCTCGACGCATGGCTAGGGTACGTGATAACATGGAATTAGGCAGCCATGAGTGTCCTAGTTATTCGGAAGTCCATAGCGGTCAATAGTATTTAGGGTAGTTTAATAGCTATCAATAAAGATAATTAATTGCCGAACAATTGGAAGTTACTGAAATCATTCTAGATATACGCCAGATATCAAGCATAATTAGGGGAGAGAATCGACCCGACTAATCTTGGTAGCGCTTCTGTATCAAACTATCTTTACTTTTCCACAAAACATTACGCTATTTTCAAACTTAAACCTTTTTCAGTTTTTTTTTTTCTTAGTAAAAAAATAATTATTTTCTTTCTTAATTTATATCTATACTAATATATAAAGGGGATACAAATTTTTGGGATGGCTTTTTCATCATTCCAATTTTATCCTTAAAAAAAACTACAAAAAAAAAAACTAAGCACAACTTCCACATAAAAGTAGGGTTTTAGTTTTTTTTATTGTAAAAAAAATATATATCTTTTTCTTCTTAATAACTAGCCACAACAAAAAAGGAGGTTAAGTAGTTATCAATTAACTAAGTCCAATAAAAAAGGAGATTAAGTAGTTATTTATATTTGCACAATAGAGAATATCGATCACAGCAAACAAAAAAAAAGAATATCGATCACACAAAGGGCACGGGACGTGCCCGTTTGGCGGCTAGTCAATATATAAAGAGAATACCTCTTTTGGTGTAGATTTTTCTTATTGCCACGTTTGTCCTTCACTCTATTCAAATATTTGTATATGTTGGAAAATAAGTTCCACAAAAAAGTTGGTTTTCAGTTTTTTTTTTTGTAAAAAATATTTATTTATTTTTCTTAATAACTAAACACAACCAAAAAGGATGTTAAATAGTTATCAATTAACTAAGCACAAAAAAAAATGAGGCTAAATATTTATATCAATACTAGCATATTTTTTTTTTTTTTGATCGATATTCTCTATTGTGCAAATATAAATAACTACTTAATTTTTTTTTTATTGGACTTAGTTAATTGATAACTATGTAACCTTCTTTTTTTGTTGTGGCTAGTTATTAAGAAGAAAAAAATATATTCTTTTCTACTATAAAAAAACTGAAAATCTATTTTTATGTAGAAATTATTTTTAAGGGTAAAATAGGAATAATCAAAAAGCCATCCCAAAAGTTTGTATCCTTTTTATATATAGTATAGATATAAACAAAATGTCCCTTTTGGTGTAGACTTTTTGTTATACCTATTTTACCCTTTTAAAGTTGCCATTTTTTATTTAAATCTTTTTTTAAAAAATTTTTTATTTTCTTTCATAACTACTATATGCAATAAATGAGGAGGTTAAGTAGTTAACAAAATTTTTAACTGCACGCTATATAAAAGAGAAAAAGAAATAATTTATACAAATATATCAAGAGAATATTCCAAATTTGGTGTTGACCTTTTTGTTATACCTATTTTACCCTTTTAAAGTTACCATTTTTTTATTTAATTTTTTTTTGACTATTTTGTTTTCTTTCATAACTACTAGGTGCAATAAATAATGAGGTTAAATAGTTAACAAAATTTATAACTGCACACTATATAGAAGAGAAAAAGAAATAATTTATATCAATACATAAAAAGAATACCCGTTTTGGTGTAGACTATGGGTGTGTTTATTTTAGCTTTAAAAAAATAGATTTTTTCTTTGTATTTTTTAAAATGGATTTTGTAAAACCGTTTTTCAAAAGATTACAAGTTTTTTTATATTTATTTTTTCTAAATTGAAACACTAATTTTGACATCATATAACATAAACATACATTATTGAAAAACAAAAGATAGTCAAAATCACAATTTTTTGAAAAAGTTGTATTTTAAAAATGATTTTTATGAAAATCTATTTGAAATAGCTTCAAATTAAATGATTTTTTTGAAAATTTGATATCCAAATTTTTTTTCGATAACATGATGAAATGTCTAAAATGACATTTTAAAAATAACTATTCAAACCAAATTTTCATTTGAAGCATTTATAAAAAAATTCTTTGTAAATTTTTTTTAAACAAAATTATGTAACACTATAAAATCTATTTTCAAAAAAATCCAAAACAAACGGGCCCTATATTTGTTATACAGTACTTATTTTACCCTTTTAAAGTTGCCATTTTTTATTTTAAAAAAAGTTTTTTGACGATTTTATTTTATTTTCTTTCATAACTACTTGGTGAAATAAGTAAAGGAGGTTAAATAGTTAACAAAATTTATAACAACATTCTACATAAAAGAGGAAAAGAAATAAGAATAAACAAAAAAAGATAACCGCATAGATAGAGGCACTACAATGTCTAAAACATTTATGTTGTTTATTTGATAATTTTTCGCTTTACTTTACTTCCTTCTATAGTTTCTTCTTCCACCACACCACAAGTACATTCCACATATATTATTATATTGCTCTCACCGTCTTTTATAATATTTTGTTGAATTATACCCATCATGATTACCAAACAAATGAAAATGAATTAGATGATAAAAAAATTCAAAACAACTTTAAGTAACTTACGAGAAGTTATTGTCATTATTTACTGTTTAGAAGCAAGAAGGTACAAAAAAATTGTATCAAAAAGTTTTGTGTTTGTCGTCTATCTATAACTTCTCATTTTATTTGCTCTAATTACCAAAAGAACAAAAGAAGGGGAGGACGGTGCATCATGTCGCAATGAGGTTCTGTATATACTAATTTTTGTGATTTTCATTTCATATAGCTTTTACCCCAGACGGACACGTGGCCCGCTAGTAGAGATAAAAAACAACTCATTTTGTTTCTATTATGGTGCGTATTTTTTGAGAATAAGTTCAATTTTGTTTCTATTAGGTGCGTATTTTTTTGAGAATAAGTTGAAAACCTTTGTGATTAGGATTAGAAAAGGATGCATATAGAAGCCCCAAATATATCCACTGGACTACTGGAGTCCATATTTAGTAGGCAGGCATTGTATATATTTTACGATCAGATTGAACAACAACTCATTGAAGGAACAACAACTCAACTCATTTGCAAAACCTTCAACCAACCATGTATCTCTGTGACCATTATCCAAACGACAACGTTTGCACTCAACAGATGTTTGAACCAAACAGTACCAATAATCACCAATTCCTTTCTCCCACCGAAAACAACGTTTTCCAACTGCCTTTCTTGCCTTCTGAACTCATCGTGGAGATTCTCCTCAGGCTTTTGGCGAGGTGTCTCCTTAAATTCAGGCGCGTTTGTAAATTATGGAAAACCCTAATTTCAGATCCTACTTTCGCAAAGAAACATCTTCTCATCTCAATTGCTGATCCCAGCATGACCCACCAACGATTGGCCTTTCACAATTGTTCTTATTCTTTGAAGAAATTATTTGAAAATCCATCAGTCCGTGTAATACCAGATAGATTCAATGGCTTGGAAAACGACGATCAATTCAAGATCATTATGTTTTAGGTTCATGCAATGGTTTCTTGTGTATTTTTGATTCTTATGACTATAGTATGATAATGTATAACCCTTCTATCGGTTTGAAATCCCAAAGTTCTCCCAAAATTAATTATATGCCTGATTGGTGGATGGAGTATATTGGTTTTGGTTATGATCAAGTTAATGACAAGTACAAGGTGTTAGTTGTGGAATGTATGGATCCCAATTTAGATGAAGAATTTGGTCAATCATTGACCAAAATTTATACCTTTGGTGAAGATTCTTGGAGGACAATTCAGGAATTACCCCGTCCTCTTACCGAGGACTTAGGGAAATATGTGAACGGCACTCTGAATTGGATTGGTACAAATAACTTTAGACATTTAATTATTTCTTTTGATCTGAATAAGGAGACTTATCGAGATGTGTTGGTGCCTCAAAATATATTTGAGGGCGGCTCCAGGAACAAATGTTCGCTTTATGTTTTGAATGATTGTCTTTGTTTTTGTTTTGTCAACAAAACTCATTTTGTAGTGTGGTTGATGAAAGAGTATGGAGTTATTGAGTCCTGGGCTAAATTGATGACCATCCCTTGGGAGAACTTAATCTTCAAGAATTTTGTAAATCAATTTTCTAATATTAAACTATTGTTCATTTCAGAAAATGGTGTTGTTCTTCTAATGGTGTCTAACCAAATTTGCCTATATAACTTAAATAGTGGCGTGTTGGATCATCCCTTTATAAGCATCAGCAATGTGTCTGATCAGCCCGTGATTTATCGTGAGAATCTAATATCTCAACGATGGTAAGTCGCTGCGGAGTCTTCCATATTTTGGCTTACATGAATTATGAATATCTACACCAAGTTTATCTTTTGCTTTCAAGTATTTTTTTTAGGTTGTAATCGAGCAACATTTAAATATGTGGTGAGTTTGTTTTGTTTTTGCTAGCAAAAGAGGGAAAACATTTGCTTTGTTTTGTTTTAGACATTCAATGCTTTTATTGAATACATGATTCTTGTCTCTTGATAATACCATGGAGGGACACAAGATTCTTTATTTCATGAATCATCTCCAATGCTTCATGCTTTTGAAATTAAATTTTACTTTCATTTGATCATGATATTCGTTTTCTGTCAAATATGATTAGCCCTCCTAGTTGATGTGCAGGGATGTTAATATTTTAAACTACCTTACAATAACCAGTAATATTGAACTGGACCATACTATCATTAACTTTTATTTTCCTTTTCAATTATCTCTTATATTGATAGTTTGATACTTTCATTATAGGGAAAAAAGTCATTTTGGTCCCTGACTCTGCAGCTCGCTGTCATATTGGTCCCTGATTTAAGGAAAAACACAAAATAGTCCTTGACTCTGAAATCAGTTAGTATTTTTACGGACTGCAGGGATCAAAATGACTAACGGACGGCAGAGTGAGGGACCAAAATGACAGCGAGCTGCAAAGTCAGGGACCAAAATGACTAACAGACTGCAGAGTCAGGAACTACTTTGCATTTTTACATAAATCAAGGATTAATGTGACAGCGAGCTGCAGAATCGGGGACCAAAATGACTGTTTCCCCTTCATTATATTTTCCTGATAGGCTATGGCATTCTCTTGGCTGTTGGAGCCACAAAACCAATGTTGTGATTGAGTGTGTAGAATTTATGTCTCTACATATTGTGTGCATTGTTTTTAAGTAGTTATAGAGCATACCCAAAAGTTACATAAATAAATAAAACGTCTTGTCGCTAACATGTGCCCTTAGAGCACATGTTAAGAATTTAAAAATAGAAACATTATTTTAAAATTGTGAAATTAATTTGTGAAACAGTTTAAAAATTGAATTAGATATACTATAGGCACATGCTAGCTTTTTATTTTTGAATCATTAACATATGCTCTAACTAAAAACGTATATCATTAATATATATTCTAGGAGTACATGTAGAGCTGTCAAATGGGCCAGCCCGGCCCAGCCCGGCGGGCCAGCGCGTATAAGTGGGCGGGGCTGGGCTGGCCCGATTTCTATATGGGCTGCTAAATTCTAGCCCGGCCCAAGCCCTATTGGACCATGCAGCCCGATGGGCTAGCCCGGCCCATATAATTTTTTTAGTGCACGCCAAAAAAGATCAATGACACAACTGACAAAATAATTACCACATAAAACAACCATCAAATCAACATTCATACAAAATGGTACGGTAAAAATCGATTTCAGTCTGAGCGGGAAGAGGCAAAAGTAAAGTGTGTTTAGTGTAGTTGGAGCACTGTGAGGCTGTAATTGCAAGGGAAAGTAGAAAAGAGACTTATATACTCTTTTTTGTTTTGCAAACATTAGAAAATAGTAGTGGACTTACTTTAAAAAAATGGGTTATCCAAAATGTATTTTTTTTAATTAAAAACTCTTTTTTTTTAATTTTAAACGGGTCAGCCCAAAGCCCGGTGGGCAAGCCCAGCCTGATCCATTTTTTAATTGGGCTAGTTGGGCTGGGCTAAAAAAGGCCCGAATATTTTTTAACGGCTTTTTTTATGGCCCGGCCCGATCCAAATCCATGGGCTAATGGGCATTAGTCCGGCCCATTTTGACAGCTCTAAGTACATGTTAGCTTTTTCCATAAAAAATGTTTTTATTCTAATGTATTTATGTTTCTTAAAATAGTTTTATTAAATTGGTGTTCTGGTTTTTGGTGAGGTGTGTTGCTTTTCTGTTGCTTTTGGTTTTTGTTCTTTCTGTTAGGCTTGGGTGATTAGGATTTATTTTATTTTTTTTATCTTAGTTGTTTCTCTTTGTACTTTTGAATGTTGGTACTCCTTGTACGAAAAGTATTTTTACCATCTTATTTGTTATTCGCGCTTCTTATGAAATAACTAAAATACACTTCCGTTAAGTCACAAATGTGGGAAATATAAGGAATTTTCTAAAATGTCATCCGTAACTTAAGGAGCGGACGTTATAAAAATAAAATCCGGTAGGATATTTTAAGAGGTATCCGTGACTTAAATAACTAATAGGAGTATTTTTGTAATTTTGTAGGGCGCGTCCCAAAACCGATACGGCACCAAAAGCAATTTTCCTTTGTACTAGTTCATTTTCTCAGTTAATATAATTTATGTTAGAATTAAACTAGCGGTGTCATTGGACAACAAAGGTATGTGGAACTTGAGGTCTGGGAAAGTCAGTATCTTGTCTTGTCTTGTCTTGTCTTGGACAACAATTATATCTTAGGGTTTGGAATGAACAACAAAGCCTTTATAATGAACTAGACTTTGACCCGTGCGATGCACGGTCAAAGATATTTTAAAAAAATGATTCTACTTTTTAGATTATTAACATGTGTCTTAAGGGCACCTATTAGCAAGACTCAAAAATTATAAATCACAAATTCAGTATAACATGAACTTAAATAATAAATTTTTTTAGGCAATATTTACTTATTTTATTTTATTGGACGCATATCTTGTAAAAAAAAAAATCACAAATTCAGTTGTTATATATTTTTCAAGTATATCCTTATTGGTTACATTAAAAAAAAGTATATTCATGTTGCTGATTTTCAAACCCTATTAGTAAGGAAATATATATCTATTACTAATTATTTGTACCAATTATTAATTTAATCCACAACAAATGGTACCTATTTTTAAGCCAGCCTTTATTTTTTTAATGAGCGCACATCTTGTAAAATAAGGAGAGCACAAATTCAAATGTTATATATTTTTCAAGTATATCCTTATTGTTTTGTTAAAAAAGTGTTATTATATATTTTTCAAGTATATCCTTATTGTTTTGTTAAAAAAGTGTTATTTATGAGTGTTTTTAAGATATATTTTTCAAGTATAGATTTTATTTTCTCAAGGTTAAATCATATTTTTAAGGAAAATAATATTGATTGATATTAGTGTATGTCACGACAAATGACACATATTTTTACTCATTTAATTTCATCTACTTTTAATATGATAAATTTATTTATTTAATTTAATATAATAAAGTTGATTACTATCAATTACTAATTTTTCCTTATCACTATTAATAATATTCCAAGTTTTACATCTTCATTGTATACAAAAAATATACTACATAGAAAGAATAAGATAAATACAAAAAAAAAAATTATATAAAAATCTATGCATAAAAATAGGAACAAAAAAAGTTAAAGATTTTTTTTAATGAAAAAAAAAAAGGTTGAAGATTGTAGATGAATTTATGCATAAAAATAAGATAATATTCCAAATTTTGTATCCATCTTTGTAATTCACTAAAACAATTATAAAAAAAATACGATTAATACAATAAAGCCATAACTATATATATGAATATATGCATAAACTATCAGAACAAAAAAAAATATTATAGATGAATTTATTCATAAAAATAGGATAATATTCTGTATTTTGTATCCTTCATTGTAATTTCACTAAAAAATTAAGAAAGAGTATAGAAAAAATAAAATAATAAAAATAAAAATATTATATATGAATATATGCATAATAATAGGAACGAAAGAAAACCAATAAAAAATTATACAAAAAAGATAAATACACGCATAAAATAAGTCTAATAACAATATATTAAAAGAAACTACAACTAAAAATCCTAATTCGTCCTCATCTATTTTAATAATATTTCAAATCTTCTGTCCTTGAATCTAATTTTACCTGTAAAGATAAAAAAAATACAAAACTTAAAAAATAGAAAAGAACATGAAATCAAATTGAATACTTATAAATCTTAAATTTTGACCATGAAAAAATTGAAAATATGAAAGCAACAAAAGAAAAAACATGAAATAATAACCAAATTGATACAGAACATAACAAAAAAAAAAACTGAATTCAAACACCTAAAAATATTCATAGGAGTACATACCTTTATAGAACTCCAAAACAAAATATGCATCCAATATAAAATATATGAAACTTAAGAAAAATAAAACCCAATTTTTTTTCTTAAATGGAAGAATGAGAATTAATATCAAACACTACAAAAAAAAAAAAGATGGAATCCATACCTTTAGGAATCCATACCTATTGGAATAAAAATCAAATTAAAAAAGAATAGAGAATTAATATGGAACACTACAAACTATAATCAGAATTTAAACACATAAAATATCTATAACAATCCATACCTTTCTAGAACCCCAAAGTCAAATGTGCATCAAATAAAAAAAATATAAATATTTGCGAAAACGTGAAAATAGATGCATAATTTAAGGCTATAATTAATGTGAAAGATACACTCTTGATCTTGGGAGAAAGAAATAAAAAGGTTTCTATTTATCATAAAAGATGCATAATTTAAGCCTATAAATAAAATAGATTTCATAGAGTATATCTAATAATCAAATAAAAGCATATAATTAGGGATTAGTAGATAACAAAATTAGGGATTTGTATAAAATTATTTTATACACACATCCAATCATATATTGACACATCATCTATTGTGTTTTTAAACACATGACGTGTCACATTCATAAATTGATGTGACAACATAGTATTCAAGATGTTATCGTAACTGTTAATATAATATATTTTTCCACGTGTCAAAATCTAGACCATTCATATTAGGGTTAGGGTTTAGAGTGCCTCTAGTTACTCTCGTTTTATTATATTAAGATTAAGATTAAGATATAATATTCCCTCTAATGTATTGCTTCGTGGTAAAGAGGTGATCGCAGTGCGGTTTGGTTCGGCTTTGAGCATAAAAATCATCCTAACTACGAGATAAAAATACATGCGGTTCGGTTTGGTTCGGTTGGTTTTTAAAAGGTCATCCAAACCAAACCAAACCAATGCGGTTAGGATCGGTTCGATGGTTGCGGTTTACAGCTTAATATTTCAGTACCAAACAATTTTAAACATAAAAAAAAAACTTGCATTTTCTAAATAACATTAAAGTACCAATAAAAGTTTTTTATCCAAAATAGCATCACAGTACCTTAAAATTTCAAATATCCAAAAATAATTTAAATTTTCAAAATAACATCATAGTACCGATAAAAGTTGTTGATCTAAAATAATATTACAACACCAAAGTAACATTACAATACAAAAAATAAGAATAACTTAAAGTTCCATTAATTTTGTGGACTGACTTGATAATTGGACTATGTATCTTGGAATATAATAAAAACTTAATGTGGTTTTAGTGGTACTGGAATATAATAGAAGTTTAATGCGGTTTTAGCGGTTAACCGCGGTTTTTACGGTTCACGGTTTTGCGGTTCGCGTTTCAATAGAAAACTCATCCAAATATATTCAAACCAAATACGGTTTTTACGGTTTTCGATTTGGATTGGTTAGAATATGATCACCTCTAGATAAGCCATGGGACATCAACTTTAGTGTCATCAACAACAAAATTTTATGGCATTCGTCTTCTAGTAATGAGTATTTGGCTACAAAAGAGACTTTAAGGCAAAACTATTGAGAGATTTTCTAAATTATGTGGCAGTCTTAGGCTGAGCGTTTGACCTAGCTTTCTTTAATTTTTTTATTCTCTTAAGAATAAGAAGTCTGACCAACCATATTTTTAATAAAACTCTTAGCCAAAAAAACAACTTTTTTCAATATATAAAATTGAATAAAAAGAACTTTTAAGATAAGATGTTGAAACTTACTTTTGAGAAAAAATTTGTACCTTTTTTATTTGTTATTATCTTTGGTAAATTTAGTTTAATCTATTTTGTTATAATTTTTTTTAAGTTTGTTATTATTCTTTAGTTTGTTACTATTTTTTTTTTTTTAAGTTAATTATTAATCTAGTTTAATTAGGATCGATATATTTTTAGATTTTTTTTTATAAAAAAATATATATTTTACAAAATAACTTTTAGCTTAAAAATAATTTTGAAGCTAAAAAAACAACAATTATCAAACAGCTTTAGCTTTTTTCTGAAAGCTTTTATTTTCAGTTTTAGCTTTCAGATAGTTTCTAAGACTTAAAAAAGTCAGGTCAAACGTACCATTACTCTTGTGTAGAATTAAGGAAGATCTTGTATTAAAATTTCATTGCTCATATATTTGCATATAATTTTGCAATCAATTTTCTTGTTTGTTGTTTCAAGTTATATAGGGGGCGTTTGTTTGAAAAAAAAATCTATTTTTTTCTTAAAAAAATCCATTTTGTAACGTTGATAGTGTTTGTTATAGATTTTTTTAAAAAATCATTTTCTTAAAAAAATCATTTTTAGCCCCAAAATGAAAAGTTATTTCTAATAGCTTTTCAAGAATCTATTTTTTTAAAATTAAGGAATCTAAGTGTATAAACTTCTTTTTTTTTCAAAATAGATTTTTACGATTGTAAACAAACACAAAGTAGCTTTAGATTTTCTTCAAAATCTCTACAAAAAAATCTCTAGATTTTTTCCAAAAAAAATCATTTTTTTTAAAGCTTAAACAAACGCATCCATAATACTGAAAATGAACGAGGCTATATTTCATTTCAATAATTACTTGACCCATATTCAAAGACAAGAGTCATTGAATAAAGAGTAATATCTTCCCATAACTTTTTTTGAAATTGTAATTGGTAACCTCAATTTTTTTAATCAAATGTAATCGACACAAATATTCAACTAGAATCCTCTTAGAGTTTGCCAAACAGAGCCTAACAACAAAGGCTAATAATCCACCAATTTACATCCAATAGGAAAGAAAAATACTTGGCTCAACAAAGTTCCTTTCAATTTTCAATCTATCTTGCTTGGCTCCCATCAAAATCTCACTTTAATTTTCATTTATTCCTCTAATGTTTTCCATTGTAAAACGACCAATTGTTTGCTAGGCAAAAAGTATAACCAAAGAATCACTCTAAAAGAGACATCCCACAACCAAAACATCAACTATCCTTAGAAGTAATTAGAAGAAGAAAAAAAAAAACAAGGACAGGGCTGGTATGCACTAAGCTAGAGGAGAGAGCAGAAACAAGAACAGTACATATATTGGTTCAATGTAACAGATCATTAGAGAAGTTACAATACATGCATTCTGTCTTTAAAAAACTGAACAAAGACAACTACGATTGGTTCATAAATATAATAACTTCTAACAACTACCACAAACAACATACTTGTAAACTGAACATCAGTTGCTAAATAAAAAATAACTACCACCCGATTCAATTTCTACATTAGTAGTCCTAAACACGATATTTAATAATCAAATCGGACCAAACAGCATCAGAAAAGAAAGCAATCAGCCCCGAACACCATCTCCCTAACAGGAATGAGAAAGAGGCGTAGCAGAGGAAAAAACAGAGCCTGCAGAACAGAACAAACGACTGCCGAGCCAATTACATTACATAGCCATACAATTCCAAGGGTTCCAAAATCATTCGTAGGACATATATGGATTTTTAGCCAAACTCTCAATATACCACTTTCAAGATAACGCCTTTATACTATCCGCCGCCTCTTCAGCACTCTCAAGCTTATATCTTCAGCTCGCGCTTTCTTTTTTTACCCATAGCAGACCCAATTAGAGTACTGAGTCTAAGAGAGAAGAAAAGATTTGGAGGATTGATAATTATTAGCCCCAACCATCGAACCACCACATACCAAATAGTCAAACCTAAATTGCAATGCAAGAAGAGTTGAGTTTTCCATACTAGAACCACACATCAAACAAGCAGTAGAATCTGATTAACGGATAATACCTCTCCCCCACAAATTAGTCTTAGCCGGTAATCTATCCAGCAGATAATATTAATATTAATCAATATTACTTATAATTAACAAGATATGCAAGGGTTGGGCCTCACCGAAACAACTCACCAAGTGTTTTTATGATGCTCAAGTACAGCCTGAAAAATATCTGAAGCAAAATATAAACTTGTTTTAATCTCAGAAATCATGTAAGCGAAAACAAGGAAGACTCCATAGTACACAAATGTGATTTACCATTGCGGTGATATTAGACTCTCATGGTAAATATGCAGATCGAACTCCTGATCGTTACTTGTCAAGGGATAATCCAACCTACCACTATTTATGTTATATAGGACAAGTTTGGAAGACAATGTCTTCATTAGAATAACACCATTTTCTGAAATGAACAACATGTCCATAAAAGAATCCGAGATGAACTTCTCACGCGGGATGATCGTCAATTTAGTCCATGAGTCAACAACTCCATACTCTTTCATCAACCACACAACTGAATGAGTTTCATTCACAAAACACATACAAAGACAATTACTCAAAACATTAAGCAAAGGTCTGCACACATAGTCATCACCAACATTTTGAGGCAGTAACACTTCCCGGTAAGTCTCCTTCTCCAGATCAAAAGAAAGAATCACATGTTGTGTAGAACCAACATCCCCTTTATAACCAACCCAATTCAGAGTGCCATTCACATATTTTCCTAACAACTGAGTGGGAGTACAGGTAAAATTCTGAACCGTTCTCCAAGAATCTTCACCAAAGGTATAAATTTTGGTCAAAGTTTCCTTAGAAGCCATATTTTGCAAACCTATTAACACCTTGTACTTGTTATTAACTTGGCAATAGCCAAAGCCATTATGTAACATAAACCAATCAAGCGAAGCAAGTTTGGGAGAATTTTTAGATTTCAAGCTGATAGAAGGGTTATACAATATGGCACTGCATTGATCAATATCATAAAGACACAACAACCCATTGCATGAACCTATAATAAAATACTCGCTCTTCAAGTCGCTGAAGCTATCTGGTATAACACGGGTTGATCGGTTTTCAAATAATGACTTCAAACGGTAAGATACAATTTCTTTAGGTTTTGTTCTAAAGAAAAAGGCTAATCGTTGCTTAGACATGACCAGATCTGAGATTAGGGTTTTCCATGATTTAGAAACGCACCTGAATTGAAGAAGATATATGACAGGAAGCCTTAGGAGAATATCGACGATGAGTTCGGAAGGCAAGACTGACGATGGCAATCTGGAAACTTTGTCGTCGTCGTCGTTCGGAGAAAGGACTCGGTGACTATTGGCGGCGGGTTCGAGCACCGGTTGAGTTGAAACAGTGTTGTTTTGACGTCGGAAGAATCTGTGGGGATGCATACTCGAATGTACAATGTTGTGAGTTTTTCAGTTTTTTTAGGGTTTAGGGTTTGCGAATGAGTTCAGTTGCTTCAATCTGATACTAGATTTTGATTTCAATGTTATCCATTTATTATTGGCAGCAATCGCCATTTATTTTTTTGTCAATCTCCATTTAATTAAGTTTCATTTTGTTCGAATAGAATTCTATTTGACTTTGACTAACCCAATCACACAAAGCTTTTGACCAAATTAATTTTTTTTTTTATAAAAAAACGTAGTATAATTACACTTGAATGAAAGGTAAATGAGCAAGAAATTGCGTCGCTAACTCTAGAGACCTATGATATACCACATTGATATGCATGACTCTTGAACTCGTTCTAAAGTATTCACAACATCTGGTGCGAAAAAACCAAACGTGTCAAATGCAAATGGTATAAACGCAGGTTGATTGTTAAAACACGTTCTCTCATGTTTGGCCACTTTGTTTGAAGCAGCTTTGAGGGCTGTCTGTCTTGCAGTAAAATTCTCAGTCGTCAATCCCACAAGTGAAGATACCCCAGTCAAGTCCACACATGCATGTTTTCCTCTTACCCACCCCTACACCAAAATATCGGTTGGCCTCAGTATAGATCTCCCCTCCAGTGGATCAGTCAAGAAGTTCACAGGTGCCTCTTTCTTCACAGATACTCTCGCGCGCTTAAAAACATCAAAAAGGACATCGTGAACAAAATAATGTCTGTATTTGAAAGCTGGAAATTCTCGACAATGAATTGCATGCTCCCCAAATCTATCCAAACACGCTTTGCGACACACATGGCACACCTTAAGAGCAAGAAATAAAGGAATCATCATGCGGTACTTGAGGATAGTGCAATATTCTACCGGGGACATATGTTGACCTAATCCCTCGATTGGGATAGCTAGAAGAAAATCCCGAGCATGAGCTGCCTGCAAAAATTCCTTTCTGTCTGATAGTTAAAATGAAAGTCAACTTCCATATCCTTGACAATTTTACTAAATAGGGCACTCGCCAAAACATGTTGGGCTTTAGGGGGACGATGTCCTTGCTAGTGAAACTGCTAAAGTCTAAATTTGGAATTATTTCACGAAGACCGTCCAAAGCACTATCAAAATCAGCGTCCATACCACATACTCCACTATCTCTCAATATATGATCTTGCAACACTCATGACTGGGCTATGAGGCTGCCTTTATTGCCGAGTACAACCCTAACCCACCAGCCTTAATAAGTAAGGAATCTATTCTCCATTGAAGATCCCCAAAGAAAGGACATCCGCCAACCACAATTCTTCAACCGCTCCACGCAACTCTTTATCAAACAAAATAGCTGCATTTTTCATGTAAGCTGGTTGACATGCCCTTAGGCCAAAAAAGAGTTTGACAATACCCATGCATGATCGAAGTACAACTTGTGGCATAATACAATTTCGATGGTTCATATTTAAAATTCAGAAAGAACTATTTGTTTCCACGCCCGTTTGTATGATCCGTTTTCTATTACCGCCACTATATTGTAGTGTGCGCGTCTTTTATAAAGAAGGGTAACTACGATAAGAGGAGGAATGAAGTTGTATTGTGTCATTGTACCAGGAACGATAGATTGTTTTGTGCAAGGAAGAAGGAATTCAAGGAAGACGATAAAACTTTTTTTTTATTCTTATTTTTTTTCCTGTTTTATATGTATCTTTTTTCTATTACTATCTATTACTATACTAGCCGCCAAACGGGCACGTTTGTGTGATCGATATTTTTTTTTTTTTTTGATGTGATCAATATTCTCTATTGTGCAAATATAAATAATTACTTAACCTCTTTTTTTTTGTGGCTAGTTATTAAGAAGAAAAAAATATATTTGTTTTTTACTATAAAAAAACTGAAAACCTACTTTTATGTGGAAGTTGTGTTTAGTTTTTTTTTGTAGGTTTTTTTAAGGGTAAAATAGAAATAATGAAAAAGTCATCCCAAAAATTTGTATCCCCTTTATATATTAGTATCTATACTAATATATAAAGGGGATACAAATTTTTGGGATGACTTTTTTATTATTCCAATTTTACCCTTAAAAAATAACTTCCACATAAAAATAGATTTTCAGTTTTTTTAGTAAATAATTTTTTTTCTTCTTAATAACTAAGCACAACTTCCAAATAAAAGTAGGTTTTCAATTTTTTTATAGTAAAAAAAAAATATTAAAAGGAGGTTACGTAGTTATCAATTAACAAAGTCCAATAAAATAGGAGATTAAATAGTTATTTATATTTGCACAATACAGAATATCGATCACACACGAAAAAAAAAAGAAAGAATATCGATTACACAAACGGGCACGGGGCGGCTAGTAGATATAAAAAGGATACAAATTTTTGGGATGACGTTTTCATTACTCCTATTTTACCCTTAAAAAAAACTACCAAAAAAAAAATAATTTTATATGTTGAAAAATAATTTCCACATAAAAATAGATTTTCAGTTTTTTTTAGTAAATATTTTTTTTCTTAATAACTAAACACAACTTCCACATAAAAGTAGGTTTTCAGTTTTTTTATAGTAAAAAAATAAAAAATATTCTTCTTAATGACTAGCCATAACAAAAACGAAGGTTAAGTAGTTATCAATTAACCAAGTCCAATAAAAAAAGGAGATTAAGTAGTTATTTATATTTGCACAATAGAGAATTTCGATCACAGGCTCATAGCCAACAAAAAAAGAGAATATTGATCACACAAACGGGCACGGTGCCCGTTTGGCGGCTAGTATATAAAAAGGATATAAAGTTTTGAGATGGCTTTTTCATTATTCCTATTTTACCCTTAAAAAATAACTTACACATAAAAATAGATTTCAGTTTTTTTAGTAAATAAAACTTCAACATAAAAGTAGGTTTTCAGTTTTTTTATGGTAAAAAAAAATATTTTTTTCTTCTTAATAATTAGCCACAACAAAAAAGAAGGTTACATTGTTATCAATTCACTAAGTCCAATAAAAAAGGAGATTAAGTAGTTATTTATATTTGCACAATAGAGAATATCAATCAAAAAAAAAAAAGAATATCGATCACACAAGACGGCTAGTTTTTATAAAGATAACAATTATAGAGATAGAGATTATAGATATTACTCAAATAATAGTTTAAAATAAACACATAAATAATACGAAGTGTTAAAAAAGAAAATAATCTCATGTAATATACGAGCTACCATACTACTTACAATTAAGCCAAATTTTTACGAGCTACCATACTGGTAATAAAAGCAAAAAAAAGAAGTTGCTGATATTAGATTAAATTATTGTTGAATCACTCGTGGCAAGTTAGAATTACACATATGTACAGGAAGTTAATCGTTGTACTGATGTTTTGATTTAAAATGCTTCAAATTCATGCTGATGATTATAGGGGTATTTCTCTCCGCTGTTTAGTGGCTACGTAACTTCTTTTTCGGTTTAGTCCCCTCTTTATTTTTAAAAAAAAAGTTATTTTGTTTCAATTATTGTGCGAATTTTGATGGATAGGGTTCAAAATTTCAAATGATGAAGAAGCCCACAGTGTATCCACTGAGTAGGCAGGCAATATATTTTACGATCAAACTGAACTCATTTTGCAAAAACCCTAAACCTTGAGACCGAAGAATTCACATCGTACTTTCAACTATGTATCTCTGCGACCATCAAAACGACAACGTTTGCACTCAACCGGGTTTCGAGCCCAACACCAAGAATCAGCGATTCCTTTCTCCGACCGACAACAACGTTTTCCCACTGCCGTTCTTGCCTTCTGAACTCATCGTGGAGATTCTCCTCAGGCTTTCAGCGACTTGTCTCCTAAAATTCAGGTTCGTGTGTAAATTATGGAAAACCCTAATTTCAGATCCTAATTTCGCAAAGAAACATCTTCTAATCTCAATTGCGGATCCCAGCATGACCCACCAACGATTGGCCTTTTCCAATCGTTCTTACCCATTGAATTCATTATTCCATCAGTCCGTGCTATACCAGATAGATTCAACGGCTTGAAAAACGCCGATCAGGATTACATTTTAGGTTCATGCAATGGTTTTGTATGTCTTTATGATCCTCCTGATCAAAGTAATATGATAATGTATAACCCTTCTATCGGTTTGAAATCCAAAAGTTCTCCCAAACTTATTTCGTCGCGTGATTGGTGGATGGAGTATAATGGTTTTGGCTACGATAATGTTAATGACAAGTACAAGGTGTTAGCAGTTGTGAAATATCATAATGCGGAGTTTAGTGGATCATTGACCAAAATTTATACCTTTGGTGAAGATTCTTGGAGAACGATTCAGGATTTACCCCATACTCCTCCCAATCAGGCGTTAGGGAAATATGTGAGTGGCACTCTGAATTGGGTTGGTCGTGTACTGTTTAACCCAACACGATATGTGATTACCTCTTTTGATCTGGATAAGGAGACTTACCGGGATGTGTTGCTGCCTCAAAGTGTTAGTGACGGCGACTACATGTGCGACTACATGTGCAGACCTTCGCTTTGTGTTTTGAATGATTGTCTTTGTTTGTGTTTTGTGAACAAAACTCATTTGGTTGTGTGGTTGATGAAGGAGTATGGAGTTGTTGATTCCTGGACTGAATTGATGAACATCCCTCGCGAGAAGTTAATATTCTTGAATTCTATGAACCGATTTTCTATTTTTGAACTATTGTTCATTTCAGAAAATGGTGTTGTTCTTTTTATGGTGGCTTCACAACTTATCCTATATAACTTAAATAGTGGTCGGTTGGATTATCCCTTGATAAGTTCCGAAGACATGTTTGAACCACAAATTTATTGCGAGAACTTAATATCTCCGCAATGGTAAATCACATCTGTGTACTATGGAGTCTTTCATGTTTTGGCTTACATGAGTTCTAAGTAAAACAAGTTTATCTTTTGCGTCAGATATTTTTTTAGGTTGTTTGTCCTCGAGTGGGATAACCCTTTATTTTGTTTTGTTTTAGACATTCATTGCTTTTATTGATAATCCCATGGAGGGACACAACACAAGAACTTTCACAAGATTCTTTATTTCATGAAGCCTCTCTAATGCTTCATTCTTTTGAAATCATATTAGTTTCATTTAATTATGCTATTCGTTTTCTGTCAAATATGATTAGCCCTCCTAGTTGATGTGCAGGAATTTTAATTAATATTTTAAACTACTTTACAATAATCAGTAGTATTGAACTGGACCATACTATAAAATTTATTTTCCTTTTCAATTATCTCTTATATTGATTGATAGTTTCATTATATTCTTATATTCTCCTGATCGGCTATGCCACAAAACCAATGTAGTGATTGTTGTTTGTGATTGAGTGTGTAAAATTTATGTTTCTACATAATGTTGCATTGTTCTTAAGAAGTTGTAGAGCATACCCAAAAGCTGCATAAATTAAAAAATGTTTTT
The DNA here is from genome assembly GCA_030408175.1 of Trifolium repens. Taxonomy (NCBI): domain Eukaryota; kingdom Viridiplantae; phylum Streptophyta; class Magnoliopsida; order Fabales; family Fabaceae; genus Trifolium; species Trifolium repens. The sequence goes on along the minus strand of CP125850.1, from coordinate 49,509,813 downwards.
ATTCTATTTTGAACCAATAGACTCCCAGTCCCCCACTGCAGGTCCTTCAAGATCTTCTAAATAAGAAGACTAATTCCAAAAGGCCAATGGATTGCACAAGTAGATAGAAGACCAAGTTAACATGTAAACTAAATTGTGGCAATGTCACCTGCAAGGTAATTTCATTCACCATGCTTTATGGTTCAAAATTAATATCACAAAGTTTGTCAGAGTATAGTTATGTTCTAGGAAACTTAGATCAAGTTTACCAGTTTAAAAAATTGTGTTGCCGTAAATTTATTTTAACTTCAGTTTTCTGGAACAAATTATCTATTTAGAGTAACTTGAACGAAAAACTGAGAAAAGGCAAAAAAGATGAAAATTGATTCCAAAATTATATGCAAATATGAGGCAATGAAATTTTAATACAAAATATTCCTTAAATTTACATAATAGTAAGACAACACATAATTTAGGAATTCTCTCAATAATTTTTCCTTCCTTAAAGTCTCTTTTGTAGCCAAACACTCATGACTAGAAGATACGAATATCATAAAATTTTGTTGTTGGTGACACTAAGGGTGATGTCCAATGGCTTTACCACAAAGCAATACATTAGAGGGGATATTATATTCATTATAAAGGCTTTGTTGTTCATTCCAAACCCTAAGATATAATTGTTGTCCAAGATACTGTCTTTCCCATATTGCAGACCTCAAGTTCCACATACCTTTGTTGTCCAATGACACCAATATGGTAGTCCAAGAGTTTGGATACACCTATGATAATTTGAAGCACATAAGTAAGCATACCAAAAAGATCAAATTAACTACATATACATTGTTTGATATGTGGCTGACTGCGTGCGATCACGGAAATGGATCATGTGCAGTCACTGATGCAGTCAGTGTATTACAATCCTCTGATTAAAATCAAACGGCTCAGATTTAAGTAAGTTTCAATATTTTAAAATATAAAAGTTCTGATCTTTAAATATAAACCGTCCGATCTCAATATAACGGACTTAATCTTACTGATTGCATGTGCAGTCATGGGTGCTTGCTGCACCCAATCTAGGTCCGCGTGCGATCACACCAATCCAAATTTGCTAGTATTTCATTATTGTTAAAATTAAATCTTATAAATTAGATTCTCATTTTTAGTTACTGCACAATACCAGGTTCTAGTGCAAGTAGTTAATACATTGTGCGTGTGGGTGCTATAAATCTCGAGATATTGAGTTCAATTCCTTTTAATGAAAAAGTTACCTGAACGGTGTGTCTAGTTAGAGCATCTACTAAATTATAGATTCTTCTCTTCGCTGGTGTCCACTGGCCGAAACCATAACTGTAATCATCACACAAAACATTATCAACTTTGCCATAAACAAATTTTAAGCAATGATGATTACTTCTATAACACATAAAGAAAATTGAACCAAAATGCAAATAAAGAATGATTACATACCCCACAACCCAAAAATCATAGCCATCAAGATGCCAAGATTGCATGCTGTTTTCATCATTTTGGAAAACAAGCTCAATAAAATCATGGAGAGAAGTTGGCAATACAGAGGTAGCTACATATGCAGGACCATTAGAAGGAATACTTTGGATTGAGTTCACACTGAAGATTCCAGGAATGTTGAAGTAATCAGCAAGTTTGAGTGGTGTATCAGGGTTAACATAGGAAACCTTGTTAACAGCATAACGTAATTTTCCATTAATTAATGGTGCTGAATTGGCTAATACAATTGTCTTTGTAGGAGTTATTTTTCCATAATGGTATGATCCTTGTGGATTTGGCCTTGCTGCATTTGCTGTTAGATTCCATCTGAATAAAATAAAAAATATAGTTGAAATTAATGCAAACTGAAAGCTTGTTGATTTTGGTTCGGCTTTTTTGCTTACTGCTTAAATATGTTTTTAGTCTCACAAAATACTGTAAATTTTGCTTTTGTTCCGTCCATTTTTTTTTTGTCTCAGTTTGATCTGTTGTATTTTTAAATCATGTATTGTGTTAGTCGTAGATTTATGTAAAAGCTACTTAATCTTGAGTCTCAACTTTAGACTATCGTTCGAAATTGACACATTTTAAAATATGAAAATCAAAATGAGATAAAAAAAAGTTCTTTAGATATCAAACTGAAAATCACCATATTTATTACCTGAAGCTTCTAGCTTGTATCAAAGACCAATGATATTGATAAGTAGGAGGACTAGGCAAAGGACCAGAAGCAGGGGAATGAGAGTTTGTATAGTGTAAAACTGCAGTTGCTGTAAGAACTCTTCTAGAAAATCTTGTTGAAGCAACAATGTGATAATCCTTTGGAGATTGATTTAATGTTACCAAAACAGCAGCTGATTGTCCAACATGCACATCAAGGGAATCATATATGTTCTGAATAACATGTGATCCTTCCACCTCAACTAGTTTAAGGGTATGTCCTTGAATTCTAAAGTTGATTGATGTTGACATTCCCACATTCGAGATTCTGAACATGTAAGTCTTTCCTGTAAGCAATTAAGCAACTAAGTAAGCATAAGTACTGTTTGGCAAAACAAACTTAATGAAAAAGTTGTATGGTTTTCTTAGAATTTTTAAAAGGACTTACCTTGATCACCATTTATAGATGTATGAGATTGGCCATTGATAAGAAGCCCATCAGGAAATGCTAGAGATTTTCCAGAATCCAAAGACTCTCGTAATGCCTATCAAAATATAAAGGATGAATATTAAGAACCAAATTCATCCTTAGAATTTAGAAAGACCTAAATTATGCATTGTGTTATAAACTAGCTTTTATACCTTGTGGCTGGTTTTGTACCAGTCACCAACGAGTAACGTGAAATCTCCGTCCGGGTATGGATAAGGCACTGCGATGACGGATCTATGATAGACATTAAGTGCTCCAAATCCTCCAGCTGCTTTATGAAGTTGAGTTGATGGAAAGTATGTGTATGTTCCAATCTGATCCTTAGCCTGAAACTTGTATGTGTAATTTGAGTTTGGAGGTATAGGACAGTTGGTTCCTAATACCCCATCTTGCCATGAATTTTTCCTTTGTTTAATTCCATTCCTGGTTTACAACAACATTGTTAATTCTTAAGCCAGTATCTCAAATGAAATGCCACAACATTATATTACAATTAACTTATAAGAATACTAAGCAAATGCACAATCTCTTTGCCATGACATATATATAACCTCAATGAGAGAAACTCACCAAGTGAGTAGAAATGGTTGGTCCAATTTGTTGACAAGATTGAGAACCACATTTTCATTAGTTACTAAGTCTAGTTGAGGTCCCGGAAATTGACCATTGATCAGAATTACCTAAAAAATCAAGCACCAAAACTTTAGACTAGACTTCAAAAACATAGTTCGTATTCGTACTGAAAAAATAATCATGTTATCGTTAGTCACTAAGTCTATTTAAGTGCCAAATGTGACTATTGAACTCAACAATAACCAAAATCTCGTATTGGTACCGAAAATCAGAATCATTGACTTCAACGAGAACAAAAATCACGTATAGCACAAATAGGGTAAAAGCTCATTTAATTCTGATTTTCAATACGAAATGATAGATCTTTTAATCTTTCGAAAATCCCCTTTTGCAAAATATTACATCTTAATAAGATTAAATGAAAGAATATTACACACCTGCTGAGGACTGCCTAGTGGAGAAAGAGTTCCATAAGTCACAGTCCATGTAAAATATTTGTATGCATCTTCTGCTTGCACTAGAGAAACACTAAGCAAAACAAGAACAACAAAATGCAGCAGATAGAAAAAACATGTGCTTCTCATTGCCTCTACAATTAACCAATAAAAAAACCATGGTTAAATTTGAATGAAAATAATGTTGGAAACTAAGAACTGAAAATAAAACATGAGATTTGAAAATTACCAGGTTTGTGATTGTGCTCAAACTTTGACTCACTTCAAGAGTGAGAGTGTGAAACACCTATCAAGCTTGGAGATTGTAGTGATGAAACATTTGTTTGCATAATAATATATATGCAAAGAATGTTACTACTATGATAATAAAAAATTGAAAAAATAGAGTATCTTTTTTTGGTTGGTGCTTTTAAGGTAGCAATTTGATGATTCATCTTCGGCGCTGTTAACGGGTTTAGATGATTTTGTAGTTGCTTCAAACTAAAGTTATATACTATGACATGCCTGCTATTAATTGAATTTTGTATATTTATCATAATCATATATCATTATTATTAAAGTGAAATTGTACATATAGCTTTAATAGCCCACCCACCACCACTTATTCTTTTTGACTTCTATACTATACCCCTTAAATTTGGTTATGTCAACTTTGTCTTCCTTTTCTGCTTGTTTTACAAACTAAATGGGCCTAAGTTTGTCTCTTAAATTTGTAGGATGGTCTCAATCTAGTCTTCTATTATAAAAGAGAATTATTTTTGCAGCCCTATGGGCAGCGGCGAAGCTAGCCAATATTTTATGAGGGGGCTAAATCTAAAAAATAAATTTAACGGGCGTCTTGATAATTTTTTTAGTTGTTTAAAAATCCGAAAGTATTAAAATAAGACAAAATACGTCCATCAATCAACTGATTATATTTTTTTTTTATATTTCTACTCATTTTTAACAAATAATCACCTGTAGTGACTAAATATATATTATTGAGGTAGCTAATTACAAAATATACTAACAATTCACTTAAAAAAATATATTTTGGGGTAGCCATGGCTACCTCATGGTAACACATAGCTACGCCTCTGCCTATGGGTTGTTCGCGTGCCTTACAAAATGACTAAAATAACCTTCCGTGGCTTAAGTCACGGATGTAGAGAAATTGAGAAATTTTGAAAAATGCCGTTTGTGACTTAAGTAGTGGACGTTATAAATATAAAATCCGGTAGGATGTTTTAAGGGGTGTCCGTGACTTAAGTTACAAACAAGAGCATTTTTGTAATTTCGTAGGACGTGCCCAAAAACGCGGCAAAAATAATTCTCTTATAAAATATTTATCAAATTTGTTTTTATGCCTGAATCTGTTATCAAATAATAGTCATAATGTTTTTATGTGTTATTTTGTATGTCTCGCCTTGAATGATGAAGATCAACCCGTTAGGCTGTCATTTTCAACGTAATTGACGCCCTCCCTGCCTGCATGCACGTTTCACTTTTACTGCCCATTGCCTTCCAACTCATGTGATTCTCAATTATTATCATTTACCTGGTCTCTCTACTAGGCATGACAACGGAGCGGGTCGGGGGCGGATTTTGCTCTCCCAAACCCATAAAGTTTGAGTATCCCCATACCCATCCCCATTTTAAGCGGGGAAGAAAAGTAGAACCCCAAACCCATATCCGACGGGGTTCGGGTATCCCAATGGGTTTCGGGTATCCCGTCTTGCTTCTCTCCACATGAACTTGATTTGTATTTGATATTTTTTTAATTAAAAAATAATTTAAAAATCGAGAACTATTTTATTTCAATAATATGATTTTATTAAAATAAAATAAAATAGGGAAAACAATTTATTTAATACAGTACTTAATTTAAAATAAAAGTAAACGAATGAATGTAATTTAAGACTTTTTTGTTCATATATAATATATTTTTTATACATAATTTAATTTAAGAAAAGGAAAATATGATGTTTATATAAACGGGGCGGGTTCGGGGACGGGTTCGGGGTGGGTATCAATGTCCCCATTACCCGCCTCATCCCCGTCTTTTAAAATCGGGGAAAACCCAAACCCGAACTCAAACCCAGTCAAAACGGGGATGGTACAGGCGGGTACCCGCGGGTATGGGTTTTATTGACATGCCTACTCTCTACCAACAATTTTTATAACATTTAGGAACCGAGACAGATTAAAATAGTAGGGAAAAGTTTTTTAATAAGAAAATCTAAAATGAAGAAGTGCAACAATAAATTTTTAGCCTTGTTTACATCCACTACACCGTATGATTTCTACAACAAAAGAAGATTAAAATTACATCATCTTTTACATATATATTTTTTTTTTGGTCAAGATTTTTTAAATATTATTATCATGTGTTATTCTTTCATTTATTTTCTTAAATCAGTCTTAACAAATATCATTTCTCATTAAAAATATGATAATAAATGTCAAACTATAGAGTCTATTCTTGGCCACCACACATTTAAGCACATAGCCATTACTTTTACCATTCAGTCTCTACCAACTATAAATAGGACCAAAGAACATTTCGAGTTTTTCTTCTAAGATATTGAGAGTGGATTCCCTTTTGGCCCCTGAGCTATTTATTTAGAAAAATAAATCAAATTTTCAAATGAACTACAAAAGTCAAGACATTATAAAATTAAGTAAAAGTTAATATTGTAAATATGCATTTTACTTGGTTAAAATAATAAAATTTTAACGATCAAATTTAAATTTGTGTGTTGTGAGTTTATTCACAAATTTATATTTTCTAGTTTTTAGCGAACTTCAATATATAATGATTTTGATTTATGTACTTCACTAATTTAAATGAGTGATGATTGTTACTTTTTTGCAAAAAACCACTTAAGTTATTAAAGCTCGTTATATTGAGTAAAAAAGGTCTATTTTATCATATAAGTTATTAATTGCTTCGGCTGCTACTTCTTTGGTTGCTGCTCTTGGCATAAGTTATGGTGCATAAGCCATGTTTATGCACCGTGCATAAATACCCAAAATTGTTTAGCGCACCCCCCAAATTTCTAGTGAACCCCTTAGATTGCTTAGCGCACCCCCCAAATTTTTAGAGGTACGTTAGAAATTTGTGGGGTGCGCTAGAAATTTGGGGGTGCGTTAAGTAATCTGGGAGGTGCATTAAGTAATCTGGAGGGTGCATTAAACAATTTTCATTATTTATGCATGGTGCATAAGGAAAAAGCTTATGCACCATAACCACTCCCGCTGCTCTTCGTTGGTTGTGCTATTAAAGGATTTAATTTATTTATTAATTTTGTAACAAACTTAAAAGCTTAGTAGTAAGCTTTAACTTGAGTGAGAGTGTTAGAATAGAAAAATATATGTTAAGATATACATAAGATTTATTTATATTATAGTTTGTTGAGCAAATATCTCTATAATCAAGTTTATTACTCCCTCCGTTTCTTTTTAATTGTCTTTTGTTATCTGATTTAACGTTTCTATTTAATTGTTCTTTTTGTATTTTACGGGTATAATTTGTCAATTATACCCTTTGTCAATTGCTCTTATCTCTTCCAATCAAACAAATCAAAACAAAGTTTGTTTTTTTAAAAACAAATTAAAACAAAGTTTGTTACCGGATAAAGAGAGAGTAATTAGCAATTGTTTGTTATGAGAGAAATATAATATTTTTGTTTTACGTAATATATTAAATTTATTGGAAAAAATGGAAAAAAATAGGAATTTATTGGTGGATTAAAATAAGGGTATAACAGGAAGATAACGTACAAAAATACACTTCCTTAGTTTGGTATTATCTTTATAAAAAGACAATTAAAAAGAAACGGAGGGAGTAATTCTAAGCCCTAAATTAAGTTTATTTTAGTTTTAAATATATTTACTTGATTATAAATATAAAGTAGTATCATACTATTTCATATATAAATATTATATTTTAAGTGATTGACATTATTATCAATAATATTTATATTTTTTTTTATTGTTTTCTTCTATTCTTTCACCTAATACCACAAATTCAACAATTATTTTATCCATTAACCATCCACCTTAAAAGTCATCATTTTGTCCATCTAATCCAATATATCGATTAATTATTTGCAATTTTTTTTTACGGTGATAAATTATTTGCAATTGTTATTGAAATATGGCGCAAATTATCCTTGGTTAATAGAAAAAGTTTGATAGAAATTACGCATAGTTTGATTAGTTTTACTACTTTCTTGAACCAAATATCAAATATTACGGTATATATATTTCCAAATGTGCAACACTTCCATCAGGGATCTGTGGCGCAATGGTAGCGCGTCTGACTCCAGATCAGAAGGTTGCGTGTTCGATTCACGTCAGGTTCACTTCCCTCTTTTTATTTCTAATTTCTAAATCCTTCAGCTGTGGTTTCAGTAAGATAAGCAGAAAAAGACAAAACAATGGGTGAGCTAAAAGTTGAGTTCAGGCCACCAAATTATTTTGTATTATGATTTTTTTTACTCAATTATTCTTAATCTAATACTGTAAAATGAGCATAAGAATACAAAAAATAAAGCTAATAGAACCCAATTTCATAAAATACTGTCTCATAATAAGTAGTAACTGTACCGGTCAAAGAAATTTAGGCCCAATCCCTTGACAGGCCCAATTCGGTCCGCCAGTTAACAGGCCCAGATCGCCCCCTCACTACACGTGCAGCAGGCGTGCCCCCACTACCCCTGCTTCAGTCAGAATAGGGGCACGTGGAAAATGTGTCCCGAACCGCCTTATTTAGGCTTGGCGCCAAATACACTCCACTCTCCTCAATCCTGGGTCGTGGGAGCTTGGTAACTGCCCATTACACCCCCATTTGGAGGGAAGATCGTGGGATCATGGGAATGAGGTGGCTCTGCTATAGGCCTCTATAAATACCACCCCCAACACATTTTAGAAAAGCAAGCAATATCACAAGAACACACCATTGCATAACCTTAACCTTTAGCAAATACATACCCCCTAAGTTCCACGCAGGAACATTTGGCGCCCACCGTGGGGCCTCGGTAAAACGATTCCCAGGCCTCAAGTTTTTCATCTATGGCGGACAGTCTTGGGAGGCAGATGAGAAAGAAGCAGGCGTTCCAAACTTGTCATCTCTTTTGGATATACCTCTATGTTCTTATTATTATAATAATTATAATTATTACTATTATAGTTCAGATTTTGTTTGGCTCCACTTATCATCAATAAGGAAAGAAACGCGTACACAGGGAATCACGGCTTCGTCTTCGCAATCCTTCCGCTAACTCGCACCACCATGCATCTGTTTTCACTCCATCCAAGAAACACCACGCCGCCACGAACACACAGAAATGCCAGCCAGCCCGCCCAATGTCTTCTCTATCGCGACTCTGCTCGCAGCCCAGATAGATTCCGCAGCACCGCCGCTGGATTCATGAAGAAATCGCCATCGTTGTCAAACTGGAGAAATAACTGTCACTGACGGTTGTGGAGAAATTATCATCGCCGCCATCGGATTCGTTGAGGAACCGCTATGTCGTCGTCAGACTCGTATACGAACCAACGTGTGGTCGCCGCGATTATCATGGAACGGGTCCAGTGACTGGGTTCGGAAAAAAGATTTCGATTGAAGCTAATCAACATCCAAGGATCTTCAAATTTAGGACCACAGCCCAGGTGATATCATTCTAAATCTCCTTGATGAAATTTATAATTTTATCTGGTTCTTTCAATAAAAGCCACCATGGATGAATCATGAATCTATACTATTGAACATGAATCTGATCACTCTTTTCCTGACTATGTTTTACTCTGTTTCTCACTACTACATGCATTGGATAGTCTTTCAAGGTGTTAACTTATAATCTCCAAAGAGGCTTCTCATATATAGTTTTTTGATATCACTTTAAAGAAAATTGGTATTATTAGTTGCTAAAAGAAAATTAGGATATGAAGTTGTCACTCTATAGAAGAGATAAAAAAATAAATGGAACAAAGCTATCTGAAAATACACTGAGTTCCTTTTTCTAGTGTCATTCATGTCATTCAGGCTCTGTTGTCTAGAACTGGGAACATATATAAATCTTTTGAGTCTTTCACAACTCTTCAAGCTAGCTTAAAAATGTCTTTACAAAGTTAGCTTGCTAACTAAGCTGCAAACTTTTATGTATTCCAAAGATTTGTGAATACCTTTAACTACCAGACTTACTTTGTATATTTATACATGATCATTAGCTTTGCATTTATTGGCGAATAACTTTGCTGACACCTACTGCTTCTTATCATGTGAAAAGATAGCCATTAACATTTTCAAATGTTGTTCTTTTGAAAAACTTTACATCCTGTTTAAATGCATGTAGGTGCTACATAATAAGACTTACACATGGTTGAAAGGTGAAGTAAAAACAATTTACTGTGATGGTAAGGTCTTCAAATCAATTTTGTAGATAACAAATAGTTTGACTTTATTTAAATAAATAACTTATGAATCTATTAAGCGCTTATATTCCAAGCTAATTATGTTATTTAAACATGGTGGTAATAGTAATAGCATGTTCACAAATTAGATGACAAGTTGGCAGTTAACTAAATCCCTCTTGTTTTCTATCTAGATGTGTATCTCTTATACAACTTTATTATTGTTGAGTAGTTATTTATTTCTCATTTTCTGCAAATGAAAAGTCATGCAAACCTTCTGTGACGGTAATTTTAAACATTTGAATATCTTTTGAGATGTGTTTTTATAATATAGTATGTAATTGATATGAGCTCAAGAGCTGTGATGAATTATAACTATGGGGACTTTGTAACAAGTTAGCTTTTCAGTTATCATGATATGACAGAAGTGATATCAATCCAAACTCCGTGCTCTAAGTTTGCTGATATTGATACAACGTTGAGTCTGTGGACAAAGTACTATTTCATTAACATTCAAATAAGAGAAGGTCAAATACAACTTCGAAGATCAGATCCGTCACGTTTGAATTGAAATGATGTCGCCATAGTTGCTGTGAATCTAAATTCTCCAACACGCCGAACTATCGCCGCTGACTTACCATTACAAACATTGTCATCTCGCCGTAGAATCGTTTTTGTTGCTAGGCGACTCCCGATCCAGGTGTTAACGTTCTTTTACTGTAACTTTCTATTTAATCATATAGTTCTCACCTTTCCTATTTTTGATAATATGTTAATTGTGCTTATGATTTAACATGGTTGATTAATTTTTAGTCCATAAATCATGTTCTACTTATAATTAACACTAATGTGCTTCTTTACATATCACATTTTTATTTGCTTTGCTTGTAATTAATTAAAATTAATCATACATGCTAATTTTCAATAACTAATGATTATATGAATATATGAGACATATTATTAGTCGATCTGTTTTTAGACTTGAAGTACTTGTTATAATGTCACCTTCTTTGAAATCTATTCTTTTAAAATCTTGATTAGGAAATTCAGTTTGTTCATCTATGATTTTTATTTTTGATTCATTGAGGTTGATCATAACACAGCCCAGGACAATAAGTGGATATGATAAATCAAAGTGTTCAAAGATACAACAAAGTTAAAGCCGCAAAGTTAAATGGCGACCTAAGGCCTAAGTCCATGTATTGAAAAGCACTAAGTGCTAGGGCGATGCCACACAAACAGCGCCAAGACGCTCGTGATTGTCAAAATGAGAAATTCAATTTCATGTTATTTTGGTCGATGCATACTCGTTCATACTATACATGAACAATACGGATTTTTCAAACAGGTTATGTTCTAACTTCACTTCTTTTTATTTCGTATAGTTTTTATTACTTATGATATTGATCAACAAAGAAAGTCTAATTGGTTGTACATGTTGTTACAAAATCATTCCACCATGAATTTTTATATTCACAATTAATAGAGAATTAGTGGAAGTGATTGATTCCCATTCCCATTTTAATCCCTAAATCAAATATGTCTGGTTCTTCACTATTTTCATATTTATTTGATATTATTATTGTAGTATATGTGAAGAGGAAATGGAATGGGCCAGTAATGGAAATGTTTTATCCACTGTTTTCTTCTGTTTTGATAACAAGTGATAATAATGTGGTCGGTTTAATCAGTTTTGTTTTTAGTGCATTAAGACTTGTGGTTTATGAGCTTTCATTGTTGTCGAAATACATGTATATGTGTCTGTGTTGATGAAATGATTGTGGTTGCTCTTTGGTTGATTATTATTAGTTTATTTCAAATGAGAAGTATGCTAAACTTGCTCTTTGACTTAATCGGGAACTCTACCATTGACATCGAGACTAAAAAGCTAAGAAGGAAGGTTCTGCACTAGTACTAATAATATGTATATACGCTACCAACCCCTGCTCTGATAATGGGAAGGTTCTGCACTAGTACACTGTGTTGATGTCGTGATTATTAGTTTATTTTAATGAAACTATGTATATATGCTACTCATGCAAATTTAATAAGGTTCACTCCTCTATTTTCTCTTGGTTCACTCATGTTTGATTTTGTTTCAACAATAACGTCGGGCTAAATTTGCCATCCCGCCAAATTGATGTCACCGAGCAACGACGCCGTCTCGCCGCCAAATCGCCATCGTGACACCTTCACTTACTATTGTTTCAAATACGGCGGTGTCCGTTAACAAGAGGCAGTGTAATTCGATATCGCCCAGGTGCATTCATTCCTTTATTTTTGTTTTCGATGTCTTAGAGCTACTCTGATGGATGTTCGGATGTGTTTGATTTCAATTTAATATTTCTGATCATCAGACTGTCATTTAACATATAATGATGCGTTTACTTGATGTTTATTTATTTGTTATGCGTATAATAAATGTCACAATGTTCACAAGATTGCACAGAAAATGAAACCATACATTACTATGATCAATAAAAATATGAATCAGCGCAGGGACTGTCAACAGACGCGATAAACTGGAATAGTCGAGACGATTCTCTAGCCGCACACGATTCTCTGGCTGAAGGATGAATAGATGAAAACGATTATAAAGTCGCTACCAAAAGTTGTCGCCCGCCAACAGTTGCACGGCGTGGAAATCACATAATGGAATCCTGCAGTTCACAAACTTGCCAAAAACATGGAACATACTTTCTCAAAGCTAAATTCTACTATAATTTTCCAATCGAGAAGAATGAAGACGGCTAAAGATATGACCAGGACACGTCACACCGCACATGAGGCGCTACAGTAGGATCACAATAAATATAAAAAGAAAAGAAGCAAAGGATCTTGAGAGAAGTAGATACCCATCAGTACATAGAAGGTGAAGAAAACAACGTCACCGAGTTCCCAACTATTCAGTTGAACTAGCACGCATTGTTGTGATTCATCGGAAGCGATGAAGTAAAATCATACGGGAGACATTATTATTTGTGTTTCATCCAAATCACATATAAGCATCAAATTTGGAGAATTATCGGGAGACATCATGGTCTCGCCACTCGCCAGCCCATCACGGCTGAAACTTTGGAAAAGGAAGGAAAGAGATTGCATGGCGTGAATCAAATAAACAAGCAAAGGGTATATCAAATCGTGTAAGATATACTACATGATACTGCTCACGACATCCAGGTGCTATAATTCCACCAACTCTTATAAATTCAATTCACCTAGTGAATCATATAATATTTTTATTAGACTTTTAAAGATGCCAAATCACTATGTTTTCTTGGGTTTTTACATCCAATTATAATGTCCAAGTTTTATAATATAGATTTGCTATATGCATGCTTGGATTTTTTCATGTTCCATTACTTTGGTTACTGTCAGCCGTTATTTCACCTATTATATAATAAAACTATGTATTTAATAAGACTTGGTCAATTTTAAGTCATGAACAATGTTTCATAATGTCCTATTATTTGGAGGATAGTTTGCTTTTATTACGGAACGCAAGACTGCATGTGTATAACTGTGGTTACTATTTTATTTGATAATTCTGTTATAGCATACTAATATGAACAAGGCGATGAAGTAGCCATGACGGCATATTTGATAAATCGATCGGAGTAATTCTTGGAGCAGGCATAAGTAGCCATGACAGCGCCAGTTTGAATCAATTGCGTCCAGGTGCATTCAATCCTTTATTTTTGTTTGTAAACAAACTACTTAATTCTGACCATAAATACTGTACTGAGAACTCTTCTTATGCATCAGAGAGCATAATCCTCAATAATTTCAATAGTAACAACCAAAATATAAGCATCTTAATGCATAGAGAAGATTGAAGGACAAAAACAAAGTCCTCAAATCTATACCGATCTTCATATAGAGATTGAAGGGCAGAAACAAAGTCCTCTTGTATCACTCAGTAAGCGCACATTCGAGAATGGATATCGAAGATATTATTCTGAGTTACAACGTACATCAGGTGCAAGCATTCTCTTATTACTATTTAATTATGTTTCTCCATCTTTTACGATGCAATCGAGAGTCGAGATGTGTTGGATGCTTCAATCTCTGCCCATTGATTGGTTTTGTTGTTATTTTAAGTTTTGAAGTGGAATATCAGCATATAATTATAACATGTGAAGAATATTTAAAGGGTTAGATTCTGCTAGAATACGAAAGGTGGCATATTTGGTTTATATAACAAAAGGTTAATTTCCTAGATAATATCAAGTTTGTATACTTGTTTTGTCCAATATTTGTGGAAACCTTTGTGTCTTTGTTGTTCTTATTCAAATCTTGGAGAAAAAGTGATATATCTTGATAAATATTATTCTCGACCACACTCCTCAAAGATACTTAAAGGGACAAGCAATTTTCAATTGAAATTTCAAGATTAACAACTCGCCGAACTTCCGTCATTGTTCAATGTTGCCGTCTCGCGGTAAATTGTTGGTGCCACTTCACTCATTATTTTCTAAAAAAATGACGATCTCAGTAAACAAGAGGCAGCGTGAACTGATTTCATCCAGGTACGAGCTGATAAACGCTAAATGGAATGTTGTGGCGACCTAAATGGTCATAAGCCAGTAAGGCTAAAGGAACGTAAAACGCTACGACGCACATATAATATATATATATATATATAAAGCGACTTTGTTCGTCCAAACCGTCTTTGGGCGTGATAAATTATCAAGGCCGCCATATAAGACTACGGCGTTGGTGTGCAAATCGTCATAGCCATCATGTAAGACTACGGCGTTGATGTGCATATCGTCATGGCCACCATGTTAGACTACGGCGTTGGTGTGCAAATCGTCATAGCCATCATGTAAGACTACGGCGTTGATGTGCATATTATCTAGGCCGCCATATAAGACTACGGCATTGGCGTGCAAAATTATTAAAGCCATCATGTAAGGCTACGGCGTTGATGTGCATATTATCTAGGCCGCCATATAAGACTACGGCATTGGCGTGCAAAATTATTAAAGCCATCATGTAAGGCTACGGCGTTGATGTGCATATTATCAAGGCCGCCATATAAGACTACGGCATTGGCGTGCAAAATTATTAAAATCATCATGTAAGGCTACGGCGTTGATGTGCATATTATCAAGGCCGCCATATAAGTCTAAGGCTTTGGCGCAGTTTTATTATTAAAACAACTCGCCATGTAGGTCTAAGGCCTTGGCGCAGTTTTATTATTAAAGCGACTCGCCATGTAAGTCTAAGGCTTTGGCGCAGTTTTATTGTTAAAAGTAACTCGCCATGTAAGTCTAAGGCTTTGGCGCAGTTTTATTGTTATTGAGGTAACACACCGTGCAAGTATGAAATATGAGACAACACGCAAGAATCATCAAGCTTAAAAGAATGTTATTAACGAAACACGAGAAATTCCAAAGATAAAAATTCATTCAAAAGGCATAGCTCGCCTAGAACATTACATCAAAAAGAAAGAAGAGAAAGCAACAAAAATCATAAAGAAACTACTCCGGCCCTAGAAAACATCACTTGGGGGGCTGCGCCTGGGGAGACTTGGCAACCCCCACCTTGGGCTCAACCGTAACCGACGAATCATCCCCTTCCTCAGAAGTATAGCCAGTATGATAAAACCTCTGGGGATCGTGAGTCCTCAAAAATTCTGCGTAATCCTCGTCCACATAAGCGGAGCTGGAAGAGTCCGACAGAACCACGACGGATGGAAAATCCTCTTCAGGACGATACGTCTTCAAGAACTCCGCGTGGTCCTCATCTATCTCGTCAGAACTGGAAGAGTCCTGAGGAAGTCTAGGATTCTCCAACGCAACCTTTTTTAATTCCTGAATACGTGTGGACCTACGGCTAGGTTCGCCCAACTTCTTCTTTCCTTTTGAAGCATTGGAATTCGCGACGACGCTCTAACCAACTGAGCTAATGGGCCAGTTACTTATGTCCTAGGCATAAACTAGATTTGATCCGCAATCTCCAAAGCACCGTCCCAGAGCGCCTGAATTTTATCACGACACTCCTTGGCGATGGCGAGATCGCCGTGCACCTCAGAGGCCTGCCCATCATGGATCCGCATCCGGTCCTGCAGTTCAAGCAAAGTACGACGTTTGTCCAGCAGCTTCGCTATGTCATCCTTGATGTCGCCCTTCAGCTGGCGCTTTTTCGCCTCCAATTGGTCCACTTCGCCCCTTAGGCGAGTCAGCTGATGATCAACATCATCCTCCTGGTCAAAATTGACGGCCAGATTGCTCTCATACATACGCATGCCCTCCTTCGTGAGCCACATCTCGTCAAAGAGCGCTGCAATGGTTCTTTGGCTATGACAGCGTGACTCTTCAACCGCCGAAATAAAGGGAAAATCTTTGATCATCTGATCCCGCAGCGCCAACACACGGTTAAGGAATTCCTTCTGGGGCGGGGTCAGACGCCAGGAGAAATTTCGGAGGTTAGTCGCCAGTGAAGCAAAGTCTTCATAATCGTCCATTAAATCTTCCGGAGCCTGCGAAAGTAAAGTCTTCAAAGCATCAATCAAGGAGTTTGTAGTGGAGGCCATGAGTAGGAATGAAAAGTGAATCGTGAGAAATGGAGCTGCGAGTACCAGTCTTTATAAAGGACAGCAAGGGGTCAGCAGTTCCCAAATTGGCGAAAGTGAAGGGAGCCGAGCGCGTCAAGATGGAGAAATTTCAGGAGCACATATCTCTAAATTCGTTTTCCTAATCTGAACGTGCCTAAAAGGCGAAGTTATCCTAACAGTGCGAGCTTATCAGCACTACGCCTCCTTGGAGCCTTGTGCTTGGGGGGCTGTGTACCGGTCAAAGAAATTTAGGCCCAATCCCTTGACAGGCCCAATTCGGTCCGCCAGTTAACAGGCCCAGATCGCCCCCTCACTACACGTGCAGCAGGCGTGCCCCCACTACCCCTGCTTCAGTCAGAATAGGGGCACGTGGAAAATGTGTCCCGAACCGCCTTATTTAGGCTTGGCGCCAAATACACCCCACTCTCCTCAATCCTGGGTCGTGGGAGCTTGGTAACTGCCCATTACACCCCCATTTGGAGGGAAGATCGTGGGATCATGGAAATGAGGTGGCTCTGCTATAGGCCTCTATAAATACCACCCCCAACACATTTTAGAAAAGCAAGCAATATCACAAGAACACACCATTGCATAACCTTAACCTTTAGCAAATACATACCCCCTAAGTTCCACGCAGGAACAGTAACAATGATCAAATTTGCAACCAAAAAAAAAGTAAAAATTATAACACCACATTTTTAAATAAAACAATCCGTTAAAAATGTTGTGTGGGGTACTTGATATCAAGTTTTCAACGCATTAACCAAACCATAGTTTTAGGATTCCCAATCTAGTCTAGAATTAATGAACCCTTTGAAGTTGTCATGGCTACACAATCAAATAAATTTACATTGACTTCACTACGTCGTTGTTGATTCCATCAAAAAGCAAAGTAAACACAAAAAATGCTTTTACCTTCAACAACGTACCACAAGACTATGTCAGCCTCAAAATTATCAAAGAATTCTTTACACAAAAATTATATAAATAATAACAAAATCCAACATATTCTCATATGTTTCATCGTATAGTTGAAGCTATTATTGATTAGAGAGAATCTTTTATAGCACATTATTCATTTGTTAGTACTTAACAATCCCTTCTTGTTTTATTTTTTTAATCATAAAACTCTTATATTTGACTTTCTTTGACCTTCCTTAGATCAAAGTTTTGATTTTTGATTTTGGGTTTCTTTCATTTTTTTCATTTTTATCAGATCATGGCTATGATTCTAGATGCTGTTATTGGGAAATTAGTTGATGAACTAATGAGTTCAGTAGTTGAAATGAAAGACAGAGCTTTGAAATTCAAACCAACATTAGAACGGTTAGAAACAACTTTGAAATCATTAGCACCATTGATCAAACAAATAGATGAATATAACAAGAAACTCGATCGATCGGCTAAAGAAACAGATAGACTAATCAAGCAAATGAAAGAGGGAAAAGAACTTGTTCTTAAATGTTCTGATAAAGAACAAATCAAGTGGTGGA